>JARQOC010000003.1:575158393-575489717 GCA_033576535.1 Allobates femoralis
AAGTGTTTTATTCACCTTATATAAAGCCATATTAGGTCAGGCAGGGATGGTTAGGGAGCTAGTTAGGGTCTGTAGGGGCAGGTAGTGATAGTTTAGGGGCCATAGATTAGGTGACAGGTTCCCTTTAAAGCACACTCCACAGGTCAGTTTACACTGAGTTAAAAATGGAGCACAGTGGGCAGGAGATATCTATATGTCCCATACACTTTGCTGGAACTGTAAGACGCTGCGTATTTGACTCAGAGAAAGTACACAGGATCAAAATCTCACCAAAAACTCATCATGGACTCACAGCTTAAGGAATGAGCAATGAGGTGACTTGTCTAAAATAATATAAGACAACTAGATGGTGGCCCGATTCTAACGCATCGGGTATTCTAAAATATGTATGTAGTTTATTTATGAAGATTAATGCAATGCGAAGCTGGGTTCAAATCCTGTGCCAATTCGCGTCCAGACTGCGCCTGTCACTGATTGGTCGCACCAGACGCCCGCAACCAATCAGCGACACGGGATTTCCATTACAGACAGACAGAATTAGACAATTATATAGTCTGTGTGTGTGTGTCTGTGAGTCTGTGTGTGTGTCTGTGAGTCTGTGTGAGTCTGTGTGTGTCTGTGAGTCTGTGTGTGTGTCTGTGAGTCTGTGTGTGTGTCTGTGTGTGTGTCTGTGAGTCTGTGTGTGTGTGTCTGTGTGAGTCTGTGTGTGTATGAGAGTCTGTGTGTGTGTCTGTGTGAGTCTGTGTGTGTCTGTGTGAGTCTGTGTGTGTCTGTGTGTGTCTGTGTGTGTGTCTGTGAGTCTGTGTGTGAGTCTGTGTGTCTGTGTGTGTGAGTCTGTGTGTGTGTGTGAGTCTGTGTGTGTGTCTGTGAGTCTGTGTGTGTGTGTGAGTCTGTGTGTGTATGAGAGTCTGTGTGTGTGTGTGTCTGTGTGTGTGTCTGTGAGTCTGTGCGTGTGTCTGAGTCTGTGTGTCTGTGTGAATCTGTGTGTGTCTGTGAGTCTGTGTGAGTCTGTGAGTGTGTGTGAGTCTGTGTGTGTCTGTGAGTCTGTGTGTCTGTGTGTGTCTGTATGTGTCTGTGTGTGTGTGAGTCTGTGTGTTTGTGTGTGTGAGTCTGTGTGTGTGTGAGTCTGTGTGTGTGTGTGTCTGTGAGTGAGTCTGTGTGAGTCTGTGTGTGTCTGTGTGTGTGTCTGTGTGAATCTGTGTGTGTGTGTGTCTGTGAGTCTGTGTGAGTCTGTGAGTGTGTGTGAGTCTGTGTGTGTCTGTGAGTCTGTGTGTGTGTCTGTATGTGTCTCTGTGTGTCTGTGAGTCTTTGTGTTTGTGTGTGTGTGTGTGAGTCTGTGTGAAGACTCAGCTTGTCAGGGCATGCTGGGAGTTGTAGTGCACCAGTATCTACCTATACAATGGCTGCCTGAGCTTCATCCTTATCCTGTCAGGGCATGCTGGAAGTTGTGGTGCACGCACATCTACCGATACAATGGCTGCTTAAGCTTCATCCTTAGCCTGTCAAGGGCATGCTGGGAGTTGTGGTGCACCAGTATCTACCTATACAATGGCTGCCTGAGCTTCATCCTTCATCCTCAGCCTGTCAGGGCATGCTGGAAGTACTAGTGCACCAGTATCTACCTATACAATGACTGTCTGAGCTTCATCCTTATCCAGACAGGGCATGCTGAGGGTTGTAGTGCACCAGTATTTGCCCATACAATGGCTGCCTGAGCTTAATTATCCGTCCTCAGCCTGTCAGGGCATGCTGGGCGTTGTAGTGCACCCACATCAGCCTATACAATGGCTGCCTGAGCTTCATCTTTATCCTGTCAGGGCATGATGGGAGTTGTAGTGCACCAGTATCTGCCTATACAATGAGCTTGATCCCTCATCCTCAGCCTGTCAGGGCATGCTGTGAGTTGTAGTGCACCCACATCAGTCTATACAATGGCTGCCTGAGCTTGATTATTCGTCCTCAGCCTGTCAGGGCTTGCTGGGAGTTGTAGTGCACCCACATCAGCCTATACAATGGCTGCCTGAACTTCATCCTTATCCTGTCAGGGCATACTGGGAGTTGTAGTGCACCCACATCTGCCTATACAATGGCTGCCTGAGCTTCCTCCTTCATCCTCAGCCTGTCAGCGCATGCTGAGAGTTGTAGTGCACCCACATCAGTTTATACAATGGCTGCCTGAGCTTGATTATTCATCCTCAGCCTGTCAGGGCATGCTGGGAGTTGAAGTGCACCAGTATCTGCCTATACAATGGCTGCCTGAGCTTTATCCTTATCCTGTCAGGGCATGCTGAGAGTTGTAGTGCACCAATATCTGCCTATACAATGGCTGCCTGAGCTTCATCCCTCATCCTCAGCCTGCCAGGTCCTCTTGGAGTGGCATCAACTGGCAGGATGCTCTGCAGTGCGGGCACACCATAGGCTGCCAACCTCCCCTGTGCCCCATCACTCACCGGCCGGAGGTAGGATGCAGTGCAGCGCAGGGCACACACTAGGAAAGCCCTGCTATGCAAGGAGGAGACATGGAAGGACTGTCACCATCGGGGCCGAAGGACCTGTGATGATGTCAGAGAGCCGATCAGCTGACGTGTCATGTGATCGGCTCTCTGACATCATCACAAGTCCTTCTGCCACGATGGTGACAGTCCCTGGAGGCGCCGGAAGGTAATGCATCCTCATGGAGGGATTTTTTTTAACAAACAGGGAATAGAATAGGGAAAAGGATAGAGAATAAGACAGGGAAGAGTTTAGAATAGTGCGGGGACAGCATAGAATAGCGGGGACAGGATAGGTAGCCGCGGCTGAGCTCCGGTCAGCGGCTCGCCAGCCCCGTGTATCCCGGTATCCCCGCCAGCCCCGTGTATCCCGGCGACAGCGGCGCTAATGCGCCGCTGTCGCTGGGCTGCAAATTGGTGCGAAATTCGAACTTTGAATTTGCGCACCTATTTTCATAGTCTACGCTCATTGGTGGCCGCCGGAGGAGGCCACCAATGAGCAGCCTCTGTCTGGCGCGCGATTTCTGTGATCGACAGACGCCTTATACAATTATATAGTAGATAACACCTTTACTCTGAACTGGAAAAAACTGAAAAAAACATAAGGAATGAACACATTTTTCTTTTTTAAACCATTACTTTTTATTGAGATTATGTCAGAATAACCATATATAACCAATACTTTTAACATTTGGAAGGATAACACATGGGGATTAGGGGGGAAGGAAAGAAGGGGGATGCCACCTCTGTACGCAGTAATATGAAGGGGGATAGCCAGTATATCAGAGACCAGTTAGGTAACTGCTGTTAGTGCGGTACATGATAACAGAGGAAATCCATGGGTCCCACCATGTCAAAATTTTGTTCTTTTTGGAAAGATCATGGGCGAGAATTCTTTCATAATTGTAGTGCATGTCTAGTTGAGTCACCAATTCCGACATGGAGGGTGTTGTGGGGAGCTTCCAGTGTCTGGTGATGCATTGTCTGCCAGCTATCAAGACATTAGTAACTATGGGTTGGTACAGCTTCGGTATTTCTGCAATATCCATCCCCAGTAATGCCATTTGACCAGTCAGGGTGATCGGGAGACCCGTCACCTTTGTTAATACCTCCTGCACGGCCGTCCAGAACCCCTGTAGTTTCGGGCATTCCCACCACACGTGTACTAGGGAGCCTATCTGACCACATCCCTTCCAACACAGCCCGGAAGAGGCTTTACCAAATTTGGCCAGTTTGGACGGGCAGATATATCAGCCCAGTTGGATTTTTATTGCTTGTTCGAGGTGGTTAACACAAGAAGTGAATCTGGAAGCGTGGTTTGTAGCCAGTTGCCAAGTACTATTTGAGGTTGTGAATGAGAGGCCCGCTTCCCATTTTTGCATGTAGGGAAATTTATCAGATTCCTTTGGGCTGAGGAGGAATTTGTTTAGTATCGAAATTCCATGTGATAGGGGGCCTATTGTTTTGTAGAGGCGTTGCAGAGGGTTGGTGAGACTTGGGACACTCAGAGAGAGGAGGCAAGAGGCAGCCAGTAAGTGACGGATCTGCAGATATTGATAGAACATTGTATTAGGCAGGCCAAATTTGTGGTGCAGAGACTTGAAGGGACCAATCTCGAGTCCTCGAGTATATCATGTAATGTGGCAATGCCCCTTCACGTCCACTCCAAAAGTGACAAGTCCCCAATCAGCATTTCCAGAGCCCGCAGAGAAACATCTCGAAAAAGGAAGGAGTAGTGAGGTCTGCCTAGCGACGACCATGTTCTGAGAAGCGAGGACATGGTGCGCAGAGGGGGGGGCGGTTTTACAGTTTGGAGCAGAGATGCCTCTAGGAGCCTTAGGGAGCCCCTGTGTGAAAACTGAGCTTCAATATTGATCCAGGTGTGTTGGGAAGAGCTACCGTCCCACCAGAGTTTTGCTGGCTCGAGTAAGGCTGCTAAATGGTAAGTTTTCAAATCAGGGACTCCCAACCCCCCCTCCCTAAGTGGTAGTGACATTATTCTGTGAGATACCCTAGGGGGTTTGTTGTTCCATATGAAGCCATTCAGTGCTCTTTGTAGAGTTGAAATATGTCTACTTGGGAAACGGAGACGAAGATTTCTAAATACATAAAGGATTTTTGGTAAGATGAGCATCTTCACCACGTGGATTCTAGAGATCCAAGATAGAATTGTTGCGGGGATATTAGCTATGGTGGATTTGACCTCAGCGAGCAGGAGATCGTTGTTGAGTTGGACAATTTTATGCATGTGGGTTATTTGTATCCCTAGGTATGTAAAGCCTGAGGGGGCCCATTTAAATGGATAGGTGGCTTGAAGACGAGCCGAGATCACAGGTGGCAAGTTCAGAGGGAATATAGAAGATTTAGATAGGTTAAGGCGATAAAGTGAATCAGAGAGCATATAGTATAGCTCGACCACCGTTTAGGTGCACAAGGGAAAAATAGGCCACAAAGTCTTTAAATATATCCCCAGCACACAATAAAAGAAGAGGGATGATTATCCTTTTTGTGTTTTTTATTTTTGGAGGTGAAAAACAGGTTTGTATCACACAACGTTTCGGCTCCAGTTGAGCCTTTCTCAAGTGAGTCTTCTGTATATATATATAGAAAGGGGGTTTGTGGTTCAGTTCCCACATGAGCAACTGCTCAGGCCAGTACCTGCCTGTTTGAGGTACTCAGCATATGACTCCGTCCTTTGTGTCAGTGCAGCAGCATGGTGGCTGGTCTGGGTGGATGGACAGGAGGCTCCTGTCCATCCACCCAGACCAGCCACCATGCTGCTGCACTGACACAAAGGACGGAGTCATATGCTGAGTACCTCAAACAGGCAGGTACTGGCCTGAGCAGTTGCTCATGTGGGAACTGAACCACAAACCCCTTTCTATATATATACAGAAGACTCACTTGAGAAAGGCTCAACTGGAGCCGAAACTTGTGTGATACAACCTGTTTTTCACCTCCAAAAATAAAAAACACAAAAAGGATAATCATCTCTCTTCTTTTATTGTGTGCCGGGGATATATTTAAAGACTTTAAGGCGATAAAGTGAGGCGTTGGAAAAGTCGGTCAAAGTGGAGAGAAGCTCAGGCAGAGAGCGTTCGACAGACGTACAGGTTACAATCACATCATCTGCATAAAGGCCTATTTTATAGGACCTGTCCCCCATTTGCACCCCAGAGATGTTGCCATTGAGTCTGATTATAGAGGCCAACGGCTCCATCACCAAGGCAAAGATCACCGGAGAGAGCGGACATCCCTGGCGGGTGCCATTTGAAATGTTGAAAGAAGGCGATAAGAAGCCTGAGGCAAGGACCGAGGCAGAGGGAGATGAGTACAGGGCTGCAATAGCCCCCTCCACAGGACCCCTCAAGCCGAATCTTCGGAGAACCTCAGTCACGTATCCCCAGTGCACTCTATCAAAGGCCTTTTCCGCATCTAGTGACAAGAATACACTGGGGATGCCTCCCCTCTCTACCACGTCTAGGAGGTCCACAACTCTACGAGTTCCATCCCTGGTTTGACGCCTGGGACAAATCCCACCTGGTCCGGGTCCACCAGTGACGGGAGAACCTCCTGTAGTCTGGTTGCCCAAATTCTTGCGTACAGTTTGACGTCACAATTCAGGAGGGCTATTGGCCTATAGTCACCCGGGGAAGTCAATGCCTTCCCCGGCTTCGGAAGGGTGACTATTATGGCTTCTAGACCCTCCTTTTTGATTGAACCTGCATTCTGCCAATGAGAGAAAAGACGAAGTAGATAGGGAGCTAAGATGGAGGAAAATTGCGAGAAGTAAGGGTACGTAAACCCATCCGGGCCAGGGGCATAACGTTTAGAAGCCTGTGTAATAGCCGATTGGATTTCAGTTAAGGAAAGAGGGGCATTTAGAGCTTTTAATTGTTCAGCTGACACCTTGGGCAGAGCGGCCCTATCCAGGAACTTGTTTATAGTTGCTGGGGAGGGTTGAGGAGACCGGGGGTCAGAATTTAAATTGTATAATGAGGAGTAAAAACTGCCAAATTCAGATGCAATGTCAATAGGGTTGGTCACCCTAGATCCATTTTTTTTAAGCAAAAAGGGAATCTTGGAGCGGATTTCAGCGCGTCTGACTCTTTTAGCCAGAAGCGCTCCCGCCCTGTCACCCATGGCATAGTACTTGGCTCTAGACTTTTTAAGGTTTTTTTCCACCTTTACCAGCATCAACGACCTCAGGTCGTGCCTGGCCTTGGTCAGTTCCGCTAGACCCTTGGGAGTGGGGGCCGATTTATTTTGGTTTTCCAGCAGTCGTAGACGTTCAGTCGCCTCCAGCATCTCTGCCTGGTGCTTCCTTCTGAACATAGCTGAGACCTTAACAAGAAAGCCACGTGTCACCGCCTTATGGGCAAACCAAAGCACATCGTCCGTCACATCTTTTGTGTCATTATAGTTAAAGTATTCCACTAGGTGATTCGAAAGTTTTTCAGAGGTGGTGGAGTCTGTGAGGAGGTACTCATTTAGTCTCCATCTACCATGGGGGCGAATGGCCTGGGTATCTGCTATTCGGATAGAAACAGGAGCAGGGTCTGTCCAGGTTATGTTTCCAATGTCAGCTAATAGGCAATGTGGGAGCAGAGAGTCATCGACTAATATATAATCAATTCTGCTAAAGGAACGAAACCTGGGGGACAAATATGTGTAGTCTTTTTCTGTCCCATGTAAATATCGCCAGACGTCGTGTAGATGCTGGGATTCTATCAGAGAATACATCTCCGATCTGGAAAACGCTGGACCCGTACAGTCCAGCGTCTTGGACATTGGGATGTTAAAGTCCCCGGCTATCACCTTGTTTAGACCTGCAGCAGAATCGAGAATGTCAAAGAATTTCCTCAAGAATTTAAGTTGCCCCACATTCGGACCATATAGTGAAACTATGGTGAAAGGAACCTGATTAATGGAGCATATTACGATGATATACCGGCCTTTAGGATCCCTAATCACCCTATCCAGAGCAAAGGATACAGATCTAGAAATCAAAATCCCCACTCCAGCCTTTTTCACCTCCTCGCTTGCATAAAATTGGTAAGGGTAACGAGTCGAGCCCATTCTATGTTCATCTTGCGGGAGAAGGTGAGTTTCTTGCAGGCATATTACCTCACTGTTCGTCTTTAGAAGTTGGCGCCACGTCAATGATCTTTAGATGGGCGAGTTCAGGCCGTTAACATTAACGGATACCACCGAGACACTCATGACAAGCGTGACCGGGCGTCTCTTCTATAAATAATCAATAAACAGTGTAATAGTGCAAAGGGGGCAATTATAAGGGAAGAGGGGGGAAGGAAAGGCGAGGGAGACAACACACAAATCAACACTAATAGCAAAAAATTAGTAAAATCAAACAAGCGTAGATTCTCGTCTTGGAGAATCTACAATCAGTATCAGAGTGCACAAAAAGCACCCTGGGGGCTGGACCTAAAATCCATATGGAACAGATTAGGATTTTAAGAGAAAAAAAAAAAAGGAACAGAAAAGGGATCAGTTCCGGTCGTCCCACTTTGTCACATTCTCGCACTCCTTCAAGTTGCTTCTTTTGCAGGGCTAGAAGTGGAAGCAGGGGCGCCATGTCCGCGATCAGAGATGGGTGAGGGTAGATTAGAGGGTGACGCCAAGTTCCAGGACTTCAGTGCCTTGCGCAGTAATGATGGGTAAGCAAAGGAATGTTTGGTGCCTTTGTATCTAAAGTTCAGGGAGACAGGAGATCCCCAGGAGTACATAATGTTCTTGTCCCGGAGTATCTGGCAGCATGAGCCGAATTCTCTGCGGAGTGAGAGAGTCCCGGGAGAGAGGTAAGGGTACACTGATAGACCTCCAAATGGGTCCGGAAGTTGTGCGGTTCTTCTCATGGCCTGTAGAAGAGTGTCTCTGATACCGGGGCGGATCAGGAGTACCAATACGTCTCTCGGTATATCTTTGGGGAGGCGATTAGGCTTGGGGATCCTATATGCCTTTTCAATTGCTAGGTTTTCACGGGGTACGCCAGGTAGGATAGTGGTTAGAAATTCAGTGACTGTTGCAAGAAGATCTGAGTCTTCCACTGATTCTGATAAGCCCCTTAATTTGAAGTTATTTCGACGTAATTTGTCCTCTAGATGGAAAATTGTCGTGTTAACTGAACCCATCTCCCGGTCCAAGGCAGAATAACTGTCAGCAAGATCGTTGTGGGCTGAGGAGTACTCCGCCATTTTGGATTCTAGATGAGATGTCCTGTCTGCTACCGCCACTAAATCGTCTCATATTTCACCCACAAGACCCTTCATGTCTTCGAACCAGGTTTGTTGCATAGAACCCAGTAGGGACTTAAGATAGGTCTTTGTCACCGGAGAGTCATCCCGCTCCCCTCCGGTTGCGCCATCGGCTCCCTTAGGAGATCGAGGACCCGAATGAGGAGACCGCTGAGAGCTCTGAGGGCCCTGCGCCATTTTGGAAGCAGGCGTGCGTTGACCCTCCGCCACAAAAAAGTCAGTTACTTGGGATCTTTGTTGCGTTTACGGGAGAAGGACCTGGACATTGCCAGATTCGGCTGAAAGTCTATATACTAGAAAGATTGTAGGTCCGTGCCAGTAGATTTATTACAAAGTCTCTATGTGAAACTGTTTTGGTCTGTGGAATGTGCTGGTTTCACTAGGGCACTGGGAGTCAGTACAACAGTCAGTACTCATATATCTTAGTTGTTGGGGAATAGTGCACCACTTAATGTATATGGATATGGGCTTATGACAGTCTCCCTCTGATCACGGGGTTAGGGAGTTGAAAGCTGCACAGGTCTGCCTTCTTGTGAACACAATTCTCCAAAACAGGCATACGGGGTTAAATACAGTGTCCACATGCACTCCAGGGGTCTGGGAGATCACCTGCGCTCCACAGGGCGGCAATCCTAGTAATGAACGGCAGGCTAGTGTCCTCCTCCTCCCGCCAGGACTTCCCCACTGCACCACCTCACCTCAGCAGCCCGGGAACGTCCCAAGATCCCTGTTGCTCAGCACCGTCCGGTCTCTCAGCTCTCCAGACGCCTCCCGGACGATGCAGGAAGGGAGCCGGCTTTTGGCAGGCAGCAGGGAGACAAAGGGATCCCGCCGCAGCTCAACCTCGTGGTGTGGGGGAGGGAGGGAACCTCCGCGGCCTCCAGAGGGGCCCGAAATCCCGCTCCGGGATCAACAACCAGCTCGTCACCTCGCCGGTAAGCTTCGGTTTACAGCCCCCGGATTCTGAAGTGTGTTGGAGCGCTGGAAGTGCGTTCAGGCGCCGTTATGGAGGGAAGACCAGGAGAGCTCATCTAATGTGCGTCCAGCGCCATAGGCTGCAGGACACGCCCCCCTGAACACAATTTTCTGATAATTTAGGTGGATATATTTTATTTTACAGACAAATGAGGTGTAATAATAATAATAATAATTAATGAATATCGGTCTCAAGGATCTAATTGACATGCTTTATGGCTATTGTCTGGCCATATAAATTTATAAGTATGAGGATGTAAAATATGTTCCAAAATTAATACAATCTTTAACCTCACATATCCAATGTGTATGTCAGTTTTACTGTGAACAGACAAGTACTATAAAATCTCTTTAGTCACCTATATGAAAATCTCTGTCCTCATTCAGTCTAAGTTTTTTGTTCCATTTAATCGTATGTATACTGGTACTCTTACATTACCTTTTACCATTTAACCAGCATTTACTACTTCCTAGCTTTGAATAAGTAGGTTACACCTGTGTATACAATTCTGGCCTGCCACCATAAAACTGGAGCGCTAGCTCTGCTTTATTTCTATATTCTCTCCTGTGGGCTGTAGCTGATTCACCTTGTTTATAGTCAGAACTACAAGCGATGGATACTGGCGGTCTATCTCATTCCTGTACAAGATGTTTTATTGGCTGCCATGTAATGTATTATTGCACTATAATGTCTGCACATCTGGTTTGTCGGGATGTCTAGGAATCCAACAATACACTGCACTGGAAGTATGCTGATCGCCATATTGGAACACCCAAGTGATGGATATTCCGATATGGTGGCCACTAGCACTGTTGCCGCCCGCCCTCCCTGCTGCTCGGTCTCCCTCCTCCCCCTCCTCACTGCTCCATCCTCCCCCTCCACGCCACTCCATCTTCCCTCTCCTCGCCGCTCTGTCCTCCCACTCCTTGCCACTCCGTACTCCCCCTTCTCGCCACTCCATCCTCCCCTACTCGCCGCTCCGTTCCCCCAGCCACATGTTACCAATTAATGCTGAAGAACCTTTGTTGTCGCTGCAACCATAAGGATTTGTGTGATGCAGGTCTTGTGACAGGGCTGGGGTCACGTGATCATGGAGCATCACACAGGTCCTTCAGCGGTAACATTGACCCGCCCCAAGGCTTGGGATACTTGAATCCCGGACGTGGGATACTGGGGATGTCACAGGCGGTCTTGGCCCAGGACCGTGCCCTGAGGGTCGCTTTAAAAAGGGGGGTTATATACAAGGATTGATTGTAGATGTCTTGACACCACCTACGGAGTCTGGTGATGGCACCAGCGCTGCGGCAGACCTCCAGGGATGTTGGATGAGCAGCCTGATGGTATAGCTTCCCGTAGGTGGAGTGGGTCCCCGGGGCAGTGATGTAGGGATAGGAGTTGGCACAGGGATGAGGCTCTGCAGGCGGTAGGTAATTACAGTCTCTGTGCTGGACAGGACAGGGCGTTAAGAACTGACACACGCTGGGAGTAGTAGTTTTCCGTACCTTTACTGATGACAAACCAGGGTACACTCCAGGTAGTCGGGATGCACTTCAGGATTTCCACAGCGAGTGATTTATAAAGGCCTCCTTGTCCCTTCTTTTACTTGTGGTGAAGCCCTGACCTGTATAGAACCTGGCCTGGCCTCCTGCGCTTTTCTCTTCCTCTGTAACTCTGAGCTCGTGTAAGAACCTTCTCCGGATTGCCGGTACCTCTGGGGATTTTCTGCAGGTCCTGGCTCTTTGTTTGGTTTTGAGGTGACCGGGTAAACCAAAGTCTCCTTGGTCGGACCGGTGTTCTGCTGGGCTAAATGCAGACTCAGACTCTGGTGTCCGGGTTGCTTCTGTGGGGTGGGTCGGTATGGCTCCTCTTCCCCCAGTTCTACTTCTTTCTCTCTAGCCTTGCCTCTGAATCTCACTCTCGGGTACCTCAATCTGGCTAGGCTGTCTTCTGGTTTGGGCCTAGCGTGGCTCCGGCACCAGGTAGTCTTCTTCAGTGCTGCTCCGTACTGAACTGCCTAACTCCGCCCCAGCACTGGTATTTATAGAGGATCTTGCTTAAGGGCAGCAAGTGGAGCTCCCCCTACAGGTCTGGGGGTGGAAGGTGTTGAGTGTGTAGGTTGCCTGTTGTGGAAATCCCTCCATGCACTAGGTTGTCCTGTGGCTTCCTGTTAGGGCAGGGTGCCACAACATCGGGCACGGGGAGGAAGACCGGTGTGTGTATGTATGTATGTGTATGTATGTGTGTGTAAGTATATGTATGTGTGTATAAATGTATGTGTGTGTGTATATACAGTACAGACCAAAAGTATGGACACACCTTCTGATTCAAAGTGTTTTTTTTTTATTTTCATGACTATGAAAATTGTAGATTCACACTGAAGGCATCAAAACTATGAATTAACACATGTGGAATTAAATACTTAACAAAAAAGTGTGAAATAACTGAAAATATGTCTTATATTCTAGGTTCTTCAAAGTAGCCACCTTTTGCTTTGATTACTGCTTTGCACACTCTTGCCATTCAAGAGGTAGTAAAAAAGCGCACAAAAATACGCAATGTGTGAACGGGGCCGAAGTGGAACAATGTCGGGGTGAGTGGAACCTCCTCCATCCTGCTATTCACCCCCAACTACCCCTGCTAACCCCTCTCACCACACACAGAACCTACACTGCCCCCACACTACCCCCACTGAACCCACACTGCCCCCTCTCACCCCACACTGTGCACTGAACCCACACTGCCCCCACTGAACCCCACTCTCACCTGCTCAGCACCCAGTCACCTCCGGTCAGCACCAAGTCACCTCCGCTCAGCACCCAGTCACCCGTCTCAGCACCCAGTCACCCGTATCAGCACCCACCCAGCCCCGCTCAGCATCCACTCACCCCACTCAGCACCCACTCACACCTGCTCAGCACTCCTCATGCGCTCAGCACCCACTCACCCCCCACTCATCCCTGCTCAGCACCCACTCACCACCGCTCAGCACCCACGTCACCCCCGCTCAGCACCCACTCACCCCGGCTCAGCACCCACTTACCCCAGTTCAGCACCCACTCACCCAAGCTTAGCACCCACTCACCCCAGCTCAGCACCCACTCACCCCCGACTCAGCACCCAGTCACCCTCGCCCAGCACTCAGTCACCCCTGGCCAGCACCCACTCACCCCGGTCAGCACCCAGTCACCCCCGGTTAGCACCCAGTCACCCGTCTCAGCACCCAGTCACCCCCACTCAGTCCCATTCAGCACCCAGTCACCCCCACTCAGCCCCCAGTCACACCCACTCACCCAAGCTCAGCATCCACTCACCTGCTCAGCACCCACTCACCCCCACTCAGCATCCAGTCACCCCCGCTCAGCATTCACTCACCCCTTTCAGCACTCACTCAACCCCACTCATCACCCACTCACCCCTGCTCAACACAGCTGTACACCAACACCACTGAACACCAACACTGCTGTACACCAACACTGATGCTCACCGACAAAGCTGCACACCCACACCGGTGTACACCAGCACCGCTGAACACAGACAGTGCTGTACACTGACACTGATGCACACCGACACTGCTGCACACGACACTGCTGCACACCGGCACCGCTGCCCACCAACACCGCTGTACACCGACACTGCTGCACACCGGCACCGCTGCACACCAACACCAGTGCAGACCAACACCGCTGCGACCGCGATCAATCAGCGATATTGGCGAGGGATTTATACCCAGCTTCGCATTGCATTATTATTACATCTTCATAAATAAACTACGGTACATACATATTCTAGAATACCCGATGCGTTAGAATCGGGCCACCATCTAGTGTATGTATATATGTATATGTATGTATATGTTTGTGTGTATGTATATATAGGTGTGTATGTGTGTGTATGACATGACCCACTGCATGTGTATAGGTGTGTACGTGTATATATGTGTGTGTATGTGTATATGTGTGTGTGTTGTAGAGATCAGTCTCTATAGCAGCAGCAAGTAAGGCAGTGACACTCAGGCCCAGTCCAAAAACAAGTGTGTTTTATTGCACACAATGGCAAAACAACAGAAATAGTCCTTTCATCAGGATAACAGTGTCGGCCCTAAACCTGCTCCTCCTGGAGCTTTCCTAAGGGTCCTACCCCACCTTGGGGTCCGGTACACGCTCCCTGTGCTCTCACAGGCTACTTTTTCCTCAGGCACCACCTTGGCAGGAGTCTTCCCCGCCTAACCTTTTCTCACCTGTCTTTCCCTCCCTGCTACTTCATAACCTGGGGCGGGAGATGAGGAATGGAGGCCCACCCAAAACCTTCCCCCATTCCTCATAGATGAGGTCCCACAACAGGTTCTACCAACAGCCACCGTTCTGAGTAACTGTGGCAACACCTACCTCACCTATGCTCACGTGAGCGTCTCCCGTCCCATACATGCAGTAGCTCACCATCCTTGGGGAAACATAGTGTCCTACCACCATTCCCCTTGCTACCTCACACACCCTCCCCCTCAGTTCAACCCGGGGGGGGTGAACTCCCGTCACCAAACAGTGAGACCGGGACAAGGCATCCGCATTGCCATGCAGCCCCCCGGCTCTGTGTTCCACCGTGAAGTTAAAGTTCTGGAGCGACAAGAACCACCTGGCGACTCGCGCATTCCTCTCTCTGGACTGGCTCATCCACGTGAGGGGGGAATGGTCAGTCACCAACCGAAACCGTCGCCCCAGCAGGTAGTACCTCAACGCTTCCAAGGCCCATTTGATGGCCAGGCACTCCCTCTCGACCAAACTGTAATTTTTCTCTGCAGGCGTGAGCTTGCGGCTCAGGTAGTTAACGGGGTGTTCTTCCCCATTCACCTCCTGAGAAAGGACTGCCCCTAGCCCTACTTCTGATGCATTGGTCTGAACGATGAAGTGTTGGGTGAAGGTAGGTGTGATAAGGACGGGAGACCCGCATAACACCATCTTCAAGACCAAAAGGCATGCTCGGCCTGGGGGTTCCACTTTACCATAACGGGCAGTCTTCCTTTCAGAAGGTCAGTCAATGGGGCTGAGAGGATGGCAAAATTGGGGATAAACCTCCTGTAGTATCCCACAATTCCCAGGAAGGCTCTCACCTGCTTTACTGTCCTTGGTTGTGGCCAACTCTGGATGGCTTCAACCTTGTTGACCTGCGGCTTAATCATACCTCACCCTATCACATACCCCAAATAGCATGCCTCCTCCATTCCCAGAGCACACTTTTTGGGTTGGCAGTCAGCCCCGCTGCCCGGAGAGCGTCCACCACAGCATGTACCTTGGCCAAGTGGCTCTCCCAGTCGCTGCTGAAAACGATGATGTCATCCAAATAAGCCGAGGCGTACCTCTGATGAGGCTTCAACACGATGTCCATTAATCTTTGGAACGTGGCTGGGGTCCCATGTAAGCCAAATGGCAACACCAGGTAGTGAAACAGACCCTCCGGGGTGATGAACGCGGTCTTTTCTTTGGCGCTATCCGTAAGGGGTACTTGCCAGTATCCCTTAGTTAGATCGAGTGTGGAGAAGTACCGGGCCTTCCCGAGTCGTTCAATCAATTCGTCTACTCGTGGCATTGGATAAGCGTAAAATTTAGAGACCTCGTTCAGCTTCCGGAAATCGTTGCAAAACCGTATCGTCCCATCGGGTTTGGGAATGAGAACAATGGGACTAGCCCACTCACTTTTCGACTCCTCAATAACCCCTAATCCAGCATTTGACGTACCTCCTCTGAAATGGCCTTTCGCCGTGCCTCAGGTACTCGGTATGGCCTCATCCGAACTTTTACCTGGGGCTCGGTGACAATGTCGTGTTCAATCAACGAGGTACGCCCTGGCAACTTTGAAAAACACATCCGTATTCCTGGCCACAAATTCTCGAGACTCTTGCTGCTGGTGTTTCTTGAGGGTTTCTGCTACCGTCACTTCTGCCACTGCCCCCTCAGGCACCACCTTGGCCTGTAAAGCAAGTGCGGGAGGACGGTCAGCTGGAGACCCTTCTGTACCCAGGCCCTCTCTGTCTTTCCAGGCTTTTAGCAGATTTACATGGTATATCTGCTCGGTCTTTCTCCGACCCGGCTGATATACCTTGTAGTTGACCTCCCCAACCTTTTCTAGGACTTCGTAGGGACCTTGCCACTTTGCCAAGAATTTACTCTCCACAGTAGGCACTAATACCAGGACACTGTCTCCTGGATTAAAAGTTCTGACCTTAGCGGATCTATTATATACCCGGCTTTGAGCTCTTTGGGCTTCCTCTAAGTGTTCTTTCACTATTGGCATCACCGCTGCCATCCGGTCTTGCATGGTTGCGATGTGCTCGACTACACTTTTGTGGGGGGTGGGTTCCTGCTCCCATCCCTCCTTGGCAATGTCGAGCAGGCCCCGAGGATGTCTACCATACACGAGTTCGAACGGAGAAAAACCTGTTGAGGCCTGTGGTACCTCCCGAATCGCGAACATCAGGTAGGGTAGAAGACAATCCCAGTCCCTCCCATCCCTGGCCACCACCTTTTTAAGCATGCTCTTTACGGTTTTGTTGAATCAACTAAGCCATCTGTCTGCGGATTGTAGACCGAGGTGTGCAAATGCTTTACCCTGAATAGTTTACATAGCTCCTTGGTAACCTTGGACATGAACGGCATCCCCTGGTCCGTAAGTATTTCGTTAGGAATTCCTACCCGGCAGAACACGGCGAGTAGCTCTTTGGCTATCAATTTCGCCGAGGTGTGCCGCATTGGAATTGCCTCTGGATACCTGGTAGCGTAATCCATGATTACCAGGATATGCTGATGCCCTCGGGCAGACTTGACCAGGGGACCCACCAAATCCATGGCGACCCTTTCAAATTGTACGTCTATAATGGGCAGGGGTACCAAGGGACTACGGAAGTGCGGCTTAGGAGCGGATTGCTGACACTCTGGGCATGATTCGCAATACCGCTGCACCTCCCGAAACACTCCTGGCCAGTAAAAACGCTGCAAAATTCGTTCCAGAGTCTTTTTATGGTCGAGGTGTCCGCCCAGCACATGCCTATGTGCCAAGTCGAGCACCATCGGACGATAAGGCTGCGGAACCACCAGCTGTTCCAAGGTCTCACCCCGCACTCTGTCAACCCTGTATAATAGATCCTGGTCGACAGCCATGTGGGGAAACACCTGGTCTGCTCCTGGGTACTGAAACACCCCATTAATACAAATAACGTTTTCCCTTGCCCGATTTAACGTCGGGTCTTGGAGCTGTGCAGTACCAAAATTGCCACGGGGAACTCCCCACTCTGCAAACTCAAGTACTGACCCGAGCTTGTCTGTTTCACCCGCTAATACCTCTAGGGGGGACATTGTTACTCCTACGGCTGGCACCCCTGAGTCGGGATCACGAGGTTCAGGCTCAGGGTCAGTAACATTCTGGATTTGTTTACCCCTTGACCCCGGGTTCATCGGTAACAGAGTCCAGAATAGGGGAAAGTCTCTCCCAAGGATCAGTCCATACGGCAGGGACTCCAGCACTCCCACCTCATGACGACACTCCCCCTTCGGGGTTTTGATAGTGATTATGGCGGTAGGGTACTCTTTCAAGTCTCCATGAATGCATAAGACCCCCACATTACGTCCCGTGTAAGATGCTGACCCAGCCAAGGTGGCCCGCACCAGGGTGATAAGGCTTCCCGAGTCCAAGAGGGCAGCTGCAGGGCATCCCGCCACCATAACCTGACACATGGGAGAGACATGTGCAGGCTCCGGGGGAGCAGCGGTATATACCGGGGAGGCATAGAGGGAGACGCGCCGGGCTACACTGCAGTCCATAAGATCAGTGGTGATAGGGCAGTTTGCAGCAATGTGTCCTCGCTCTTGACACCTCCAGCACACAACAGTCTCTAGTTTCCTTGCCTGAGGTCCTGCAGGGGTGGGGGTGCAGGTCAGAGTCCTGAATTTCTCAGGGTCGGTGACCTTGCGGGATTTGGGGAAGATACCTTTAACAAGTTTTGGGTGGCCTCATAACGTTTCACCAAACCGACCAGCTGGTTGGCATCGACAGGGTCCCCATGTCCCACCCACTGCTGTAGGGCTGCGGGCAAGGCCCGCACAAACTTGTCCAGTACCACTCTTTCAACAATCTGCGCTGGGGACAACAGCTCCGGCTGTAACCATTTTTTTACAAGATGGACGAGATCATACATCTGAGACTGGACCGCTACAGTCTTTACATAGGCCCAGCGATGGACTCTCTGGGCACGGAGATACACATTACACCTAATCGAGCTAGAATCTCGGCTTTTACCTTTTGATAGTCCCGGGCGTCTTGCTCGCTCAGGTCGTAGTACGCCTTCTGAGGCTCTCCAATCAGATATGGCGCTACGACCTCCGACCATTGGTGTAGCGGCAGACTCTCTCGCTCTGCCACTCTATCGAACCCTGCCAAGAAAGCCTCGACATCGTCCCCTGCGGTTATCTTTTGGAGGGACGCACAAACCCTCTTCTTGATGTCCTGCTGTTGATCAGATGGTGCGCTTGATCTCAGGGCTGTTAACTGTTCCATCAGGAGTTGGTTGGTTTGCTGTTGAAGTCTCAGGGCCTCCGTATTGGCTGTGCTGCTGGGCCTGCAGCGCCTCAGCATACATCTGCTGTTGCTGCTTCTGCTGCAGGTTGGCTTCAACCAATGCCTTCAAAACGTCCTCCATTGCTGAGGTCTGCTTTAGGGCTTGCTTCACCCAGGACATACAACTCGTCCTCTACAGTGGTTGGTGTATGCCTTACTGCAGTGCCCGCATTCTCCACCATATGTAGAGATCAGTCTCTATAGCAGCAGCAAGTAAGGCAGTGACACTCAGGCCCAGTCCAAAAACAAGTGTGTTTTATTGCACACAATGGCAAAACAACAGAAATAGTCCTTTCATCAGGATAACAGCGTCGGCCCTAAACCTGCTCCTCCTGGAGCTCGCCTAGGGGTCCTACCCCACCTTGGGGTCCGGTACACGCTCCCTGTGCTCTCACAGGCTACTTTTTCCTCAGGCACCACCTTGGCAGGCGTCTCCCCCAGCCTAACCTTTTCTCACCTGTCTTTCCCTCCCCGCTACTTCAAAGCCTGGGGCGGGAGATGAGGAATGGAGGCCCGCCCAAAACCTTCCCCCATTCCTCATAGATGAGGTCTCACAACAGGTTCTACCAACAGCCACCGTTCTGAGTAACCGCGGCAACACCTACCTCACCTATGCTCACGTGAGCGTCTCCCGTCCCATACGTGCAATAGCTCACCATCCTTGGGGAAACATAGCGTCCCTCTACCACCATTCCGCTTGCTACCTCACAGTGTGTATATGACATGACCCACCCCACCACGTGTGTATGTGTATGATGTGGCCCAGCAAGTCATGTCATACACATATACACACACATATATACACACCCGGGAGGTCACGTCATACCCATATATATATATATATATACACACACATGTATAAACACGCGGCAGTTCACGTTATGCAGAGGCTCACATCACACATATACAGCTCTGACAAAAATTAAGAGACCACTGCAAAATTTTGAGTTTCTCTGATTTTTCTTTTTGTAGGTATATTTTTGAGTAAAGTGTACATTGTTGTTTTATTCTATAAACTACTGACACCATGTCTCTGAAATTCAAAGCTAAACATTTTGTATTTATTTGCAGCAAATGAGAAATCGTCAAAATAATAAAAAAGGAAGTGATTTCGGACTTCAAATAATGCAAAGAAAACGAGTTCATATTCATTTAGAAACAACAATTCTAATGTTTTAACCCCATTACGACCAATGACTGGATTAGCCGTCATGAAAAGATGTCAGACTCCTGCACTCATCCCCTGCCTGTGCCCACTGCCCCTCCACTGCTGTCCCCGGTCTCCTTTCCCCACTCTCCTCCCTCCTCTTCCCGGTCTCCTCTCCCCACTCTCCTCCCTCCTCTTAAAGGTCTCCTCTCCCCACTCTCCTCCCTCCTCTTCCCAGTCTCCTCGCCCCGCTCTCCTCCCTCCTCCTCCCAGTCTCCTCCCTCCTCCTCCCAGTCTCCTCCCTCCTCTTCCCAGTCTCCTCCCTCCTCTCCCCGCTCTCCTCCCTTCTCTTCCCGGTCTCCTCTCTCTTGTCCCCGCTCTCCTCCCTCCTGTCCCCGCTCTCCTGCCTCCACTTCTGGCACTTGTCCCTCCTCCCACCATTCACCAGAGCCCTGCCGTGCGCCCAAACAGTGGTTTTCCGCCACATATAAAGTATCGGTGTACTTAGGACAAACTGCCCAAAAAATTTTGGGATCCATTTTATCCTCTCGCCTTGTTAGAATTAAAAAATTGAGGCTAAAAGAACATATTTGTGGAAAAAATAAGAACTTTTTCACTTTCACAGCTCAACTTTTTAAAATTATGTGAAGCACCCTGGAGTGTCTAGTTTCCAAAATGGGGTCACTTGTGGGGGAGCTCCATTGTTTAGGCACACAGGGGCTCTCCAAATGTCACATGGTGTTCACTAACGATTTCAGCTAATTTTCCGCTTGGAGCGTCAAATAGCGCTCCTTCCCTTCTCAGCCCTGCCGTGCACCCAAACAGTGGTTTTCCACAACATATGAGGTATCGGTGTACTCAGGAGAAATTGTCCAACACATTTTAGTGTCCATTTGCTCCTGTTTCCCTTGTGAAAATGGAAAATTTCAGGGTAAAGCAACAATTTTGTTGGAAAAAGTAAAATGTTAATTTTTTCCTTCCATATTGCTTTAGTTCCTGTGAAGCACCTGAAGGGTTAATAATCTTTATGAAAGTAGTTCTAAGTAGTCTGAGGGGTACAGTTTTTGGAATGGTGTCACTTTTGGGTAGTTTCTGTCACATCAGCCCCTCAAAGTGCCTTCAAATGTGATGTAGCCACGAAAAAAAGTAGCTTTGTAAATTTTGTTGGAAAAATGAGAAATTGCTGATGAACTTTCTAAGAAAGATTTTTTTTTTTAAATGTGCTGATGTAAAGTAGACATGTGGAAAATGTTATTTATTAACTATTTTGTGTGACATTACTCTCTGGTTTGACGGAATAAAAATTAAAAACTTGAAAATTGCAAAAATTTTCAACATTTTTGCGAAATTTTCAATTTTTTCACAAATAAATGCAAAAAATATTGTCCTAAATTTACCACTATCATGAAGCCCAGTATATCACAATAATACAATCTCAGAATTGCTAGGATCTGTTGAAGCGTTCCACTGTTACTACCTCATAAAGGGACTATGATCAGAATTGCAAAAAATGGTCTGGTCATTAAGCTGCAAAGTGACTCGGTCCTTAAGGGGTTAACTCAGCATGAGTTCAGAAATCAATATTTGCTGGAATAACCATGATTTTTAATCACAGCTTTTATGCATCTTGGCATGCTTTCCACCAGTCTTTCATCCTGTTTTTTGGGTGACCTTTTGCCACTCTTGGCACCAAAAGTTAAGCATTTCTTTGATGGCTTCCGACTATCCATCTTCCTCTTGATTACATTCCAGAGATTTCCAATGGGGTTCAGGTCTGGAGATTGGGCTAGCCATGACAGGGTCTTGATGTGGTGCTCCAACATCCACACATTGATTGACCTAGCTGTTTGTCATGGGGCATTGTCCTGCTGAAAAAAACAGTCCTCAGAGTTGGGGAACATTGCCTAAGGAGAAGAAAGCGTTTTTCAAGGATAACCTTGTCTGCAGCTTGATTTATACGTCCTTTGCAAAGATTAAACTGCCCAATTCCAGCCTTGCTGAAGCATCCCCAGATCATCACCGATCCTCCACCAGTGAGTGCAAGACACTGTGGCTTTTACGCCTCTCCAGGTCTCCATCTAACCATTAGATGACCAGATGTTGGCCAAAGCTGAAAATTAGAATCATCAGAGATTACCTAACTCCAGTTCTCTACTGTATGGTCCAATCCTTATGGTCTTTGGTAAACTTCAGCCTGGCTCTCCTTTGCTTCTCATTGATGAAAGGCTTTTTTCTATCCTTACTTGAGAAGCCCTACCTCTAGGAGCCTGTTACGAACTGTTCTTGCTGTGCACTTCACTCCAACTGCCATTTACCATTCCTTTTGTAGATCACTTGATGTTTTCCTGTGGTTGCTGAGTGACATTCGAATAAGATGACGGTCATTCCGGTCAGTGGAGAGTCGCATTTGCCCTCTGCCGCTCTGTAGCTTTGTTATTCTCATTGTCTGCTGCTTGACTTTGTTGTAATGAACTGCCGTCTTCAAAATTTTAAGGATGAAG
This sequence comes from Allobates femoralis, assembly GCA_033576535.1. Taxonomy (NCBI): domain Eukaryota; kingdom Metazoa; phylum Chordata; class Amphibia; order Anura; family Aromobatidae; genus Allobates; species Allobates femoralis. The sequence goes on from JARQOC010000003.1 coordinate 575,180,386, forward strand.
GCAACATGATGCTCACTGTATCTCTCTGCTAGTAAAGCCAGAATTGAGCCCTTCTTTTACTCACTCAAGACTTTTCTTTTCAACTCCTTTGGCATGGTTAAAATTAATTTTTTCATTCAAATTAATTTTCCTAGCACTTGTTTTGCCATCCAGCTTATCCTATTGCAAGAGAATTGTGAAGACCGCAGCAGTGTTTTATATACTTTCCCTCGATAAATAGGATTTGGTTCAGGTGATCACCTAATCAGAAGCACATTAAGTAGAATGAGGTGTACTTTGGTTGGAATTCAACTGACACTTGAATGGAATGGCTGTCAGACATTTAGAGATGATGATTTTTAGACAACTGTGAAGTGGTCTCTTAATATCTGTCAGAGCTGTATACATACATGTACACATATGCACACACATGACGGGTCACATGACATGGAGACATACACATACAGTTGTGGCCAAAAGTATTGACACCCCTGCAATTCTGTCAGATAGTACTGTTTCTTCCTGAAAATGATTGCAATCACAAATTCTTTGGTATTATTATCTTCATTTAATTTGTCTTAAATGAAAAAACACAAAAAGAATTGTCCTAAAGCCAAATTGAATATAATTCCACACCAAACATAAAAAGGGGGTGGACAAAAGTATTAGCACTGTTAGAAAAATCATGTGATGCTTCTCTAATTTGTGTAATTAACAGCACCTGTAACTTACCTGTGGCACCTAACAGGTGTTATCAATAACTAAATCACACTTGCAGCCAGTTGACATGGATTAAAGTTGACTCAACCTCTGTCCTGTGTCCTTGTGTGTACCACATTGAGCATGGAGAAAAGAAAGAAGACCAAAGAACTGTCTGAGGACTTGAGAAACCAAATTGTGAGGAAGCATGAGCAATCTCAAGGCTACAATTCCATCTCCAAAGACCTGAATGTTCCTGTGTCTACCGTGCGCAGTGTCATCAAGACGTTTAAAGCCCATGGCACTATGGCTAACCTCCCTAGATGTGGACCGAAAAGAAAAAGTGACAAGAGATTTCAACGCAAGATTGTGTGGATGGTGGATGAAGAACCTCGACTAACATCCAAGCAAGTTCAAGCTGCCCTGCAGTCCGAGGGTACAACAGTGACAACCCGTACTATCCGTCGGCGTCTGAATGAAAAGGGTAGGAGACCCAGGAAGACCCCACTTCTTACCCCGGCGTCCATCCATATGACCGCGCACAAATAATGACGTCATTGCCGGCGCGCGGTCACGTGGATGGACGCCGGGAAGAAGCAGGAAGGAGAGCGGGGGATGCGCGAGCGGTCACAGGAGGGTAAGTATGAAAGCTCTTCTTTTACAGGTGTGCGGCGGCAGCAACGGGGGGCCTGTATATAGCACGGGGGGGGCTGCTGTATTATACCACAGGGGGGCCTGTATATACCACGGGGGGGACTGCTGTATACTACCACAGGGGGCCTGTATATACCACAGGGGGGAGGGCTGCTGTATACTACCACAGGGAGCCTGTATATACCACAGGGGGGAGGGCTGCTGTATACTACTACAGGGGGCCTGTATATACCACAGGGGGAGGGCTGCTGTATACTACCACAGGGGGCCTGTATACACCACAGGGGGCAGGGCTGCTGTATACTACCACAGGGGGCCTGTATATACCACAGGGGGGAGGGCTGCTGTATACTACCACAGGGGGCCTGTATATACCACAGGGGGAAGGGCTGCTGTATACTACCAAGGGGGGGCCTGTATATACCACAGGGGGAGGGCTGCTGTATACTACCACAGGGGGGCCTGTATATACCACAGGGGGGGGACTGCTGTATACTACCACAGGGGGAGACTGCTGTATACTACCACAGGGGGAGACTGCTGTATACTACCACAGGGGGAGACTGCTGTATACTACCACTGGGGAGACTGCTGTATACTACCACTGGGGAGACTGCTGTATACTACCACTGGGGAGGCTGCTGTATACTACCACTGCGGAGGCTGCTGTATACTACCAATGGGGAGGCCTGTATACCTGTGCTGGGGTCCACCCTCGGCTTATACACGAGTCAATAGGTTTTCCCAGGTTTTGGGGGCAAAAGTAGGGGGGTCGGCTTATACACGGGTCGGCTTATACACGAGTATATACGGTACATCATTTATTTTTCCACACAGTGTATTGGGAAATGGGAAAAAATCCAAATACGGTGAAATTGCAAAAAAAGGGCAATTACATGATTCTTTTTGGGGTCATGTTATGTTAGTATGATGTCTCAGGTCGGTATGAGTTCATTGATACCAAACATGTATACTTTTACTGTTATCTAAGTGGTGAAACAAATTCTGAAGTTTTTCAAGAAAAAGAATTGTGCTTTTGGCGCCATTTCCCAAGACTCATAGCGTTCTTATTTTTCGGGATCTGGGGCTGTGTGATGATTTATTTTTTGTGTCTTCAGCTGGCGTTTCTAATTGTACAACGTTTGGGTATATGAGAGGTTTTGATTGCCTATTATTGCATTTTATTGCAATGCAGCAGTGCCTAAAAAACAGTAATTTTGGCATTTTTACCTTTTTTCTGTTAACACCGTTTACAGATCTGATTAATTGATTTTATATTTTGATAGCTCAGGCATTTCTGAATGTGATCATACAAAATATTTGTTTGTTTTTGTTTTATAATAGCTTTTTTCCAATGGGGCAAAAGGGGGATGATTTGAACTTTTATGATTTTTTTTTATTTTTTTCATATTTTTAAAAACATTTTGTTTTACTTTTACTTGGCCCCTTAGGGCATCTCAGCACTGCAGTGTTCAATCTCTTCTCCTGTTCACATGCATGGCTTTGAAGAGGAGTTATGATGACTTTCTGTGGATGCCAGCACTCCTGGGCAAAAACAGGAAGTTAGCCATGACAGCTTAAAGTGTCCTCATAGGACTCCAGGCTCTCATGTAATGCATCGAAGCTGTGGAGTCGGAATCATGGAGTCTGAGTCGGTGCCCATTTTGGTGGAGTCACAGTATAGTAGCGCAATGCAGTATGTGCTGAATATTATTATGAATTAATATAATGTTCTATTATATAATCTTGATCATTGTTTCATAATAATGATTAAAAGCCTGATGTTCAGATTGTACTACAATAAATTTATCACTTAAACGTGAGCCATGTATGAAGGAGTCTTGAGTTGGAGTCAGAGTTGGAGTCGGAGTTAGGGAACCTGAAGACTCGGAATCAGAGTTAGTGGTTTGGCCAGGGCCGTAGCCAGGGGAGGATGGCGGGTCATCTGCCCCTGGCACAGCAGGCAGGGGGGGCGCACTCAGCCTCCTGCTGCAGCGTCTGAGGACTTTCCCAGCCGCCTGCATGTTGCGCCCCCCTCCGCAGTGTGAGCCAGCTTTCTTCTCCACTACAGATCCGCACAGCGCACACTCTGTGCTGACAGGACCTGTGATGATGTCAATGGGGGGAGGAGTCAGGAGTCACATGATCAGCTCCTCGACGTATGCAGGACTCTGCTGTGCTGGCCATCATGATACTGAATGAGGTGAAGGTTATGTGTGTGGTCAGGAGCAATTTACTGTGTGGATGTAGCAGAGCCGAGTGTGTATGGAGCAGAGACGAGTGTGTACTAGGTGTATGGAGCAGAGCCACATGTGTACAAGATGTATGGAGCGGAGCCGAGTGTGTACTAGGTGTATGGAGAGGAGCCGAGTGTGTACTAGGTGTATGGAGCGGAGCCGCGTGTGTACAAGGTGTATAGAGCGAAACCGAGTGTGTACCAGGTGCATGGAGTGGAGCCGAGTGTGTACGAGGTGTACGGAGCGGAGCCACATGTGTACGAGGTGTACGGAGTGGAGCCGAGTGTGTACGAGGTGTACGGAGAGGAGCTATGTGTGTACGAGATGTACGGAGTGGAGCTGAGTGTGTACAAGGTGTACGGAGAAGACCTATGTACAAGATGTACGGAGCAGAGCCAAAGAGCCTAGTGTGTACGAGGTGGACGGAGTGGAGCCGAGTGTGTACGAGGTGTACGGAGCGGAGCCGCGTGTGTACAAGGTGTACGGAGCAGAGCCGCGTGTGTACGAGGTGTACGGAGTGGAGCCGCGTGTGTACAAGGTGTACGGAGCGAAGCCGCATGTGTATGAGGTGTATGGAGCGGAGCCGAGTGTGTACGAGGTGTACGGAGCAGAGCCGAGTGTGTACGAGGTCTACGGAGCAGAGCCGAGTGTGTACGAGGTGTACGGAGCAGAGCCGAGTGTGTACAAGGTTTATGGAGCGGAGGTGTGTATGTACAGGGCGTATGGAGCAGAGCTTTGTGTGTACGAGGTGTACAGAGTGGAGCCATGTGTGTTCGAGGTGTATGGTGCGGAGCTGCGTGTGTACGAGGTGTTTGGAGCGGAGATGTGTATGTACAGGGTGTATGGAACAGAGCTATGTGTGTACAAGGTGGATGGTGCGGAGCCATGTGTGTACGAGGTGTACGGAGCAGAGTCATGTGTGTACGAGGTGTACGGAGCGGAGACGAGTGTGTACTAGGTGTATGGAGCAGAGCTATGTGTGTACAAGGTGTACGGAGTGGGGCAGTGTGTGTACGAGATGTACGGAGTAGAGTCGCGTGCGTACGACATGTACGGAGCAGAGTCACGTGTGAACGAGGTGTGATGAGGAAGAACAGTATAAACATTGGGCAGCATAGGAGGATACAGTGAGGATAGTGTGACCAAGGAGCATAGTATGGAAAGGATAGGGCAGTGTGATGAGGGGGCAGTGTGATGAGGGGATCTGACCTGACATTACAATTGATTTACCATGTGATGTTGGCTCTGATGATGAATTTTGTTACAGTTGAGGGTTGTAATTGCTATTCTGATGGGGGTTACATGGATGTATTTCTGTACCTCTGGTGGGTCTTGTGATGCATTTCTGTTCTGATGTGGGTTATATGGATGTATTTCAGTACCTCTAGTGCGTTTGGTGATGTAGTTTTGTGTTAATTGTTCTGATTCTGCACACATCTAACAATCCATAACTTGTAAGCTTTCTTGATACATGGCTATGTAATAAAGTGTTGTGCATTAGCGGTTCTATGTATTTATTTGTTAGAAGCGTTACAGGGGTTGTCCCAAGCTTCTGATGAGTCTGCAATCACTCTATATGTCTCTATGTGAGTGCAGACTTCTGAATTCTCACAGAGCACACACTGCCTGCTGTCAGGAATGTCTGGTGCCAACGGTGAGAATGGAAGGTCAGGTAACCATAGGTATGCAATTTACATACATGCAGTCACGTGGTGACTAAACATGCAAAGCTTCGATCAATTAAATGAATTGAGTGAGGCCTGGCACATCTAGTCAGAATATGGCCAGAAGTATATGAATCGCATACTTTTGTTCACATGTCCCTCCAATCTTACCATTGACATGGGAGAATTCTGAAAGTGTGCAGTGCACGCACCATAAGAATTCGGAGGCCTCCAGTCACCTAGGTTTTCATCTCAAACCTGGACAAGGCCTTTAATTATAACATTAAACACCTTAGCCCACTCCTAACAATGTGTAATATACTCACCGCCAGAAACAGCTCTTGCTGGTTCCAGCAGTCACTGTACCTATAAGTGCAAAAATCACATATGGATGATTGGTCACATGACATCTCCTGAGACCATTGGGGGGGGGAGGGCGCCAAACTGAACTCCTGCCCCAGGTGCCAGAAAACCAAGATACACCTCTGGTTTGGCTTACCGACTCAACAGCCCTGCTTTTAGGTCCGGTAGCATTTTTCCTATTTCCTGCAAAATTACTTTAGTTGGAAATTTGAAACTCTAGGTATTCCTCAGGTATGTCGTTCTTGGTATGATCCAGGTGTTCATATAATTTTATGTGGTAGGCATTTGGGTATAACAATGCTTTTTTGGGGAGCCCCATATACGTCACACATTCTAGGGTTAATGAGCATGAGATTAGCATTAGAGGTAGTCTCCATATTCATGATCTCTGTATAATCGTGTGCCCCCCACTGATTGGCAGCTTTCTGTTTACACTGCATATGGGCAGAAAGCTGCCAATCAGTTGAGTGGGTGGATTATTCAGAGCTCAACATTCATATAGATGCTAGATCTGTAGCAGAAAAAACAGAGATTTTATCAAAATGAGAGCAAGCAGTTCAGCAAGGCTAGGGTCAAACTAGCGTTCACCCTAGCGTTCAGGGGGTTCCATTTAAAATGTAGAATTTTTAAGCATTAGTGCAGTGTTACCGGAAAGGTAAGACTGTGTTAACTCTGTCAGTGCATTCCTATGACAGACGGAACCCAAGCGCAGGTCAAATAGCGGCTTCTCACTGCCGGAGTTTCAAACCTCATATGATGCGCTTGGAAAAAGCGCGCGATTTGAAACTCTGGCAGCAAGAACCCGGCGTTTGACCTGCGCTCGGGTTCCGTCTGTCATAGGAATGCACTGACAGAGTTAACATAGTCTTACCTTTCCGGTAACACTGCACTAATGCTTAAAAATTTTAAAGGTACCTTTACACGCGGCAACTTTTCTAGGAATTTCACTGGCAACTTACTGGTTGCAGTGAAATCATGGACACATTGTTCTATCTTGTTGCTGTGTACAAATGGAACAATGTCTCCATGATTTCTCTGCAACCAGTAAGTTGCCAGTGAAATTCCTACAAAAGTTGCCGCGTGTAAAGGTACCTTAAGTTTTACATTGTAGTAAGCTTGGTTTGTGAATGCTCTTGTACGCAACATACATTAAGATGAATGTATTCAATATTTTATGCAAAACCTTTATTAAAAACACGTTTTTGAATTTACAGAACTCATATGACAGGATGCACTGTGATACAACCGACCGTGCAGTTTGTGAGTTTTACAAAAACAAAGGTATGAAATGAATTGACCTGTTTACACATTTATAATAAAGTGAACATTATATGAAAAAAACCTGACTCCTAGGATGACATTGTAAACAGTTAAATTATAAAGGACTTCTGATCAAAACACTTCCATTCTTTTACAAAAGTATATAAAAGGTGACAGAACATAAATTACATTTAAACGACTGTACATGATTTACTCTCCAAAAAGGAAGAACCAGACCAGCACCCTACACAATGCTTCTACGTTCACACTTTCTTTTCGGCTTTCATTGCAGTTGACTTCAAAGCGCCTACATTTTTATAGGTGCTTCAGCAGTATATATCTGTGTTCATGTCTAGTTAAACACTAAACTAAAATGGAAAAAAATACTAACAGATCCCCAGTCTTAGTATATCCAAAGAAATTTCTCAAGTTAGTGAATTGTACACCATTTAAATGTATGGCTCCCTACTAACATACTGATCTATTAAGTGGTAAGTTAACCAAAAGAAATATGATCTGTGGAATAAAGAGTATTGAGATACACTCCACTGGTTGCATTTCACATCTTTGTAGAAAATCATCATTGGTGAGGCTCACATGTGCAAGAAAATCCTGGGAAATATCTTATTGTGTAAAGACAAAGGGTTATTGTCATTAATGGTTCTCTCTTTGATCTTTAAAAATTGGCATAGGCACATTCCACTAAACTTACAGTCACAGTCTGGGTTACACATGTTGTGTTCTTGTACTCAGCCGTATGTTGCACAGCAACAGTACTTTACATTTCCTATTATAATAGTGTTATATCCGAAATCTTGTATGTTGTTGCTGTCAACACCAAGATAAAACAAACTAGTGTTTATGGCTCTAGCTTGGAATAAAGGCACCACATGATATATCACAGTCTGTTGTACTATTCAAGCCTTGAAGAATAAAAGCACTATTTAGGCTTCTGACTGAATATCTATTTCATCTAATGGAGATGTATCATTGTCACCGAGTATTTCTGTCTCAGGTACAGAGCCTTCCTCCTCCTCTTGAACAGGATTTTGTGACACATCCTCCCCTGTTACATGTGTTTCGTCACTGCCATCCGCAAGCAGAGCAACTCTATCGGCCATGGAATTATTTGATGGTGCAGTTGTTACATATCCAGTGCTAGTAGAACCACTTCCGCTATGATGGGATCCAGGTTTTGGGATGATCTGTGGAGGCATTTGCTGAGGAGCCATTTGCATTGGTATTTGAACTGGATAAAAATAAGCAGCCATCTGCTGATAGCCATTGACTGGAATGTAGAGTTGAGGAGGTGGCACCATGGGCCTTATCTGTCCCTTCATCGGTAAAAACTGTGGCTGAGGAAATGGCCGTCCTTTAGGCTTGAGGTCAACATATCTAGCATTGCTGACATTACTAACTGGGCTTGTGCTGAGCGAACTTGTCTGTGTGGTGTTACTTGCACCAGATGTTTGTGCAGAACCGTTGTAGTTCGATATATTTTCCCATGTTCTTAGTCTAGTATGAATGTCTTTAAATCTAGGTCTTCTCGCAGGGAATTCATTCCAACACTCAAGAATAAGGGAATAAATCCAGGCTGGACACTCATCTGGGCACAGCAGCAGCTGGCGATTCCTTATCATTTCAATAACATCTTGATTGGAATACCCACAATATGGTTGTAGACCGTAGCTGAAGATTTCCCACACCACTACTCCATAGGACCAAATATCAGAATCAATTGTACACTTGCCATACGCAACCGCCTCCGGGGACATCCATCTTATAGGAAGAAGTGAATTTCCAACTAATTTATAGTAATCCGCTGAATACACTTCTCGGAAAAGACCAAGATCAGAAATTTTAATTGTCAGCTTATCAAACACTAAAATATTTCTGGCAGCCAGATCTTTGTGCACAACATGGTGGCTTGAAAGATATTCCATTCCTGAGGCGATCTGAGTTACAACATGGAGAAAGTCTGCTTGTTCCAAAGTGGATTTCACGGTCTTGTCATCATCTGTGCTGCCTACATCAGAGTGAGGAGATCTCATGACAAGAAACTCATGGAGGTCACTTAGTGGAGAATAGCTAAAAATCATACTCATTGGCTGCTCCTTGGTAACAGTACCAAGTAGACAAACAACATTGGGATGTTGCAGTCTTGACCTCATCATAGCTTCGTGTTTAAATTCCTCTCGAAGGGCCACCTCAACCTTGTCTTTTAATGTCTTTATAGCAACAGTCTGTGTCTGTTCTCCAGGAGCAGAGCCAAAGAGATGTCCCTTGTATACTTTTCCAAAACGGTCCTCTCCTAGCTCTTCCATAAACCTTACAGTGGACAGGTTTATTTCTTTTACTTTAACCTAACAATAAAAATGAAAAATATATTAAAAAACTGAATGAATGCACTCTCACAAAACATATAATGATTATTATACATGATAACATGATAACAATTTATGTTGTCTTGCCTTAGACTTTAGATAAGGTTACATATACAGGTTATATGGTTATGGATTGGAACATATCATTTCCTCATCAGACCAGTAATCTGTAATCCCTAAAATAATGTAACCCTACCTGTTGCTTGTGCTGGTTCATAAGGGGCATCTCCATGTCTTGGCTTGGTGATGCCATCAGCTGACGTCTCTGAGGAGTTGCAGCGGATGCTTTTTGTTTGTTTCTACACATACAAACTAAGAAGAAGAGGCAAGCAATGACCAATGGAATGGCAATGCTGGGAACCAAGATATAAAGGATTTCCATCTTTGTGTTTTCTCTGGTACCTGTAAACAATAAAAGAGGAATAACTATGCATATATGCTATTTTGGTTCATTTGCTTAACGAAACAAGATAAATAAATATTTATAAAAATTGTACCTATATTAATATCTTGAAAAATAAAATTTCAGGGGGCGTGGCCAGCAGCTCTATGTAGTAGCAGTACTTTCAGAGAGCTCTGGTACCCGGCCGTTAAGCGACAGGGATTCTGTCTTTTTTAAGATAGAAAACCCTATAAAAGCTATACTGACCGATTCCTAGACCGTCAGGGAACGTCCTGCCTGACTTTCAGGCTGCTCCGGTAAGCTGCTTTCTTACCAGACGCCTTAAAGCCTCAGACCCAGTCACCAGCCACATCTGGGCGCCATTTTCCCTGAACGCTGCACCTGCTGTGCACCATCTCCTCACAGACCCGTGGCTTGGACTCATTACACCAAGGGCCGCCCGCTGGAGTTATCCCTGACTACTGGTACGGACCTCTGGGATCACCGCTGCACCCCCGGTGTCCACCTGCCTGGCCGTGGCTGAAGTAGAGGAGGTGATGGTGCCTGGCCGTTAACCACTGCCCGTTCCTACCTGGCTGAGAAGTAGAGGTGGAGGTGATCGCCGGCCATAAGAACAGGTGCGCCCACGGTTGCGGCGGGAGGTAGAACCGGAGAGAAAGCGGCGGGACTACTTTGGCTCCCTCAGATCTCACGGTGAGCAGAGGCGGAGGGATATTGTAAACTCCGGGGCAGAGAGTGTGGTCCCGGCTGCTTCCCTTTGGCGACACCTGCTGGAAGCAGTCTGCAGGCTCTCAGTGCGTGTTGTGATTCTTCAGAGAGATCTGGCTGGTGGCCAGCACCGCACCCGAGCTGCGCAGACAGGAGGAGGAAGACTGACTGCCTACAGGGAAAGAAGAAGAAGCTGATCCCTGCAACAAGGGAGATTTCCCCTGCTCCCCATCGCTCACAAGCAGCTCTGGGGAGACTTGCTTGACCCCCTCCAGCTGCTCATTCTCTTGGGAAGGTAACCCATTACTGTGCCCTGAGCTCCCAGGACTGTTTTTGTTTTTTTGTTTTTTCAGTTTACTTAACAAGAAGTTCCTATTATATGCTCAGCCACAATCAAAATTGTACCAGTCTGTGACACAGCTCACTTGTTGAAGAGCATGGACTGAATCTCCAGGGCTACTCATTCTGACATACTAACTTGCACTCCATCTCTGCCCTCTAGTTAGCTCTGCAGCATACAAGGCAGTACTCTGGTATCATATTTCTTATCCTGCCATAAACTGATGCAGCACTCTTGAGAAGTATTATTCTATGTGAATCAGTGCGCTGTTTGTGCCTCTGAGCCACCACTTGCTCTCACACTCCTCAATTTGCCTCTTGAATTTGTGTGCCAATCAACTGTCATCAGTCACACATCAACAGCAGTTTACAAGTGCATAGAATTGAAATCTGACATTTAATTCTGCTTTGATGTTATTAGAGCCCAAATGTGGGCTGAGATCCTGGCTTATTTAGCCCTCTGAGTCTTTGCATGTTAATGTTGCACCGACACTTATATTCACTTAAGCGTGTTTAAATTAGTCGTTCTCCCTGGGACTACTCAAGAATATAATTTTTTATTTTTATTATATATACTTTTTTTTTTTTTTTTTTTCCCCTAGACGGGTACAATTGTTGCATTACTCTTTTACACCGTCTGTGGCTTGGGGATGTAGAACCCTAAGCTCTTGCGCCTGCGAGCTTGTTTTGTCTGTGTCTGGGGCGCGGTGCAGAGGTGCTGGGACTGATTAACTCTTCGAGTTTGTTGGTGTATATTTTTCATTATATTAATATTCGCCTAAACCTGTATCCTAAACATTCGTATTCTACAGGGTAACTACCCATTGCTCATCTTACTGACACAGAGAATTACGCATTTTTTTTTTTCCTTACAGCACAAACCATTTCGAATAGCCATCTGCAATAGATTCGGGAGCCTTAAACTTCTGTCATATTACTGTTGTTTTGGTTTAATAACTATACTTAAGTTGTTCTAAAGTCCTCGCTTTGCTTATTCTCTTGATAATTCTAGTTGACGCTTCATCCCTCTATACAATCCCTAGACGGTCTACCCTTAGACCCCAGCTTATAAACCAAATATACCCTAACACAGCCCTTACCTTACCTATAGTCTTAGCCAGCCTAACATCATGCCTCCCAAAATTAGGCCGAACTCAACCCCCCATTGTGCAGACAATGTCCCAGAAATGCATAAATCTCCACCGAAGAGCAAAATCCCAACACCAGCCTCGAGCCACACCCTCCCCAAAACAGGGAAAGATAAACCACACTTTGAAAGCAACTCACAAGACTGGAAATCTTCCTCGGAAGATATGTCAATGTATGAAACTTCCTACTCGTGTCAAAGAGAAAGGAAATGGAGACTCCCTCCAAACCCAGGCAGAGCCCCTCTTCTCCTAGTACCTTGGATTTGGAACAAGATACCCACTTTAGAAGTCCGGCAAGGCAGAAGCAAAAAAAGGAAATCCTGAGGAGGAACCCCTCCTTAACCTCGACGTTGGCCAGCCCCTTGACAGGGATTTCTTTGTGAAACTATTTAAGGACTTTAAACATTCCATCAAGGAAGATATAAGAGAGCAGCTGGACGATATGAAGTCCTCCATTACCGCGATAATCTCACGAGTCGACGAAAGTGAAAAACTTATGTCTGACCTCAAAATAGACAACAAAGACATTAAGACCAACCAGGCCAAGATGAAAGAGGAGTTGAAGCTTTTTAAGGACAAACTAGCTGATAGGGAGGACAGAGACCGGAGACTTAACCTCAAATTCCGAGGCATACCAGAAAATGTTAAAAATAGCAAGTTATTGAACTACATCAAGACCCTGACTAAAAAAACAGTCCCCGCGAAACAAGATTTAGAATATGCTATTGAAAGGGCCCACAGGCTACCTAAACCAGCCCAACTACCAGACGATGTCCCAAGGGACGTAATCGTTAAGTACTCCTTTTTCCAAACAAAGGATCAAATTAATGATTATCTTAGAAAGAACAAAACTCTTCCCCCTCCCTATGACAAGTTAAAGGTCTTCACGGATATCTCAAAAGAGACCATGATGAAAAGGAGATCTCTGCGACCCATAACAGATGTCCTGAGAGCAAGACAAATCACATATAGATGGAGCCGCCCTTCATCGAACGTGATATTTCCATTTAAGAACAAAACCTTCGAGATTGAAGACGTAACCGCTGGTCTCAGAGTTCTAAAGGACCTACATCTTGACGGAACGGGATGAACACTCACTTCACTAAACTGACCCCAATCTTTTTGGTCGAAGCCGGTGATCCTTGGCCGAAACATTAGCCCAAAGGAAGAAACTCATCGGTTCCCCTGAACCCTTCCTCAACTAATCTTCTTAAAGTTTTCATTTTTTTAATTTTCTTTCTCCGTTTGTTCTTTCTCACTTATCGATTGAACTAGCTAGTTCCACAAGTTAGCTTAGTTACCAACACCCTTCCCTCTCCTCCCTATCCTAACTTACCCAAATAAGGTTCCTTACCTAACACGCGATTTTCTCTACACGCTAACTAGCAATGACCCATAAATTTATGTCACTCAATACAAACGGTCTCAACTCCCCTCAAAAACGTTTCCTCGTCTGGAAGGAACTTAAAAAACACCAAATTGACGTTGCTGGACTCCAGGAGACCAGATTCAGCATTGAGAACCAGCCAAAATTTACAAATAACCAATACCCCCACGTATTTCTATCTTCAAACAAAGAAAAGAAATCAGGTGTAGCCATACTTATTAAGGAGTCAATTAAATTTGAAGAAAAAGAGGTTATAACAGATAACGAAGGTAGATATATCATACTTAAATGCCAATTAGATGACGTAACTCACACATTAGTAAATATCTACGCCCCCAACAGTGGACAGATTTCGTTCATAAAAAAATTATTAAGAGTTATTCGCGAGAAACAAGAAGGTACCCTGTACATCTTTGGGGACTTCAATGCAGTCCTGAATACCAACCTAGACTCTTCTAACAAAAGTAGAAACCTGAATGCCCAGTTAGACCCCCTACTAAAAAAAGAAGAGTTGTTTGATGCTTTTAGATGCATTAATTCTTCATCCATTGCATACACCCATTTTTCTAGCGTACATAAATCCCTTGCCCGTATTGACCTGATCCTAACAAACATTAACTCCCTTCATAGGATTAAATCAGTAACAATATTACCAAGATCCTGGTCCGACCATTCGCCAGTAATTTTTGTTGCCTCCAATGGTTTCTCCCCTAAAACTCGGAATATTTGGAGGGCTAACACCTTTCTTTTCAATCATCCACATTACAAAACAGAAATAAAAAAATCTCTGCAACTCTATTTCAGTGAAAACGATCTTGAAGAGACTTCTACCTCGGCAATCTGGATGGCCCATAAGGCAGTCATCAGGGGTCTTTTAATCCAGATAAATTCAAGACACAAAAAAGCCATCCTAAAAGACACAGAAACCTTAGTACACAAAATTAGAGAGCTTGAATCTTCCATCGCAACACATTCCAAAGATGTGACTGCTAAGGAAATTCTTAAGCTAAGAATTGAACTCAAATCGCTCCTAGTTTCTGAATTTGACAAAATGTCCCGCATAAGCAAGTCCAACTACTACAACTGCTCAAACAAACCATCAAAACTCTTTGCCAAGCTTATAAAAATTCGTAGGGCCAAAACTAATATTCCTCAAGTTAGAAATAAACAAAATATCCTACAAAAACTTCCACAAGCTATATCAGATACGTTCGCTGAATATTATAGGGACCTTTATAATCTAAAAGACTCTCACGTAGAACCAACTGTTATCCAATCCAAAATCTCTGCGTTCCTGGAATCCGTGGACTTACCGTCCTTAACCACTGAAGATATTGAATTCCTGAATTCCCCATTCACTGAAATGGAGATCCTAAACACAATTAACTCCCTCAAAAAATTTAAATCTCTGGGACCTGACGGGTTTCAAAATGAGTATTTCCAAGAAATCCTGTCGCCCTATCTAACTAGATTAATAAATTCATTAAGTGATCCCGAATTCCAGCTTCCCAAAGAAATGCTACAGGCCACTATTACAATGATTCCGAAAAACAAAGGCGACCCAGAGAATGTATCCAACTACAGGCCCATCTCTCTGTTAAACTTCGACCTCAAAATTATCACCAAGACCATCAACACTAGATTGCAGAAACTTATCCCAAAACTAATCCACAGTGACCAAGTTGGATTTGTCCAAAACAGAGGATCTGCAGATGCTACTCGAATAATTATTGATCTAATGACCCATACTGAGGACTCTAGGACCCCAGCGATCATGGTCTCTGTCGACGCTGAGAAAGCATTCGACAGAGTCCACTGGGGGTTCCTTTTTAACACCCTGAGGAAGTTTGGTTTTAGAGGCAATATTCTCAGTACTCTTCAGTCGTTTTACTCCAACCCAACTGCGAACATCCTGACCAATAACACACTTTCTGAAACCTTTCCACTCTCGAACGGTACAAGACAGGGATGTCCTCTCTCCCCATCCCTATTTGACCTTTTTATCGAGCCTTTGGCCGAAAAAATCCGCATGAACCAAGCTATCAGAGGAATCCATACCAAGGCCAAGGAATATAAAATCAGTCTCTTCGCGGACGACATCATCCTGACTCTATCTGATCCTCTTAATTCCCTGAGAAACCTTCTAATAACCATTGCGGACTTTTCCAATGCTTCCCTATATAAAATTAACCTCAACAAGACCCAAGTCCTACACATGAACCTAGACCCTGAGACCTTAAATGCCATCAAAAAGGAATATGACCTGTCTTGGAACAGAGAGGAACTGGACTATCTAGGTATTAAAATCACCAAACATATCTCCACCATTGCTGACACGAATCTCACAGAAATTTTCAAGAATATCCAAGCCGACTTAAAGCACATCTCCAAAGCCGACTTGTCTTGGATAGGCAAAGTCGAATCATACAAGATGTTCGTACTTCCAAAGATTCTGTATGTATTCCGCTCCATCCCAATTCCCATTAAACAAAATTGGCTCAAAAAACTCCAGGCTCAACTGATGACCTTCATTTGGGGAAACAGGAAACCAAGAGTTGCCAAAACTACATTAGTGAAAAGCAGAGCGAATGGAGGTCTTGCTATCCCCAACATCTCAGCATATTACAATGCCACTATAATAAAACTCAGTCAGACATGGTGGAGTGAGACCCTGAGACCCAGCTGGCTTTCTCTGGAAGAAACCAGACACCCTAGACACAAGCTTAAGCTTTTATTACTCTCACATTTGTGTGACAGAACTAAACAATTACCAAAGGAACAAACAATCAAAGCAACTATACAATCCTGGAAACTTTTGGCACTCAGGGCGACCGAATCCGACCCCTCTACAATCCCCGATTGGATCCCTGCTGAGACCTTACAAGTAATTTTCCCTAGCCTAAAACTTGACTCCTGGACAAGCTTCGGCATCAAACATATATCCGATATTTTTGATAAAGATAACCGATTGATCCCTTTCTCCACACTACGCTCAACATATTAACTGGAGGACGATGAACTTCGAACTTGGGAAAAAATCAACTCTCTCACATGCAAAAGGAAACTTAACTTTCACCTACCTCTGAACATCGTTCAGATGTTTAAATTCCACCATAGCCCTGTATTTTGGAGTACTAGAAGCATTTACAAGCTTGTGAACTCAGATTCGACCTTCACTAAAACTTCCAACTTGTACGCTTGGGAAAAGGAGTTACAATCCCTCATCCCTACTGAAGCCTTGGGCGAAACACTTTCTAAACTTCATACCTTTATACCCTGCTCGGCGTTGATTGAGACCCAATACAAAATTCTTACAAGATGGTACTACACCCCTTTACGTCTCCATCAAATAAATAAGGAGTACTCCCCACTCTGCTGGCGTGGTTGTCTCGAAATTGGAGATATCTCCCACATTTTTTGGAACTGCGAACACTTGAAATCATTCTGGGGAGAAACTCAACTCTTAATCACAGATATTACAAATAGTAATATCATTCTAACTCCAGAACTGGTCATACTTCTCATAGGGTTAGATTCGATTCCCATTCAATATAGACCCCTGGTTACCCATATCCTCCTTGCTGCGAAAAACCTCATTGCTTCAATGTGGCAGGACTCTCAACCGCCCACATTTTGCACTCTTCTCGAAAAAATCGCTACCCACAATGCCTATGAACTATCCTTTGCTATTAGAAACAAACTAGTTAAGAAATACAAAAATAAATGGTTTCCTTGGAACTTCTTCTTTCCCTCTAGACACTCTAAAATATCCAATATTTGTTCATAACGTTTTCCAAACTACTTCCCATAAGAGACCGATGACACTTCCGTTCAGCTCCCCCAACCCCTCCTCCCTACCCCCTTATCTCCCTTCTCTAACCAATCCTGTCATACGCTGACTCCTCCGACCCCCTCTCCCCCTTTATCTTTCAATTTTAATTATACTGTATATAGTTAGTATGCCTAAAGTACTTCTGATCGTATTCCTGTATGCAATCGTCCTATTGGACTTGATACTAGACCTGAATTGAAATTTGTTAAACTCATTGTAATATTTACAACATTATTGTGTATATAACAAAATGTTTCTAACAATGTACTGTATATTTTTGTTCTTATAAAATTAATAAAATTCTTTGAACAAGAAAAATAAAATTTCACATTACAAAATAATCCTACAAAGAGACAAAAATAAAGACTGAATGTCAAATTAGTTCAAAGAATGAACAGGAGCATTGGAAAACTGAGTCGAAGTGCCTATCTATTCTGTGTACTCTGCATGCTCATTCTACTCTTTGGACAAAACAGGGACTTGGGGCCACCAGTCTCACAAACCTTATATTAACACATTTTGTATTGAAAAAGAGTAACTTACACAACACTATAAATAGGCTATTACTAATAAAAATTGATATTGATAGTGTGTGGAATTATTTTTCTGTATATTACCACTTGTTCTATAGGTTATATTGCTTTGGTACAGTTTTACTACCATTTATACTATTATTGAAACACAACCATACTATAAGACTGGTTTCACACAGCTGTTTTTTTTAAATCGGGGAAATGAAGGAAAAACTTGCATCCCTCGGGATTCCCCCGCAATGATGCACCTGAATTGCATCATAATACTGGTGTGTGAGCATCTCGGTGCATATCTTTTTCTGCAGGATTCAGTGGAAAATGACACACGCCCTACGGGGTGTGAAATTTAGAAATACATTCTTGGTATGCGCAGTTCAAAACCCCAGATCCGGCGTCTGGATCCAGCAGGATATGGATTTTGCCTGATCCGTGTTCCATAGAGCCCCATTTTAATTCAACCTGGATTGACCCGAATCTGGGTGTTTACTTTTTTTGACACAGACACCAAAATCGCAACTTTCAATGGGGCCAAAAAATGATGCTGGTGCATCCAGTTTAAGCTGGATTCACACAAATTCCAAAAACAACTGTGTTAAACCAACTTAAGGCTAGGGTCACCTTTGCATCAGCCCTTGCGGCTGACGGACCCCTGAAAAACTTAAGAGGCAGGCAGGCATAGTGCATAGCGTTAATGGCAGGTATCGCTATGCACCACCTGCCTGTGCCTTACTATAGGTACCTTATGGTTAACGCAGCCGCCAGCTCCACTGAGCAGAGCCGGATATGCGCTTTTCAGCAGCGCATAGTGATATTTTTCAGGGGTCCATCAGCCGCAAGGGCTGACGCATATGTGTCCCTAGCCTGATACTTCGGTTTGCTGCCATGTAAAAAAAAAAAAAATAAGTGAAGTTCATAAGAACAGATCCTAGCAATTAATATGTTATCTCAATAAAGCAGGAAACATTTTTATATAAGGATATGTCACGGAGAGGTTTGATACATACGGCAAGCAGGTACATCACAGAGCTCTACTCGCACATTCTTGTTAAGGGTGAAGCACCAGGGACCTTCCATTTGGCTGCCAGGATTACGGCAATATGCATGCCCTCCTCCAATTTCTGGATATTCAGCAGCCAATAGCTGGTGAGTGTGTGGGAACTGGCTGTTCCATGACTGGCATTGGTGTCCAGATTTAGTGACACTGACTGATCCTCGATAATCAGTCCCAGTGCCATTGTAACATTGTTGATCTATAGGAGGGATACAAAAAATCTCAGCATGAAAATAGTACATCATTTTTATTTTACTTTAACCAACAAACGGTTAATTTTCAGCTGCCTCTGGGACACAGGCAAAAGGACTGGATGTACTAACACTAATTGTTCATATCACACTGTCCTTTTTATAAACCTGAAGAAGAGGTTTTTTTTTACCATAGCAACTACAGTGCTGTGCAAATTCATTGGGACAAAGCAAGTTTTTCTTGCATTAGTTTTACTATTGCTGATAAGTGTTTTATCAGTTCTTGGTGTGGTTTTCCTTTTTCTTCCACATTTCCCTTTTAGTTTTGGAGAAAACGATCCAGTTTCATTGTGTGTGCAAATTATTCTTGAAACGGTAGATTTTCCAATACCAACGGTGGAAGCGATTTCTCTTACAGTCAGAGTTGTATGTTCATTAAGAGTAATAATTCTAGTCCTCTTCTGTGGAGTAACATCCATTTTTACAGGCACGAATGACACTGAAAACCAGTCAAACCACATTTTGTTACTCAAGGTTGTACACTCACACCTGTTCAAAGCAGTTAAAACTGGTTTGAATCACTGACTGGTAACCAACTTACGATTTTACTTACAAAAATGCTTTGTACCAATTAATTTGCACAGCACTGTATAATAGCACACACTTTTTGTGTTATAATATTTGTATAAAGACTTAGGTGACAAAAACCTTATGTTACAGGAGCTGTCCACTACGTGGACAATCCGTTCTCATTCCCCATGTTTGTCCACTGTAAAATTAAAAAACTTATACTCACCAATCCGTGCTGGTGCCATTTCAACTATGTCGGCACTGGCGTTCCTAGGGCTCAAGTAAGGTTATTATGTTATGCATGCGCCGCCCCCAATCACTGCCAGCTTCACAGTACCTTCTTCGAATGTATAAGTAATCAACAGGGAGTGAGCAGCCAGCCACAACTCTCACTTCCTCTTGATTTATGTCTGAAAGCAGGAACAGTGAAGCCTGTGGTGATTGGGCTCAAATGACATAGCAACCTCACGTGAGCCCCAGGAATGCCAGTGCCGAAACTGGGTTGGTGAGTTTAAGCTCTTTCATTTTTCCAGGGGAAAACATACTGAATAAGCACACAGCTAAACCATCCAAGAATGGCTAAAAGCAAAGCACTAAACTATTCTGAAGTAGCCTTTTAGGAGTACTGAACTAAATCCTTTTGAACATCTCTTGAAGGAACTGAAACATGCCATCTGGAGGTGGCAACATTTAACCCTGAGACAGCTGAACCAGTTTTCTCATGAGAGGTCTGCCGAAATACCTGTAGACAGGTACAAAAGTCTCATTGAGAGTCATAGAAATTGTTCGGAGCGATTACTTCAAAGGGTTGTGAAACTAAATATTAAGTTAAGGCTACCATCATTTTTTCCAGGTTATTTTCATTAGTTGTTATTCAGTAAATTTAATTTGAAAATTACTTTTGTCAGTTATAAGTTATTTCAATGACCACTGTCAGCTTTTCTTAATTTAGAAAGGTTGTCTAATCACTGCAAACAAACAATTTCTGTAATTTGTGCACATACCCAACAGGTGTCCATTCACTGTAGGACATTATGGGTGTTACCATTCATTGTCCGCTACATCCTGCTGCCATGGAAAGGGTATAGCAAAACTACAATCCAACCCCTGGAACGGACCCCTGGAAAGCATTGGGTGATAATCAAGTTCTTTTTTTTGTCTATCATTTGAAGCTAGTTTTAGCTCTGGATTTTGTACTAACCCTGCACATCTGGTGTGAATGTCACGGCATTTACACGCACTAAACATGAGGGCTAACCACAGAACAGAAATAGACAATGTTATACATCAGCCAAGCTGACTTTGAAGGCTGTTTACAAACAAGATGCAGACATGGGTCTCTCGCTGTATTATCTCATGCTAATCAGAGGACATATTCCTAGGTGGGCCTCACTCACAGTCTCAAAGCCTGCTGGGAGAGGGCACATTCATGTACACCTATGACCTTGCTCCAAGACACAACACCAACATAGAGTTCAGATGGTAGCCAGGCTTCAGAACTTTACTGGTCTTAAGATGGGCTCCTCCCTAATCAGAGAAAGATGTTTGACAGCCACACACGCCGCGCTACAAACTTACATCTGTTCATTCTCTCCATTGGGATTCCAATCCTCATGCAGTTTGCAGCCTCAGGGCTCTCAGGCAGAGGAAGCTCTTCGCAGTTTGGGAGATGAAGTTGCATCAGTATAGCAGGATTTGAACGGGCGATATTGTATTCCTGATGGCATAGGTCATTTTCCAGTACTTCACACTCATCCCTACACAATTCTCTAGACTTTGGAGTGCGGGAGCGGTCATCACACAGGGGGAACACAAAATGACAGAATGATGGGATAGCAAACTGAGAACATTGGTCAGAGAGATGGGTTGATGTTCCAATCATAGTGAATGCCGCTGAAAAGGAAAAGAAAATGATTAAAATCTTAAAATAATAAAATGTTATAAAATATTGTAAGTCAAATAAATGTCAGTGATACTAGAGTTTAGCAAAAAGACTTGCAGTACCTGGATCCCAGGAGCAGATTCAGACAGAAGAGGGCTCCTGTGCAAAAACATTATATGGGCCCTTTCCAATCAAAGGTTGTAAACACACTTGTTTGAGATGCATGTAAGTATCTCGCATGACTCACACGGAACGACCCCTGGCTCTCAGAACAGAAGCTTGTCAGCTGCTTATGTTTCTATGCAGATGAAGCGCTCCTCTACAGAGAGACAGGGGCCGTTCCACATGACTCATGTGAGATATTCGCATGCATCTTGCATAGTGTGTTTTCACCCTAATCGCTCAATTCTACCTGCTTTTGTTCCATTCTGTGTCTGTACTGGTTGCTCCAATAGTATGGCTGCTCCTGCCTGATCCACATTACTGGACCAGAGATCTGCACACCTCTTCCTACTTCATGGCACCTTCAATGTTTTTACTCACTAGCACTCCCATCGGGACATACACATGACGTTGCGCTAGACCTGCTAAACAGAAGAGACGCTGGGGGGCCCGAAGTACCTCTATGTTAACCATAGAGCAGGGCGGGTATAAGTGGTGACGTCACCACAGGGGGCGGGGCTAAACGGACATTTCTGGGAACAAAAAAAAACCTCTATTATGCTGCAGAAAAGGGAGAGGATGATTGGCAGCGGTGGGCAGATTACACATGCAGGGGGTGTGAATCTGCCCTTTGGCTGCAGCCTCTAGCCACCTCCTTTATGGCTGCACGATGTAAGTTTTCTAAGTGTATTTACTCGGGGTACAGGGCAGCTCAAGTGCTGGGGGACCCCTTGCCAGGATGCAGCAGACATGCTGCATTTAGTGCTGTAATTAAATCACCATGCCTGGTTTGGTGACAGGTCCTCTTTAAGATCTCTGCTCCCCAAAATGTCAATCTGCGCATGCGCTGCCTCTGCAGCCATTCACCTCATGCCCATCATGTACACTGCCCAGTCATCAATGGCACCCGCATCGAGTTGCTGCCACACTCCCTCCCCCAATCCTGGGGCCTGCAGCATTGCCCCACACATGCTGCCACCGTCTTTATCAGCGGTGACCCTACCTCCAGTGACCCTGCCCCCTGGGAAAATATATCCAGATTTAAAATGCACTCCAGAATTATAAAACAACCTAATTTTTTTTAACATGTAAAAAAATGTTTTTCCTATTTTCAGCCTTAAAATTTGGGGTGCATTTTATAATCTGATACAATATATACATACCTTTTCTGAAATGCCACAGAGGCTGCAACACCATTAAGCAAGAGGCACCACTAACCAAAAACATCATGAAGACTAAGGAGTTCTCCAAACAAGTCAGAGACAAAGTGGTTGGGAAGTACAAGTCAGGGTTGGCTTCTAAACAAATATCCCAATCTCTGATAATTCCCTCAGAGCACCATCAAATCTATGATTATTTAATGGAAACAACATGGTACAAAGCAAACCTGCCAAGAAAAGGCTGCCCACCAAAACTCACAGGCCTGGTAAGGAGTGCATTAATGAGAGAGGCAGCTCAGAGACCAAAGGTAACCCTGAAGGAGCTGCAGAGTCCCCAAGCAGCGACCGGAGTATCTGTCCATACGACCACAATAAACCGTACATTCCATAGAGCTGACCTGTATGGCCAGAAAAAAAGCCTTTACTTACAGCCAAAAATTACAAGGCTTGTTTTGATTTTTGGCAAAACACATGTGTGAGACTCTTCAAATGTATGGAGCAAGGTGCTGTGGTCACATGAGACCAAAATTGAATTTATTGCCACTAAGGTAATAGTGATGTCTCTTGCTAATCCAACACAGCTCATCACTCCAAGAACCCCATCTCCACAGTGAAATATGGTGGTGGCTACATCATGCTGGGAGGATGTTTTTTGGCACCTGGAACAAGGAACATGGTCTGAATTGAGGGAAAGATGGGTTCTGTAAAATACAGAGATATTCTCGAGCAAAACCTGTTTCAGTCTGTCACTGGGCGGAGATTCACCTTCTGATAAGATAATTACCCAATGCATACTGCTAGAGCAACACTGCAGTGGTTTAAGGGAAAACGTAGAAAGCCCAGACTTTAATCCCACTGAGAATCTGTGGTCAGACTTGAAAATTGTTTACCAGGATAACCTGTAACTTGAAGGAGCTGGAGCAGTTTTGCCTTGAATAATGGGCAAAAATCCCAGTGGAAAGCTCATAGGGTGGTTTCACACTGGCGTTTGTGTCTGCATGCGTATGGCATGCAGACGCAAACGCAGCCCATACTGATGTGAACTCAGCGGAGAATGTCTGCATGCATTCATATTAGCATGCAGCCCGGCCAGCCAATCAGCTGTCTTGGCGGCCGGGAAGCGGATATCAGCGGTGGAGATCTCCTCCTCCCGGCCACAGCTGATCTCCCGCCTGTGTCGGCGCAGGAAAGTTGAAGAAACAGCTGATCTGACAGCTGTTTAAATCTCTTGCGCCGACACCGAATAGGTGATATTGGTGCAGGAGATAAGAAACAGCTGATCGGTGTTTCAAATCTCCCGCTCCGACATCACCTATTCGATGTCAGCGCGGGAGATTTAAACAGCTGTTAGATCAGCTATTTCTCCCCGCTAACACCGGCGGGAGAGCAGCGGCGGCTGTAGCTGATCTCCCGGTGGCCGCCGGGAGAGATTTCAATGTGATCCGCAGCGTTCTCCTGCGCTGTAATGCGGAGGACACTGCGGACACATTGACTTCAATGCGTGGTTTCTGCGCTTGTGGACGCTTGCAGATAAATCAAGCGCCCGCACAAAAATAGCAACATGCTGCATTCAGAGTGCGCTAGGAGGGCACACAAATTATGCGCATCTGAACGCAACCACAACTGAACGCAGGCACATGCGTTCCCATGTTAAATATAGGAACGCAGTGCGCAAGCGTTTGGCTGCGTTCGGTGTGCTGCGTTTGCCAACGCCAGTGTGAAACCACCCATAGAGACTTATCCAAATTTACTTTCAGCTGTAATTTACACAAAAGGAGGCTCTAGAAAGTACTGACTTTAGGGGGTGAATAGTTATGCACACTGAAGTTCTTTTTGTCCTATTTATTGTTTGCTTCACAATAAAAAGAAAAACAAAGGTTCAGTTGTAGGCAGGTTCTATACATGAACTGATGTAAACCCTCAAAAAAACTGTGAAATTCCATGTTGTGAGATAGCAAAACACAAAAATTACCAATGGGGTGAACACTTTTGCAAGGCACTGTAGACACATAAAAAGATAAGACAGACACAGGCCAGCAGACAGGCAGACAGATCTTAATAGGGTTTCATCAGAGAAAGGTCACCTTGTGACCGCTGGGCTCACATGAATTGTACCTTCATTTTAAAACTATAGTCTACAGGGATGTAACATTGTCTAAATGTCATATATTCAATGTTTGCCCTCAACTTAGCATATGCAGGGTTCTGCTTGCTGTATTCTTTTGTTTGCAGAAATATATATAGATTTTGTTATTTCAATCATTTATATACTGTAATTACAGTATACAAATCTAAAACCTTTCAAAATGCTTTACAAGTCCTTAACATTAGAGGGCGCCAAACATTATGCTAAAGTTAAACCGTCATTGCGCCAAGGAAAGCAAGACTAGCAAAAAGTCATCAGAAACTTCCACACAAAGAAATGTCCCTTTTTGTTGTTAAACCTATGAAAATGTCCTAATTCGAAGCAAAATGGTAAGGATTGTTTATTATTATTATTAATAATATTAAAGGATTTTTTTTGTGACACCTTAAAAGAGTTTCCACAAATATCTGATCTACTTTTAACATCCTTATCCATAAGTGAAATACATCATTTTGGTTCTGTGCAGTGAAGCAAATAATCAGATTAGGGCACTGAGGCACTTACCAGTAATTCGGTTTTCAATCTCCCCTGCATTTGGAGGGATTCCACATAAATGCTTCTGTTTCCAATGAACCTGGCACAAGCAAAACCCCTATAGGGTTGACAAAACCCATCTTCCTGGTAGTCGTACCTAGAGAGAACATATGACAACTTAGATGACTATTTGTCAGACCACTACAACTACTTCCAATAAAATAAGCGGATATTCACATGACTACACAATACCAAGACTATGTTGTCAGTATTTGCTTGCAGGATAAAGATTTAGGTGCTTTACCAAAATCTGGTGTTGGGAAAAGGTGGGCCAAGAAAGCTTATTCCTATCCTATTAGAGTTGGTGCAAATCGATTTCCATGTCCCATTTCATCCGTTTCCGTGGCTCTTCTTCATGCCACAATGATGATGTTGTGCCAGCCTGGCTGATCACATATAAAACCACGATGCCATAGTGTGATTTTTTTTTTACACAAGAATTTTTTGTGCAAATGATAATTTTTTTTCTCTAAAAAGGCACAGTAAAGGTATAAAATCGCTAATCACCCACAACAACACAAGATAAAAAAAGAAAAGTGACTTTAAAAAAAAGCAAGTAATGAAATAGGCCCTTTGAATTGCACTAATACTAAAGTGAGAATGTAATAAAGCCCTGTATCCTACATTTCAATTAGGCAGCTTGGATGATGGCTACAAGTGACCTAAGATGTAAGCAAAATAGGAAATTAAACCTGTCCTAATAAGAAATATTAAAAGACTGGTCAGAACAATGATCTGGCATTTAGATGGTTCACAATAATCAAGTGAATGAGACAAGAGTCGCCTTACACAGAGCTGTGAGAGTTCTGGGTGTCTGGGCCCTTTAATCAGTTGACAGATGGAGTTCCTGAGAGTCAGACTCACAACAATCTAATATTGATCAATCCTAAAGCCCCACATAGAAAATATATAGCTGACAGTCGAACAAGGATTAGGTGATCACTCAGCCAGCTAGCTAATCCCTCTCGAGTTTTTGTTCTCTATAAAAGAGCCACTGACAGATTCGCCTATTTCACCAATAGGATAGGCAGTCCAAAATCCAACATACTAGTTGTGAGACCTCCAACCACATTCACCTGTTGGCCAGGTTCGTCACTAACGATGAGTTTAGCAGATAATGTCTATAGGCCTTAAGGGCCACGCACAATTTTTTATATAGATTTTGAAACATATGGATCAAAAACGACCTAAAATTCTTGATAGTGGAAACTCTTCACAAATATTTTCTGTGTGAACATACCCTAAGAACAGATTATCACTATTAAAAGGAAATACCATTTATTTAAATATGTAAATATAATTTTGGATAATGTTTCCTGTTTTTAAATTCCTAGGATCAGAAAAACTACATATTCAAAATAAGGCAGACTTGAGTCTATAGTCCATCTGGCAAGCAATTGGTTAAAGTGTATGGTTTCTTATAGACTGTTGTACAGCAGCCTTAAAAGTGCTGGGGTCATGACTACCTCATTTATAGCACAGCTGCAGAGTGGTAAGACACAATGCACATCCTGGGGCTATGCAAGTGTTCATTGAGTCAAGGAATGCTAGATGGCTACAGGGCATTCCATACACACTAATCACAGGTTGTTAACGTGCTCCAAATTCTACTTTCCCGTTAGCTGATCTTTTGTCTAAATTAATAGTTAATTAACTATGCATGCATTAATTGTGCGTTATAAAGGAAAAGGCTTAAAACAGCTCTTTATATGGTTTGGAGCTTGCTGAGACCTTGTGCTGATATGCAAATTGCTTCATTAATGAACTGCATAAGGGCAATGAATTACAAATGGAATTTGTTAGATTGAAAATAAATATGATCAACATTTTGTCCCAATATTGAAGCACAGTGAATCTGTACTGAGCTGCCTAATTATTGGGGTACCCAAAGGATCTCTTTGCCTATGGCCTATACAGACTCCATCTTTACTAGCTTAAAGCATGGCAGGCAAGACACGGGCAGCATTGAAACTTTAGAAATACTTTCAGATTAGGATTGTAAAGACCTGAAATTACAAGACAGAACTATGGGGTACATCAGCATATTAAAACCAACTCAGTAGCTTACCTCACTTTCTTTAAAGACATCTGAAAAAACTAGTGTTGTCTGTCCAGTTCTTAAATATAACATGTTCGTAACATTTTTACAGGTAAACTAAGGCCAAAAATAGAATAGTAAAAGGCTTTCAATGATATAAAAGATTGCTTCTTAACCCTAGAATGCATACCTGGGGCCTCGCAGGCCCGCCAGGTTACTGGTTTTCTATTTTCTGTAAAAGTACTTTAGTTTGAATTTTGAAAATCTAGGTAATCCTCAGGTATATAGTTGTTAGTAATTTCCAGTTATTCATATGTATTTATGTTACAGACATTTCGGTATAACAACCTTTTTTTGGGACTACCCCATTTTCACGCACCTGGGGCCTTTTAGGCCTGTACCAGGTTTACATGTGATACTCAGTCTTTTTGTCTGTATTGTTGCTGGGGAAGAACTTTTATGACTCTGCTATTGCTGGGAAGAGTGTGGATTCTGCATGACAACATGGTCATGTGATCTTGGAAGGGAGGCTTCCTCACAAAGTCATGTGTCTCTGACCTCATCGCAGGTCTTTTTGTCCTAATTGCTGGAGAGACTTTGGAGGAAGAAGTCAGCTTTCTTTTGTCTGGAAATAGAAACTTTCTGAGCTCTAAAACCAGAGGCTTCTACTGCACTACAAGAAAGTGATCTGTTGGAGGTAAGAGGAGGGGGGCTGCACTTTACCTGCTTTATATCACTTGGTGTGCTGGGACCCTAACAAAGAGTCTTATCACATACTGTTTACAGTGCACAAGCCTGATTGTAATCTTTTTTTTTTTTTCTTTTTAGTTTACTGACATCTAAAATTACAATGGCACAGTCTACTTCCAGGGGATTGACTGACCATGAAATCGAGGCAATCATTTTTGATAGTGATGATGAAAGTGAAATTTCTTTGTCTGATGAAGAGTACATGCCACCAGCTAATGTATCAACTTCATCGTCCAGCGATTCTTCAGATGATGTAGAAGTAGTGGATCCAGCAGAACGTTCAAATAGAACATCTAAAACGAATATTTTTTGGAACAGTACTGCTGCGGCTTAGGCTGTGTTCCCAGTAGCGCTGGGGTTCGCCAGAAGGGGATACATAATGGATCTGACCTCCTGGTAACTCCAGCTAAGGCTTCCAGAATGGCAGGATTCTGCTAGCCTTAGCTGGGGTCACCAGGAGGTCAGATCCATTACGGATTCCCTCCTGGCGGACCCCAGCGCTACTGGGAATGCATCCTTACTTTGCAATTGTAAAATAAATTTTGAAAAGTATTTTTATTTGAGTTATTCCGTGTTATTTGCACACAGGCCTAAAAGGACCCAGGTGCGTGAATATGGGGTAGTCCCAAAAAAAGGTTGTTATACCGAAATGCCTATAACATCAAAATATATGAACTGGAAATTACTAACAACTATATACCTGAGGAATACCTAG
Source organism: Allobates femoralis (assembly GCA_033576535.1). Classification (NCBI taxonomy): domain Eukaryota; kingdom Metazoa; phylum Chordata; class Amphibia; order Anura; family Aromobatidae; genus Allobates; species Allobates femoralis. The sequence goes on from JARQOC010000003.1 coordinate 575,209,175, forward strand.
TTTCAAAAATCTAACTAAAGTAATTTTACAGAAAATAGAAAACAGGTAACCTGGCAGGCCTGCGAGGCCCCAGGTAAGCGTCTGCCAGCCTTAGCTGGGGTCACCAGGAGGTCAGATCCATTACGGAATCCCGTCCTCGCGAACCCCAGCGCTAGTGGGAATGCATCCTTACTTTGCAATAAACTTTGAAAAGTATTTTTTTTTTAGTTATTCCATGATAATTGTAAACAGGCCTAAAAGGCCCCAGGTGCGTGAATGTGTAGATTTCTATGGGTATGCGTTCTAGGGTTAATATGAAGGGGAGGTGCAGATATGGAGAGGAGGTGAGGGGGAAATTTGAAGAAATAGTATGGAGAGGTGGGGGGACACAGTATGGGGAGGGAGGCGGGATAGGTATAGAGAGCAAGGTTGGGATGTATGAGGTAACAATATGAGGCATGGACATAGTATTGGGAAGGAGATGGGGATGAGAAATTTGGAGACACAGAATGGGTAGCAAGCGCCTGCGGAGTGCGGACACAGTATGGAGAGCAAGTGGAAGGAATGTATGAGGAAACAGTATGGGATGTGTTGTGGGGGGGAAGGGGGTACAAACAATGGGCAGTGAGGGGGAGGGTAGCTGCAGACACAGTATGGGGAGCAGGGTGATGTATAAGGAGACAGTATGGAGAGTGATGGGGAAAATATGTGAGATGACAGTATAGTTATCAAGGAGGAAGGATGTGTGAGGAGACAGTATGAGTGAGGGGGAAAATGTTTGAGTAGACTACTGATAGGAATAGTGTGAGGAAACAGGGAGAAAAGAGTGAGAGGGACATTGTGAGGCCACGGCAAGGAGGGGAATGTATGCCAATTAGAGGGAGTATGATGAGGGGGCACAGGATAGAAACTGGACAGTATAGGGGAATACAGTAAGAAAGGATAGTGTGAAGAGGGGGCCCACTATTAAAAAGGAATGGCCTATGTTTAGATTATATTCCATAAGAGGGACAGTATATGGGTCATAATTTGTACGAGCAACACAGTAAGGCGCAATTATTTATTTATTCAGGAGCACATCTTAGGGCAGATATATTAATTCAGGAGCATTATAATGACACTTATTTTTAAGGACATCATGTTGAGGTGTGCTGCAGAAGATAACAGGACATGGAAGTCTGCAGACATGAGCTGTGGTTGTAAAAAGTCATTATAGGCATCTGAACAAGATGAAGAAAAGTAAGAGAACGACTCTGATCAGAAACTATGCTATCTATAAGGTACTTGGATGTAAATGTTTATTTGTGATATTGGATAATTCTCATCAGTACTGTAGTTCCTGTATGCTCTACAGTTTGATAACTGATAACAGCAAGGACATACTGGGAGTAGTACGTTCATGCAATATTATTGTATATGGCTCTGATTTGCAATTACAATTGATGTACCATGGACTCATGGGGGGTCCTGTTGCTGTCATCATGTACTGATGGTGGTCCTAGTCAAGTTTGCATGTACTAATGATCATCTCGAGATGTATTCCTCTACTGATGGTGGTTCTTTTGATGTATTCCTGTACTCATTAGGGTTGTGATGCTGCGTTTCTGTTCTGATGGTGGTCCTAGTGATGTATATCTGTACTGCTAGTGGTCCTGGTCAGGGTTATGGAGTTGGTAAGCCGAACCTCTGACTCCAACTCCTGAATTTCCCTGAATCTTACTCCGACTCCATAAACAACAGGCTTTAATCATTATTATGATAAATAATCAAGAAATTTAAATAAAACATAATACAAATTCATAATAATAATAATATTCATTATATGTTGCATCGAACTATTGTACCCAATTCATTTTATATTTTAGGAGTCGGATTCGGTCCATTTTATACCAACTCCAACTCTTCCAAAATGGGCACCAACTTCACAGCTCTGATCCTGGTGATGTATTTCTGTACTGCTGGTGTTTCTGCTAATGTATTTCTGTACTGCTGGTTGCTCTGGAAATATATTTCAATGGATGATGTGTGTTTATGTACTAATAGGGGTTCTTGTAAGGTATTCTTGTGGTGTTATTGGTTGCACACATGTAACAATCCATATCTTGTAATATTACACAATACATGGCTATGTTAATAAAGTTTTGTGCCGTCTGACAAGAGTTACTATGTTGATATTTTTTGTTAGGCACAATTCTCTCCTTTGTCCCCCAGCACATTCTCCTCTAATCTCTGCTGAAGACTTTGCCTCTTACTTCAAGCAGAAGTTATAAGCTTTGGTCCACAGTCCCCAGAGCCCCTCCTCATAAGGCTCAGCCCTCTTCTTCCAAAAACAGCTTCTCCATCATGACAGAAAATTAGCTCTCCTCTCTTCTGTCAAGATGACATCTCACCACCTGTGTACTTGACCCACTCCGAACCCATCTCATCCCCAACCTCAGCACAGTCTCCATCCCAACCCTAACACATTTCCTCAACCTATCACCAACAACCAGTGTCTTCCCCTCATCCTTTAAACATGCCTCGATCACACCTATCCTCAAAAGCTCTCCCTCGACCCATCCTCTGTGTCTAGCTATCGCCCCATAGCACTTCTCCCTTATGCCTCAAAACTATTGTAACAGCATGTCAATCTTGAACTGTATTCCTACCTCTCCTCCTGCTCCCTCTTTGATCGGTTTCCGACCGCATTACTCAACTGAAACTGCCCTAACTAAAGTCACCAATGACCTACTAACCACCAACAGCAAGCGACACTACTCTGTCCTTCTCCTCCTGGACCTGTCTTCTGCCTTTGACACAGTGGACCATTTCCTCCTGCTACAGATTTTCTCATCTCTTGATATCACAGACTTGGCCCTATCCTGGATCTCTTAATAGCTAACAGACCAGACATTCAGCACCTTCCTCTCCTGCACCACCTCCTCACCTTGCCCCCATCTGTCGGTGTTCCCCAAGGTTTAGATCTAGGACCCCTATTAACACCTTTGGCCTGTGACAGCTCAAAGAGTTCCACGGCTTTCAGTATAATCTCTAAGCTGATGACATACAGATCTACCTCTCTGGACCTGATATCACCTCCTTCACCTCCTTACTAACCCAAATACCACAATGTCTGTCTGCTATTTCATCTTTCTTTGCTGCTCGATTTCTAAAACTGAACATTGACATAACAGAATTCATCATCTTTCTCCCATCTCACTCTACCTCTCCTCCAGACCTATCCATCAAAATTAATGGCTTCTCACTTTCCCCAGCCCCGCATGCTCACTGCTTCGGAGTAATCCTTGACCCCGCACTCTCTTTCAAGCCACATATCCAAGCACTTGCCACCTCCTGCCAACTACAACTCAAAAATATTTCCTGGAACTGTACATTCTTTGACCAAAAAATTGCAAAAACACTCGTGCATGCCCTCATCATCTCCTGTCTCGACTACTGCAACCTCCTACTCTCTGACCTCCCCTATAGCACACTTGCACTTCTCCAATCTACCCTCAACTCTGCTGTCCGACTAATCCACCTGTCTCCCCACTATTCCTCAGCCTCTCCTCTCTGCCAAGCCTTTCACTAGCTTCCCACTGCCCAGAGACTCCAGTTGAAAACCCTAACCATGACATAAAAAGCTATTCACAACCTGTCCCCTCCGTACATCTGTGACATGGTCTCCTGGTACTTACCTACACACAACCTGTTATCCTCTCAAGATCTCCTTCTCTATTCCTCCAGGCTTCAGCTTCATGTGATGCGCTTGGAAATAGCACGAGGTTTCAAAGCGCCAGCTGAGCGCGAAACGTTCGTTGTACCATCGGGGCTACCTGGTCCTCCTTCTTTGCACCCCCACCTGTAACACCCCTGTGATGCATTAAATGGAATGAGCACTTTTATCCTGTGTGCATCCCTGCTCTTTTTCTAAACTGGAAGTGACATATCGCTGTGTGGAGGAAGTGTGCACCAGGAATAGAAGCTCACAGTGTGTGGGACCTGCATGAGAGGTCCCAGGGGATCCTGGAGGGCTGCTGGAACTGACAGAGACGCACGGAGGGAGCGGTGGTGCTGGCCATAACCTGCAAACTGTAAGTACCCATAGTAAGTACTATATTGGCAGCGTTAACACATCGATCCATTATGGTTACGGTGTGTTAATCCTGTCAGATTAACAGAACCCCCCCAAACGGAATCCTAACGCTAGTGTGACCCTGAGCTAGTCCTAGAAGTGTGTAATAAACTCAGTGTCAGGATTTAGCTCTGCTTGCTGGTTTTATCAGTTATCCACACTCATATTTTTGTACTTACAGACAATTTACAACTAGTTTTTCTTCTTGCTTCTCTTAGTTTTTTAATGAACACTGAGAATTAGCGAGAGCAGCTAGTCAGCATGTTACTATAAGTAACCAAATCACATATGAATGAGCGATCACATGAAAACTACCCAAACCACTGAAGGAAAGAGTCCAAACTTAATTTTTGCCCCAGGTGCCAACTCAAAACAAGTTGGTTGACAATTCAAACTTATGCGGATTGTCAACTACTTAAAAAAACCCTTCTCAATTTTTATATCCCTCCAAAAAATAACAACAGCTTATACTCACCTACGGTGTCGGCGCCATTCCAGTGACGTCAGAGCCAAGCCTCTCGAGACATTGTTATGTCACGTGAGTCCTGTAGCCAATTAGCAGCGACTTCACTCTCACTTCCTTTGGGCGTAACTGACATTCAGGGGAGTTAATAGAGTGAATAGAGTGCCGGTATTTGACTGTAGGGCTCACATAGCATAATGAACAAGTACAGGAGGAGAAGGGCACCAAAGCCGGCGGCTTGCTGGGTGGATCAGCTCGTGGAGCAATCAGGTGAAAGACCGGAGGTGCCTATCTCCAAAGCACAACAAACATCCACAGAATTCAATAATATAGAGACGGCACTCACCCAAGTCTTGATCAGTGATTTATTCAGGGAGCATATACATTCGGTGCAGGGAGGGGGGGATCGGAGCTGCTGACGACGGCACCGTTTCGCGCTTGTGCGCTTCCACGGGTCCGTGGAAGCGCACCAGCGCGAAACGGTGCCGTCGTCAGCAGCTCCGATCCCCCCCTCCCTGCACCGAATGTATATGCTCCCTGAATAAATCACCGATCAAGACTTGGGTGAGTGCCGTCTCTACATTATTGAATTCTCACATAGCATAATGCCCCGCGGTAGACACAACACTGATGTCACTTGGATGGCGCCAACATTGGAGCTATATGTAGGTTGTTGCTATTTCACTTGGGGAAATACAGAAATCGGGAAAGGGTTGTCTGAGTAGAAGCAATAACTTAAAAAAGTTTGACTGAAACCCATAAAATCCTCTACCCCATATAGTAACTAAATCAAATATAAAACTGCTTTTTAGCTATTTCTAGCACACTGAAGCATCTATCAAATATGATGTTAAATTAAACCTACATTCACTGTTTGTCACCTTGTGACGAATAAGTCATACTGTTCATTTACAAAGTCAACGGAACGCAGCAGATAAAATGGCACAAATGTGCAAAAATTTGTTTCCCTCTGTAAAACGTAGTGCAAAGTGAGCAGACACGCTTTACTGGAGAATTAACTGTGCTGAAAGTGTGGTTATTTGTTAAAATGAAATATAAATGCTTTCAGATGTGCGTAAAGGATATTGAAAAGGAGGGCAAGAGTCTGACTTGATTTCTGATTCATGGCCCCACAGCAACATTTAAAAGTTAACAATGACTAGTAAATAAACCTCAGAGAAGAAGTAGACACTTCCCCTTTTAAAATGTATAGCAGGCTCTTGGCTGCCATGTAGACAAGCTTTCGAAGAAACAAGACAAAAAAACTGTGACTGGATGACCTTCAGACTGTCAGATCAGGCATGGGTTTCACAAACATGCATCCTTCATCACCTATTCAGTTTACAATGCAGCTGCTGTCATGAATTTGCCTGAAGAGCAATGTAAACTAGGAAAGCACAAAGACAATCAGTAACCGCCTATGAAGCTCAGACCTACAGCCAGCATTCGATATATGTAATACCAAAACGCATCACAGGTGAGTACTCAAACCTTTCAATAAAAACAATTCTCTAAAATGCTTCTATTATACATTTCAACAATAAAATTAGAGGGAAAAAAGCTTTGGTACCGTGTTAGCCAGTTGAGAAAAACAAAAAATTGCAACACATAGACAGAAAAGTTGTGGAACTATAGAAATAGTTCTGCATAGATAGACATGTTAAGGTACCTTTACACGCCGCTACAGAAGGTTGAAAACAACCGGGTTACAGAGACAAATGTATCTTGCACTGTCAAATCAACCCGAGGTAGCGGCGTGTAAACTAGCTTGTTGCCACCCGTCACTTTCGGCACCTGTTTCAGAGCAGTGCTCTAAAACAGGTTGATTTCAACCCGGTGGTAGCGGCGTCTAAATACGATACAGGAAGGTTTTTTCGCCACCTAGATAACTCCCTGGGGCGTGACACAGCCTCCGGGAAACCGCCCCTCCTTCAGCGATCATTGGTGGAAGCTCCTGCGTTACGATTGGTTGTCGCTGCATAGGGCGGCATATTTAAGGAGCTGACCAGTCACACTACACATTTGCAATAGCGTCATGTATTAGCCAGCCTTCCTGCGCTGGCTGGCCAATCATGATACTATTGCATTGTCCAATCATCGTACGAGCGTCTCGTAATCCACAACTCTGGCACGCCTATGTGTTGTCCCTGCTGCCCCAGGTCCTCCCATATTACCTTCTGTAGTGGCGTGTAAATGAGGGACGGTGCTCTACAGAAGGTAACTTGTGGCACCCGGCGGTGCCTCCAGGGATAGATTAAACCTTCTGTAAAGCACCTTGTAAAGGCGGTATCGGGTACCGTTTGCAACCGTTGGTGCGTGCTCGTGCACGTGAGACACCCGGTTGTTTCTAAGCTTCTGTAGTGGCGTGTAAACGTACCTTTAATGATAAAAAATGTATATCAACATCCAGTATGAGCACCATGCGCAGAAATACTGACATGCCTTGACATATTATCAATGAGGTCATTAATGGTTGTCTGAGGATTGTTCTGCCAATCTAAACGGACTTGGACAAGCAAATCATCAAGATCTACTGCTGACTGCACCACTGGAGCTGTGTACCTGCAATAAAGACCTCTTCATTGATATCACACCACCATTTTTAAAGGCTATCAAGGTGCAGAGTAAAATGGCAGTGAAGCCAGACATGAAATAGAGGTCTATCTTCTTCAGAAATAAGTCCTGCTGTTGTCTAGAGCAGTGTTTCCCAACTCCAGTCCTCAAGGCACACCAACAGGTCATGTTTTCAGGATTTCCTTATCATTAGACAGATTATGGAATTATCCCCTGTGCAAGTGATTAAATTATCACCTATGCAATCTTAAGGAAATCCTGAAAACATGACCTGTTGGTGTGCCTTGAGGACTGGAGTTGGGAAACACTGGTCTAGAGAGCATGAGGGCAGTGACATGAAGAGGTCTTCACGAGGAGGCAACATCACACCGCTGACATTCTCATGATGATGTAGGATGGTATAATGTATGGTGGCCGGACATCTCTAGTCTTCATTCCAAATACATTGACAGCTTAGTGTTACATTTAGTCATGAAAACAGTAGTACAGTAATTTTCCCAGTGTCCCAGGGTCATTTTCAAGACAACACCACCAGGTCGCACATTGCTTGTGCTCCTTGCGTGGCCTTAACATGCTACAATGTCCTGCATGATCTCTGGACTTGTCTACCATCAAGAACATCTGAGAAGTCTGTAGTAAGCAATTGCAAAGAAAGCTTCTATCAGGGGATTTTGATGATCTTGTGTTCCCAAGTGCATTCAATGTGGCAGAACATTCCTCAGACAACCATTAATAGGTGTGTAATTGTATTAATGTGGTCTTCCCGTTGAAATGTTATGATAATTACAGTTTTAGATATTTAGAGCTTTTCCTCACCACCTCATGGTCTAGCATTGCCTCTATGACATTGCTGGTTCTTGATCGGCTGCAGTGTTATGTCTACAGCGTTGACAATCGCTACAACCTACAACTAACTAGTGGATTTAGCGGATCGTCTACACTGGAAAAGTTGCTGAACCCAGTGAATGGGTGAAGTGATTGTTGATTGTCTGCAGCACTGACATTACGTCAGTAGTGCTCACAAAGAACGTAGCTGCGTCAGTGAAGCAGTGTTAGAATTGGGGAGGGTAATTAACAACACCATTTGTTATTTTACACCTCTAAAACACAATGGTACTATAAAAATTTAAAATGGAACATGCTCCCACTGCAAAAATACTGTATGGTTCAATATTTCTCTTATTTTTAAGAAAATGGCAACAAAGGTAAGAATTGTTAGAGATGTAAAATGAGTGGTCTTATTCAATTTTTTTTAATTTTCTCTGGCCCGTTTGCCAGCCAAAGTAATTTTTGACAGTGATGGACTGGGGTAGATTTGTACTTATAATTCCCAGCAATTTCTGGTGTAAACCATGGTAAATTCCAGAGGCTATTGGAAAGTAACCCTACTTCCCCCTGTTAAGCCGCCTTTTTTAAAATTGTGAAAACTATTGTACAAAGACATAAAAGGGTACCGGCACACTTGGCGGACGCACCAGCGATCCCGACAGCAATACGACCTGTAGGGATCGCTGGTGCGTCGCTGTCGGGATCGCTGGTGAGATGTCAAACAGTCAGATCTCGCTAGCGATGCAACAATGATCTGGAATGATACGGAGGTCGTTGGGACCCTGTTTCTCAGACTTGTAGTATTGAGGTTGTTGGTCGTTGTCCCTGTCAAACACACTGATGCATGCTGCCCAGCGGGACCTGAACGATCAAAAAATGGTCCAGGCGACTCTGACACGATCAGTGATCTCACAGCAGGGGCCTGGTGGCTGCTAAGTGTCAAACAGATCGCTGGCGAGGTCGCGGTTGCATCACCAAACTTGTGACTTAGCAGCAATCATGCTAGCGATCTCGTTTATTATGATGGGGGTTTAAGCCAAAGTGTGTGATTTTCCTCCACAAAACTGATGCAAATCACTTAATAAATCTCACTGATAGTTCATGAATAACAAAGCATCAATGTAAGCGAAAGCCCACACTAGCCCACAGTAGGCCATTCTCATCTTACTGCTATCAAAGTGATTTTCCAGTTTTAGCGAGTTAAACTGAATCTAAAAAAGAAACAGATCTCCTGACGCTCTGTGATATTCCATAGCTTTGTATAAGTATGGATATGCACACAGTCATTTGATCATTGTATAAAACTGGATTTCATTACATATTAACTTTGCATTCACTAAGCTTAGCAAATGCAGACCAGACATTTACTTGGTGCAGAACATGTTATCATGAAGATTTATAGAGAACTAAAGTAGCAATAAATCCTACTCATCATGTGCATAAAAATAAGCTCATGGTCATATTTATATCAAGAGGACTAAGATACAAGTGAATACAGTAAGGTCTCTCGTTTTATATTCATGGGATTTATAGTTATTGCTTTTAATATTATGAAATGTGTGTCCATTCCAGGTTTTACTATAAAATTGAATTCTATATATCTAAATGTCCTGATTGTGTTATCATTATTATGATCATCTCAGAGCCTTCATGGTAAGGTGGGATGATCTACCTTGTAACAAAACCTCCTCTAGGGGATCTTGTAAAACAGTATGTAACGTGTTTCCCCGAAAATAAGACAGGGTCTTATATTAATTTTTTCTCCAAAAGGTGCGTTGGAACTTATGTTCAGGGGATGTCTTATTTTTCCATGAATATCAATCTACACTTATTTTTGAGCAAAAACATCAACATTTATTCAAATATAATTATCACTAAAACTAAACCAAAGCATTTGCCCTCCTGCCTGCGACCCATTCACAGATCATGTCTTCCAGCTCGATGTTGCTGACCTGATCCACACTTGTACTTCTTAGCATTCCACTTGGAACCTGCTGATTGGGGTTATCATACTATGGTAGACATTTTGGGATTATTCGGATATCTAACATCTTCTCTTTGCAGAAAGCAGTAAGATTATTGCCCTGAAAGTCCTCTGCAATTCCTTTCTTGTACTTTATTGAACAGCCCTTTCTTATTGCCCGCTGGTTGTCTAGGGAGTCAATATGCTAGTATATCTAGTATGGTATATTCCTTGTTTATCTGTTACATATGGTACTGTACTGTAGTACTAAGGTATCTCAATTAATTAGAATATCATCAAAAATCAATGTAACATTACCATGTTTCAGGTAGTTTCTGGGAGCCTTGAAACACATTGACTATCAATCAATATTATATTCACCCTATGTTGTCTCGTGGAATACGGCAGTGCAGTTTTTAACCCTTGATCCTCCCTACTTTAATTTTCTGAAATAATGACCTTTGGGTTTTCATCGGCTGTAAAGCCCCCGTCACACTAAGCGAGATCGCTGCTAAGTCACAAGTTTGGTGACGCAACAGTGACCTCGCTATGTTTGACACTTAACAGCAACCAGGCCTCTGCTGTGAGATCGCTAGTCGTGTCAGAGTCGCCTGGACCATTTTTTGATCGTCGGGGTCCCGCTGGGCAGCATGCATCGGCGTGTTTGACAGGGACAACGACCTCAATACTACAGGTCTGAGAAACAGGGTCCCAACAACCTCCATATCATTCTGGATCATTGTTGCATCGCTGGTGAGATCTGACTGTTTGACATCTCACCAGCGATCCCGACAGCGATGCACCAGCGATCCCTACCAGGTTGTATCGCTGTTGGGATCACTGGTGTGTCGACAAGTGTGACAATACCCTAAGCCATAATCATCAACATTAACAGAAGAAAACTCTTGAAATAATCACTCTGTTTGTAATGACTGTATATAATATATATATGTCTATATATAGAGTCATATATAATATAATACTTCCTTACTGAAGTGCAAATTTGCATATTTCCTAGAGGAGGGATGTGGCTTTAAATCTCCTTACCTACTTAACTGTCTTCTTATGGTTGCAGGAAAACTCCTCTCCATAAGGTAGATAGCAAGTTCCCCAGACCTCGTCTTAGCCCACTCGCACAGCCAGATCAGAATATCCCACACACTACACTGATGAGGGGCAGTTATCCCAAAATGCAGCGTCTGTAGTTTGGGGTTCTGATCTGGCACAAATCCCTAGTCATATTTAAAGACTTGTCAGAAAGCGACTATGACTTTAAGGAGCTACCTAAAGGTGGCGCTGAAGTTCATCCACTTCCTTACTGAAGTGCAAATTTGCATATTTTCTAGAGGAGGGATGCGGCTTTAAATCTCCTTACCTACTTGACTGTCTTCTTATGGTTGCAGGAAAACTCCTCTCCATAACGGAGACCTCTATATAATATATGCATTTCACTTTTTGTATTGAATTACTGAAAGAAATGAACTTTTTGACATTTTAATTCACTGAGATACACTAGTAAGTATATAGATTGATAAGAAAGTATAATCTATTAGTTCCAATGGCAAAAGAGAATATGACAAAGGCTCCTTGTATTCAAGGAAAAAGCGGCACAATCCCTAACAGAAGTCTTCAGTACAATATTTTATAGAATAATTTTTTACTTTTAAACAATTTGGGGATTTGGAAAGAAAACAGATTGTAATAACAAGTTGTCATAAGATATTGCTTGTATTCATTTTGTTTCCCTATGGCCACGTTGCAGTTATTGTCTTTGGGGTAAAATCCATAATGTAAAAACCATTCCGCTAAGGTATGCGAAAGGTCAGAACTTCAAGGTCGTCTTGTACGATGTTCTGCTGAGTTGGTAATTGGAAACAGTTGCAGGTATTAAAAAAGGGTCAAATAATACTTGTGTATTTTAATAGTTCATATAAGTGAGGATTATTAGATGACAACTGGTATTAATTAATGTGAAAGATGCCTTGCATTTATGGCTAGTAGAATCTCGTGGAGCTAACACTATCCAATACAATAGCCCCACCTCTTGGTTTCCATGTAAAATAATGAAGCAGTTTTCTAGATGTCTATTTCTTAGCTATTCTTTGATCCATGCACACTCTATCTGGGACTTGTTGCCGAAAGAGGCAATAAATACATGGGATAAAAAGTGAGTTCAGTTTAGAGCTGCCATCTTGAATAACTAAATCCTATGGGCAGATTGGCACAAAATAGTTTAGGAATCCTTGCTGGTAGCAATATATATTAGGGCTGAACTATAAAGTGTTGTCATTTATAGCTGTTACTAAAGCATTTACAGTGCTTCGAAAAAGTAGAAAAAGTATTTATAACCCCTAACATACCACATTTTTTCACATTACGCACACAAACTTAAATGTATTTTATTGGGATTTTATGTGATATACCAACATAAAGTAACAAGTATATGTAAAGTGTGAAGGAAATGATATATGGTTTTCTAACTATTTTAAAAATATACCCCCCCCCATAGTTTGAAACCCCTAAATAAAGACCTGAGTAACCATCTCCCTCCAGAAATCACCTATTTAATAAAAGTGAGTCCACCTGTGTGTAATATATTCTAAGTATATCTACAGCAGTTCTGTGAAAGCCTCCGAGGTTTGTTTGAGAACATTAAAGATCAAACAGCACCATGAAAACCATGGAACACACCAGGCAGGTCAGGGATAAAGTTGTGGAGTAGAGTAAAGCAGGATTAGCATAATAAACAAAAAAGAAAAAGGGAAGGTTATCATCAGCTCACCAAATCTTGTTAACAATCATGTATTAAAGAGGGTAACAGAAAAGAATCCTGGGCTGGTTAATGGATAATAAGTAAGATATTGTGGAAAAAGATATCCAGCTTCTACAAAAAAAAATCTTCATTTTTATGGAAACTTATTTAAAAACATCCATTTACTGGGAAAAAACTTTAAAATCGCACAGATTTATGCATTTCTAGAGTGAACCGCTTTTAGTCATAGCATAATGGCTAAAAGCAGTTCACACTAGAAACGCGTGTGCGGTTTTAACATCTTTTTTCAATAAATTGATGTCTTTAAAAAAGTTTCCATCATAATTAAGAATTTTTAGCGGGATCTGGATATCTATCTCTTTTTACAATATAAGAAAAATAGATGATGGAGTTTCAGCTCACCACTTAGATGTCTCTATCCACTGTTTCAGCACAGGAGCAGCCCAGCAAGGCTATGCGGTTAATCTTAAGAAAAGAGAACTCTCCAGCGAGCAGTAAAGACTGGATCCCAGGAATATGCAAAACTTTAATTTAATAAGCCAAAAAAAGTTACAAAATTACAAAACCAAGCCCACGCTTCCCCCCCTAAAGACCAACGCGTTTTGGTGGAACCTTAATTATGGTCTTCTATGATTAAGGCTCCGTCTCGGTTTTTTTATTGGGGAGGGGGGAAGGCTTAGTTTTATAATTTTGTAACTTTCTGTTAGTGTATTAAATTTAAGTTTTGCATACACCTGGGACCAAGTTTCCATTGCTCGCTGGAGAGTTCTCTTTTCTTTGGATATAAGAAAAATAGCCAAATTCTGAATATCTCATTGTGCACTGTTCATCCATCATCCAAAAATTCAAGGAGTATGGTGCAACTGCAATCCCACGAAGGCATGGTGGTCCATCTAAACTGACACCTCAACCAAAGTGAACACAAATCAGAAGAGCAGCCAAGAGGCCCATGGTCACTCTGCATAGATCCACAGCTCAGGTGGGATAATCTGTCTCCAAGATAACTATTGGTTGTATACTTCATACATCTGGCCTTATAGAAGAGTGGCAAGAAGAAATCCATCTTTGAAAGCAAGTCATAAGAAGTCACTTTTGAAGTTTGCAAAAAGTCATGTAGGAAACACAACTAACATGTGGAACAAGGTGCTCTAGTGAGATGAGACCAAAGTAGAACCTTTTGGGCTAAATGCAAAATGTTATGTGTAGCAGAACACTAACACTGCATATCACACTAAAAACACCATCCCCTGCATCGACCATGGTGGTGGCAGCATCATACAGTGGGAATGCATTTCTTAGACTAGGACAGGGAAACTGACCAGAATTAATGGGAAGATGGATGGAACTAAACACAGGGCAATTCTGGAGCAAAACCTGTTAAAGGCTGCAAAAGAGTTGTAATTGGATGGTTTAAAGGAAAGCATATTCATGGGTTTGATTGGACAAGTCAAACTCCAGACTTAAATCCAATTGAGCCTTTGTGAAAAACGTCCATCCAATTTCACTGAGCTAAAGCTATTTTACAAATAGAAAATTGGCAAAAATTTCATTCGAACCACAAAAAAAGAGGATGAGGGATTTGGAATAAGTTACATATCCCATCATGTTAAAATAACTTTAGAAGAGAAGTGTGGATAAAATATTACTCAAATTGAATAATTGCTCAGGAATTAAATAGCCATGTTTGCAATTTATTTCATTTGCTCTATTTAAACAGACACGATAAATGGATTGAATACATGGGTCCTGGCGTGCTGTTCTTATTGAAAACAGCTCTCTCTCAGCTGAAGAAAAATTATGAACGCATTGTACTAACAAACTAGTGCCATTCTATTTCTCTGTTACTATCGGGTGGTGCATGACTTTAGAACCTTGCTGAAACAATTCTGTTTAATTTATGGTGGCCATAAATAGCATTTAATCGGCTGAGGTCATATCACATCTGATATCAATTCAGGACTTCATCGGAGAATTTTGGTGAACACCTTAAAAAGATATTCAAACATGCCCTCGATACACCCATTGACTTCAATGAGGTAAACATAGCCTAAAATCTGAATCTTTGTACTCCGCCAGATCTCACCTCCCCCATTATTTTAGTTTGACACAATAGAGCAGTAGTTGCATGATTGAAATCAATAGCTGTCAGAGACACATGAGAATCATATTTTCTTGCTTCTGAACAATCAACCAAATGCAATGTGAACCCAATTTAAGGGTATTGGATTAAGGAAAGTATTTTGATTGGTGAATTATACTTAAACAATATTGGTACAATCAGAAGTTATGGGCAAGGTAGTCATCTGCCACACCCCATCCTACTACATGAAGATGGAATTCCTGCTGGGTGTTTGCAGGTTGCATGTTACCGATCGTTTCGGTTGGCCAGGACCGGATGGTACACAGTTCATTGAGGGAGATAAGTTCCTTAAAAACCTATTTTTACTGAGCATAAGCTTGAATATAGCGATATACATTGTACAGCAGGCACAAATTTTATTGTACATTTCATTATCACAGAACATGACTTCAGCTGTCCTTACTTCCATAAGTCTTTCTCTGCTCAACACTAACCAGCCTAGTACTATATTATAGTCTTTGAAAGTAATTTTCCTCCTCAAGAAGTTCCATGTCTTTCCTCTCTTTGAGGGGTGTTGCCAATATGCCAAGACTGAGCTATCAGCTACTGAAGATGCTTAAGTAACACCCACTGAAGAAACTCACTTCATTCCTTGTTCTGCTCTGTTTTGCACCGTCTCTCTCGGTCACTTGTTCCTTCAGTCAGTGCACTGACCATATGCCACTAGATTATTTTGTGTCCTGACCACCTTCTTCTCTTTATCAGCTCCTTCTTTTCCTCAGTCACGCTATCTTCTGTAACGGTCTCTCCTTCTTCAGAACACCCACAACATGCATCTCTGAAGCTACTCAGTCCCGAGATCTGTCTCTGTCACAGGTTGGGCCATATCTGATATTGTAATAGAAACTGTCCCTCTCACTATGCACTAGCTCCACCCACATGGGCTAATACCGACTTTTAACTGTTTCTGTACCTGCGGTCTGTTGCTAGGCAGACTTAACCTTTTAGGGTACGGACACACTGGTGTTAAAGTCGGACGAGTGCAATGCGAGAAAATCTCGCATTGCACTCAGACCAATGTTAATCAATGCCTGAGAGCACATTGGCGTGTGTCGGATGCTGTTTTCACATCCAGATTCTGAATGTGGAAAAAGTCCCAACATGCTGCGACAGTATGAAATTCATGCGCGAGACTCGACAATGCAAGTCTATGGGTCCGACAAAATCACGGACCGCCCACGGACCATCCAAATGCGAAGCGTTTTTTTCACATCTGAACCCCTCAGAAGCTTGTAGTAAGCGTTGATAAGGAGGCATCACATGACTAATAAGGAAGTAACAGGATGCAGAAGTCACACAACTCCTGGTAGCAAGCCTCCATGGATCCCACACAGCATGTCGCACCACATAAATGTCGAGATGATGATCGTCCGGGTCCAGGAGAGGCCAGAGTTGTGGGACCCCAGAGACAAAGGATATGCCAACAGGAGAAAGAAAGATGCGTCCTGGACTTACATCACCAGGCAAATGTTCCCTTGTTATGAGAACAGTTTTTGTGACATCCAGATTAACCTGGTAATGTATATATTTAAAATTTTGTCAAACTACTTTAAGGGGAATAGTGGTGTCTGTGTGTAATCCATGTAATGTAGCCAATTCCATATCAATGTTTTTTTTTTTTTTTTTAATGTAGTGGACATCGTAGCTAAGCAATGGAGATGTTGCCGGGACCAATGCCGGCATGAATTAAAGAATATGCCACCAAGTGGCTCTGATGCGCCGAGGAAGGCAGAAGCGGCAGTATATCTATTTCCAGCAGCTCTCTTTCCCTGCACCTGTGATGGATCTGAGACCATATGTATTTGGCCTAAATTTCTATGTTCATGATATGTTCCTGTGTTGGAAGACTAGTGTAGTCATAGTTGTAACTCGTTGATTTGCAAAACTGACAGCAACTTGAGAAACCCTTCTGCCTCAGAGTCAGAGTACCACACAGAACGATTTGGTGATTCTGGTGACAAGGGCTTGGGCCCTTCAGTGTCTCAAGAAGATCCCATGGCATCATCTAGCGCAGCACTCCCTGAGTCACGGTCGTCTGAAGAGCCATCCCTAGGGCTACCTTTGTCGGCTCCTGAACCCCAGCCACCAGTGGAGCAAGGACAAACTGCCAGACCCAGTTTGCCTAGGCCCCCCTTTTCTCACCTGTGACACGTAGGGCAAGGCATTGTAGGCAATTATTTTCCTTCAAGCTACGTCTTGACGTGGACACGGGGGTCTTACAGTACCTTGCGAGGACTGTAAGTGATGATGGTGAGGAAGCCTTTGGATGCAGCCTCAGCAGTTATTTGCGGGAGATACCACGGCCACTGATGCTGCGTGCAAGGGCTGCTGTACAAATTGTGCTGGATGCATGTGTGCCACCAAATAATCCCAGTTTGGTGTTCAGCTTGCTGGAGCAGTGGCAAACTGAAGTCAGATAATTTACTCAGCATGACCAACACTCAGAACACAGCAGTAACCTCAGCATCATCATCCTCACAAGCCACAGACAGTATTGCAAGACCTCCCAATCCTTGTCGGCTGTGGCCACCATTTAGGGATATGGTGCCTTTGCTACATGCCCCAACAGTAGGCCTAATGTCACCTGCTGAACACAACAACCTTCAAAATTCGAGAGCCGCACACGACCAATCAGGATCCTGGTCGAACATTACCCAATCACAGGACACAGAAGGGGTTCATTTCACCCAAGACAGCAGTAATTGGCAAAGTCAACCACAGTATGGTACTGCATATCAACAACAAAGGCAGGTCAACCAGGGTGCACATATTGGTCATCAGAGGGCATGCGCATGCCACAAACTGCAAGACAGGCCACACAAATTTCTCAACCCATCCACCACCAGGACACCATGGACACACAGCCATCAAACATGGGCTTACGTGACAACATACACCAGTCACTAGAAATCCTTAATGTGCATGATAGCCAGGGAACAGGCCAAACCCAACCCAGAACCACTGACCAACCAACCTACACCAACATCTAAAGGTGTTTAAGAGTCTAAGAGTCTAAGAGAATCTAAGAGTCTAAGCATTGTTTACTGTACAGAATTACTTATTTTGGCTGTGGTTTTTTATTCGTATTTAAAAAAAAAAAAAAAAAGAATACATATGAGCAAAATATGTTCCAGTTGTGATGTTTATTTTGTTTTACGTGACACAGTATTAAGAAAAACAAAACAAAACAGCCTTTCCTTGCATTATTTAAAAAGATGCATTAAACAATAATAATATTTTTAAGGGTGATTAGGGTGTGAAATGAGTCTCAAAAGGCAATCTGTAATGTTTTCACAGGCCACATCATGAAAGGTATATTGCTGATGCAGCGCCAACAAACATATTTAAGGGCCAGTGACATATTGATCTTGGCACAGGTCTGAGGCTTCAGGTGACCCCAAAAAATTGCGAATAGCTCAGGCACTCGTAGTGCTGATGGCACATGCCTCGGCCTAATAAGCAATATTACCGAAGGGTAGTCATTGTTTTGAGGAGGGTCAAATGTGGTCATCCTGGTATAGTTTACTGGGATCACAGCCTAACAGAGCATAAAGCCTCTGAAAATGGCCACGAGAGCTATGCTGAAGGAGGAGCTGATGGACCCACATTCATCAACGCCTCCTCGGAATGGGAATGTTTGGGTATGGTGTCCAATATTGTCTGTAAATGACACAATGCAATTACACCACTCTGGGGTGTCTAGGGTCAGGTTAATCTCCATTCTATGAGAGGCTGAACATGTATATAATACATATATGGTCATCTCAGTCAAAACATATGTCCATGTGAAACTGCCTCTAAATAGGCCTGATCGGCACTCATCATTTGAATCCCAATTGCCACACATTGCAGTCAATTTTCTACCAAATGTCTCATTACTATCGCATGAGTTTTGCGGATTGCACACGGACAACACACGGATTACACACGAACACCACTCGGATGTGATGTGAGAAAATGTCGGGCAATTGCATAACAGTTGCATGCCACACAGATCAAAAAATGCATGACACTCGTCCAACTCTCCTGGATGAGAAATGGACCGATTTAAAAAAAGCCAGTGTGTTTCTACCCTAAACAACAAAAACATTCTAATAATATTGCCATACATTATATTTTTTTCTTATTCCTATCACAATGCATTATATGCATTATACCTTATTACATATCACTATACATGTAAACAGAACACATCAACATCCCAATAATGCAGAAGACATTATACTTCTTCAAAGGGAAACAAAACAACTAGTCAACCTATTAAAAATAGAATATGTGGCGCCCCTGCAACAGGGTGGCCACATGGTGAACTGCATGTGGACAAGGTAAGACGGTCAACTCACAAAACACCCACACACAGACACACTCCGACTTTAAGTCAAGTAACTATGTCGGGCAAGGGGTGGCAGGAGTTTAGAGACGTGTGGGTGGGAAATAGAAAAGACCACGGACAAGTAGATGGAGGAACAGTAGTAAAACACTGGAATACTAAGTTGGGCGAGACAATCGATCGAAGATTCCCTGGAGGTAGCATGCCCAGGAGGTAGAACAACAACCAATTTCTCAGATATTCCCTGGAGGTAATTTGCCCAGGAGGGAGTTTGCCCTTGAGGGTGCGTCACAGCTCTGAGTTCCTGGTCCTTGCGGGTGCGTCACATACATTACATAGTGTTAAATAATAGGTAATATATTAAATTTTTTAATAGTTTACCAAATAGTCTTCTACCTCATTACACATTGGATTCCATTGTGATATTGTGTGATGAATATTTAGGGAGGGTGGGGGCATTGTCATAAATGGGATTCTTTGATATGGGTTAAGGTAAATCGTGATAAAAGAAAAAATTGAAATACTCATCTACTAAATGATACAATTTTAAAACATAATTAAACTTGCTATGCTGATAATCATGTCTGCAACAAGCAGCCATTAGGTGTCTTGTGCAATGGCGGATAAAGACAGAAGCGGGCACTTGTGTAAGAACTGTTTATGGGCCCTTTGCAGTCTAATAGGTTATCATAATGCACAATTCATGTATCTTGATGGAGGAAATGGGCCCTTTTACCTCTTGGGCCCCTTTGCAGCTGCACCGGCTGCACCAATTATATGTGACACATAAATCTGATTTAAATAATAGGTAATTTTAGGATGATAGCTTTCTTTTACCATGCATCTACTGTATATAAAATGTGGAATACAGAGGCTGCACTATTATAAAGTGCACAGAAAATGATGCCCTCCTAAACACTAAATGACTCGAAGAACAAAAAACTAATTGGGTAAATAATTTGGTAAAAGGGCAAATATTTCTTCCTAAATGTAATTAAGATTTCCGAGGCTTAAAATTCTGTAGAGAAAAAAAAAGTAATTTGTTGTAAATGGTTTTCCTCTGAACCTGCCAAAGCATGCATGAAAGACTACTAAAACCCTTCCTAAAACTAACAGACATTACTAAAAGTCTCAACAAAGATGAAAAAAACAGAGGCCATTAAACTCTTCTGTATCCAAATAGCACAGATGAGGTCAAGATTAGTGGAAAGGAAATGTCCCAACAGAGTCTTTTACTAGTAATTACTTAATACAGTTTGTATCTAAAATTGGAAGGCATTCATCAACATCCCGCTTCTCAAGGCCATGCGGCAATGTCTTCAGAATTAACAGCCCACAGGTGGCACACAATTTCATATAGGGTCGCGCACATTATTACTGCCATCGGCAATCTCGCAGATGAGCTCACCATTTCTGGTGTGGAGTACATGTGACATTGACATTAACCCTTTCATAAACCGTTTTTTATCCTCACCTTCGCCTTTCAAAAGTCGTAACTTTTCTATTTTTCCATTGACACATAATAAGAACCTAATTTTTTTTGGTGGCACAAACAAATTTTGAATTACAAGATGAAACTTCAGCTCCAATAGGGATAAAAATTGTGAAATCTTTATTGAGATTATTAAAATCCAAGTCCATGATTAAAAATTGTGGATGAATGCATAATATGCAGTACCAAAGAGTTGCATAGAAAACAGACCACATAGGGTAAAGCTATGCGTTTCAGACGTCCTCCGGCTTCATTTGTCCAAGCCTGGATCATTTCTAATCATAGACTTCGATTTGGCTTTAATCTCAATAAAGATTTAACAATTTTTATGCCTATTGGGGCTGGATTTTTGGCTTCTTTTTTTGGATTGCCATATGCTCCAAATCTGATTTAAATAATAGGTAATTTTAGGATGATAGCTTTCTTTTACCATGCATCTACTGTATATAAAATGTGGAATACAGAGGCTGCACTATTATAAAGTGCACAGAAAATGATGCCCTCCTAAACACTAAATGACTCGAAGAACAAAAAACTAATTGGGTAAATAATTTGGTAAAAGGGCAAATATTTCTTCCTAAATGTAATTAAGATTTCCGAGGCTTAAAATTCTGTAGAGAAAAAAAAAGTAATTTGTTGTAAATGGTTTTCCTCTGAACCTGCCAAAGCATGCATGAAAGACTACTAAAACCCTTCCTAAAACTAACAGACATTACTAAAAGTCTCAACAAAGATGAAAAAAACAGAGGCCATTAAACTCTTCTGTATCCAAATAGCACAGATGAGGTCAAGATTAGTGGAAAGGAAATGTCCCAACAGAGTCTTTTACTAGTAATTACTTAATACAGTTTGTATCTAAAATTGGAAGGCATTCATCAACATCCCGCTTCTCAAGGCCATGCGGCAATGTCTTCAGAATTAACAGCCCACAGGTGGCACACAATTTCATATAGGGTCGCGCACATTATTACTGCCATCGGCAATCTCGCAGATGAGCTCACCATTTCTGGTGTGGAGTACATGTGACATTGACATTAACCCTTTCATAAACCGTTTTTTATCCTCACCTTCGCCTTTCAAAAGTCGTAACTTTTCTATTTTTCCATTGACACATAATAAGAACCTAATTTTTTTTGGTGGCACAAACAAATTTTGAATTACAAGATGAAACTTCAGCTCCAATAGGGATAAAAATTGTGAAATCTTTATTGAGATTATTAAAATCCAAGTCCATGATTAAAAATTGTGGATGAATGCATAATATGCAGTACCAAAGAGTTGCATAGAAAACAGACCACATAGGGTAAAGCTATGCGTTTCAGACGTCCTCCGGCTTCATTTGTCCAAGCCTGGATCATTTCTAATCATAGACTTCGATTTGGCTTTAATCTCAATAAAGATTTAACAATTTTTATGCCTATTGGGGCTGGATTTTTGGCTTCTTTTTTTGGATTGCCATATGCTCCACATCAGGTGAGCTAACTCTACTTTTTTCTTTATTCATTTTTAATTACTCCAGTCATTTTACCACAAAATGTACTGAAAAATCCAAATTGGTAGAAAAATGTAAAAAATGCAAATCCACTATTTGGTTTAGCTTTGTTTTTAAGACAATCATTGGATGGTAAAAATCACTGCAAAACATGATTGCTTAGATCAATCCGATTATTAGCATTTATTTTTTTTCTACTAAGGTAATGCAAAGCAAAATGAAAAGATATGAGTTTTGTGTAAAATAAAAAATCCTGTTCGTGTTGCCACTTTCTGACACTCATGATGGATTATGTTTTGCATGGCGAACTGACGTTGTTATTGATACCAATTTTGGGTACTTACAAAGTTTAGGTTTTTCTCTTTTTTCTGTGTTTACTATACAGGTTTAATAATTTTATATTTTGGTAACTGTCACTTTTAATGCTTCCAGCGATACCAAATATGTTAATTTTTTTGTATTTTTCCTTTTTTTATTTTTAGCAGGTGAAAAGATGGGTTATGTGAATATTGAAGTTTTAATTTTTTCATGCGTAATTTTTTAAATTTTTTTCTCACCAGCTTCACAGGATTACACAATTGAAAGTCACGGGGTCTTTCATCAGGTCCACCGTCTGTCATAGTAAATAATCCGTACTCAGTTATTGTGTTGACAGCAGCATCTAAATGGTTAACAGCTGTGACCAAAGTTCAATTCCAGATGCGGCTATTATGTACGAATACTAGTTACCGTATTTGCTGCAGTCAGTATTTACAGCATGTGGATGGAGCTCAGCTCCTGAACCCTCTCCACACACATTCCCAGGACATTTATTCATATCTCAATGCAGGGAGGAGTTAACTAATAGAAAAAATTGTATAGTTGTGCAAGTCAAAGGATAGTCGGGCACCAAAGCAATGTACAATTATATCTGAAGAGCAGCCAGGTCTAGCCTGTCAGTCCTATATGTCACATTCTATTATGTGACATGTGGACACAAGCTTTCCCTAACCTGCTACAAGCTCAGCATTAATGAGAGAGAACTATGCAGCCACTTAGTTATCTCAGTGACTGGAGCACAGCCATTATGAATGCTCTACCCTATGATTTAACAAAGCAGTCAGGGAAGCTGGCACCACTGACTATAAGGTACTCACACAATTTAGCACGATGTTATCTTGCTAAAAAGTGTGTCTTATATTCAGAAAAATATGGTATATTCTAACAGTAAAATATAACGTGTACTGTACACCGCAAACTGGGTATGCCAATGATTATCACCTAAATGTATGCTATAAGGACTCTATAGGCATATCTTAGTGCAGATATAGTCTATGGACCATGTGCGTTACACCAGCACATATGTGTTGCTTTTACCTACTGTTTTGTATTTGTCTGTTGTTTTGTAATACATCCCAAATGGTGTAAAACAACAAAAACATTGCTATTCACCACTAAAACAGCCCGGTAGTATATTATAAAATAGGCATGACACATTGTATAGGCCTATAAACACAATAGTGACTGACCACCATGGCTCAAACAATGTTGAAAGCTTGCCATTAACCTGCAGAATGTTAGCATTGACTTGGAACTACAGACCATGACAATTCCCATGACAGTCTTGTGAAATACAGCTACCTTTTTACAGCATATAATAATGTGTAAGGTACTTTGCGGAGCGAGTCAGGTTACAAGTGTGTAGAAGCAAAGTTAATGTATAGACCCTTTAGCTGAAGATGGATTTACACCTCTGAAAAGAAATCTGCAGATACATCAACAAAGTCTAATTGGAGACATTTTATTACCTACCTGCCAAGAGGCAGAACGCGGATAAATATCACTAATACAGGTCTGACTAGTTAAAGGAAATTCACAAATGTCTGATTAACAGTAATCTGGAAGAATTGTCCAATCCCCATTTTTATGCAGAAACTTGATAGTAACAGACAGGTATTAACTGTGCAGAAATCTTGAGGCCAACTCCGCATCCTTCCAGACCACACAAAGATGACATACAAGGCTGAGTGCAGCTGGGAATATCTACAGCGCAACATTATCGTGGAGCGTGTGCTAGCTGTGTTCACTCCTAAGTATTCAGAACCTTCTCACAGTAATAGAGGAAAGAGCTTAGTACACAGTCCAGTGTATAGTGATCGTAGCTAAGAAACCCAAAACAGTTCCCAAAATTATTTAGCACGTGTCCCTTTTAGCTTGAATACAGCACTATTAAGGCAATTGACATTCTTGAGAGCATTAGACATTAGTGGCATTCCCAACAATTTGCTTCTTAGCAATTAATCCTTATGCTTATAGTTTCACTCAAACTACTAGATTACTTCCCTTTGGCAAAAATCCACTTCACTCTTATTGTTGCCTCGGTTAACACCACTTGAGTTCATAAATCATTTTCAATTGTTGCCTCTGTCAGAGGTTTGAAGCTTCAAAAACATTTTTGATTGACTATATCAAATAGGTAAAGCAGCCCCATACCACAAATGAGGTCAGGGGTAGTCAGTAAATCAAGCCTACACAATTTCTAGCCGAGTACACAGGGTAATATTTACTGTGATTATCGAAAATTAAATAGTCGTTGACTAAATTGCCTTGAGTTTTGTATACATAAAGCTTAGACTTTCCTTACAGACGGACAGCTGGCAATCTGCTCTTATTAAAGGCACATTTTACAACTAGGGATGGTCCGACGTTTTTACAAAGGATTTCTTTAGATTTACTTACTTGAAAAAAATAAGAAAAAGCAGCCCATTAATATTAAAAGGGTACTCGGGGAGATAAAAAATTATTCTTATGGCCATGCCTTCATAAACTATAAAGATAACACGAAGTGTTGATTGTAACCCTGGTATAACCTACAATTCAACATGACGGTGGATCTACTCCTTGATGTCCCCCTCCCTTCTGGAACGGTACGTCACAGATCAGAGGGCATTGCCTGCTCACAGCTTCTAGAAGCAGTCAGCCACTTGATAACATCTTCTTCTCTATAGACTGAGATCAGAGTATGTGATGGGGGCATGGCTTGTTCGTGGCTTTTAGTAGCAGTCAGCCCCCCTCAAAACATCTCATTCCCTGCAGTCCTAAAAATAAAAATATTCTTTGACAAACAGAAGTATAAAGAAAACTGTTTATTTCTTAATTTCAGAATTATTCTTTTCAATCGCAATAATATTCTTTACAACGTTTCAGTCTATTAAGGCCTTTATCAAGTATTATCTGCACATGTGCTATCAAAGGGGATGTTGGCATTGCAGAACTCGTCGCACTATTCCTTGCAGTCCCAGATCAAAGGACATAGCTTGTACAGCCCTGAATCACCGTATGTATTTGCAGCTTCTTTGTGACAAGTGCAGAAGAGTAGACATTCATAAAGAAAGTGTACAGGCATCGTTCCAAAGTGAAGAGAGGAGGGGGAGGGCAAGCAGAGAATAAATAGAATGACTGCTGCTTGGTAGGGAGCAGGCCATGCACCCTTCACACCCCCTGATCTCGGACTGCAGGGAAGGAGATGTTATCAGGGGGCTGGCTGCTGTCAGAAGCCAAGAACAGACAACTCACACACCCCACCCCCGATCTCAGACTGCAGAAAAGGAGTTGTTATCAGGGGGCTGGCTGCTACTAGAAGCCAAGAACAGGCCACGTACCCACCCCACTTGGACTGAGGGAAGGAGATGTTATTAGGGGCGGTCTGTTACTAGAAACCAAGAGCAGGCCACGCACCCACCCCACCCCCTGATCTCGGACTGTAGGGAAGGAGATGTTTTCAAAGGGCTGACTACTACTAGTAGTTGAAAGCAGGCCATGCACCCACCCTCTGATCTTGGACTGCAGGGTAGGAGATCTTTTCAAGGGGCTGGCTACTATTAGAAGTCGAGAGCAGGCCATGCACCCACCCCACCCTCTGATCTCGGACTGCAGGGTAGGAGATATTTTCAAGGGGCTGGCTACTACTAGAAGTTGAGAGCAGGCCATGCACCCACCCCACCCCCTGATCTCGGACTGCAGGGAAGGAGATGTTATCAGGGGGATGGCTGCTACTAGAAACCAAAAGCAGGCCACGCATCCACCCCACTGACTGATCTCAGACTGCAGGACAGAAAATGTTATAAAGGTGCTGGCTACTACAAGAAGCCGAGAACAGGCCACATCACCTTATGTGATGTGACGTCCCAGAAAGGACGGAGGCATCGAGGAGTAGATTCACTATCACATTAATTGCTGGTACTGTAAGGGTTACAAACAACGCTATTCATGTTATCTTTATATTTTATGAAGGTATGAACAATAGAATTATTTGTATCTCCCTGGAGTACCCCTTTAAATAAGTGATGGATAAAGGTTATCTCTCCTGATTTTCCAAAATACTTATGTACATTAATTTCAAAGTAGAAAAGGGAATAATTCACTCCCACAATCCTCTGGCAACCATCGATCTCCTTCAGGAACAAATGATATGGTACTTTGAAATTCAGTAATTGGACACTCTTTCATCATCTTATTACTGCAGGACTATTTGTAATAAAATAGGATTTTCAAACAGGACAACCCACTAAAGTCCTACAGCAGCTGAGGAACTGGTAAGTGGAAATGTTTTAAACATTTACAGTTTTCACACATAGTAATAATGTTCCACCATTATTGGAATCTCAACAGTCATCTTATATCCATGATGGTTTCAGCTAAAATGATAAAAAGCTACAAATTGTAGTCAGGGCCCTTTAGCATATCACAAAAATCTTCTAATGTACAGGCTAAGCGTACACATAGGACTCAATTAGCCTGGCAAGCCAGAATGTCAGAATACTGAAATAAACATACAACAAAGCAATGGAATAACATACTAGACTACATTATTCCATAAAATGGTATTCTGTCAAAATAATTATACAATGTGGTATAAAAAATGTCTTAATATGAGAGCTTGAGTTGATGCAAATCATTTTTCAGGATCTGGTCCATCAGGCACAACAGTAATCTGTGGCCACTTCATGAGAACTGTCTCTTACCTCCTGGCACCTAAGGCTCTTCTTTTGATTAGTTGGCCTGGAGTAATTTATCATTGCAATATGAAGCACATGTGAAATTGTGCCAAGCTAGATAACCAAAAGAGCTGTGGATGCCATCAGGTAGGTTCTCAGGGCTTTCATTCAGTGGCCGCAGACAAATGACTTGGCCAATGTACCGGGTTCTGTAAATCAATCTGCCCCAACCCATATAGTAGCCTGTGGGAGACATTCATTATTGTTACTCCCTTTACACACACATAGGGATAGATCTACCAGCCTAAGAGAATACGGCAGAGAGAAGTTGCATCAGACTAGTCACCTGAGATTCATAGGCCTCAATTCAACAAAACTGGCGTGTTGGAGTCAAAGGCGCCTAACTCATTAATAGGCAAATGCATCTGAAAAGTGGTGTGTGCCTCTCCACAAATCTTACTCTAGTCCCTGCCTGAAGTAGGATTTTAAGTGTAAGGTATGCTGCAGTGCGTCATGAATTAGACGAGCAGGGAGATGATGATGCTCCACCTCTGCCACAGCTGTGCTCACTTATCTGGAGCTTGATGAAACTGGTGTAAAAACGCCAAATCTTGGAATTTTTTGTAACCTTAAGTTGCACAAAAATTTGGTTACAAATTAAAATGTTTTACAACAGATTTCAGGTGAAAACTCTTTGATGAATTGGGACTGGACCACTGTCAAAGTATGCTCTCTCTGGGACTCCAAAGTGTTTCAGAATAAACCATACACATCACCAGATAATACAGCCAGTGCCTCATTCAAGCTGCCTGTAGCAGGGTCAGCATGACTCTCATGTCAGGTTCTTATGCAATGCTTGTTTTCCATTCCACAGTTAAACAAGGCGTCAGATAACTTTGGTAAACCGGTCATGAGAAGTGTATATTGAATACAGAAAAGAACAGTCTTTCTCTTTTCAGAGAGGAAATCACTATAGTAAAAATATCATTAGATGACAAAGTCTTTCCTGGCTTTGACTTTAGCTAGAACCATCTTATGAATAATTCATATCTATGACAGAAGTGCTCACTTTAGCCTAATGTTCTCCAGTTTGTACTGTGGGAGTTCTTTTTGGATTGTGTAGAAAGTAAAATAAATTACTTGAATTTTGTACATGTGTTTAGTTTTAGCCATTATACAGGCCCTTGTACACTCGTGCCTAGTTTATTGCAGTTTGTGAACTCCAAGTGCAATATAAACTAACAATTGCTCACATTTCTAATTAGTTCTAGAAGTCTATGGCAAAATATTCATTCATGACCTTAACAACACAAAAATGACACTTACTGAATGTTGGGGTTTGGGCTGTGGGTAGGACCTGTATAAACAAATAGAAAATGTATATTTATTCCAATTGTACTTATTAAGCTCATAGGTGACAACATGCAGTAAAAGTCATACTTATGTTTTGACCTAAGCAAAGTTCATCTACTATTATACTGTACTCATTTATTGGTAATTTTCACATGTTTTCCTATATCTGTTGCAATCCAAAATGCATATCTCAAACTTACCAAGCCTTACAAAGAGAACCCCGGTTGCAGCAATAGTCTTGATACCATTGGTGGCGACGCATTGATAGTAGCCCGTATCTGTGGTGTCAAGGTCTTGTATCCTTAGCCGTGAACCATAATCTGTTTTTCTTATGGTGATCCTCTTGGGTTCCTGCACCACTGGAGCATCATTCTTCAGCCACTTGACATTTGGTAGTGGGTTTCCTGCCACTTTACAATGAAGGGTGGCTGCTTGACCTTGGACAATAGTTATGTTGTTTACAGGTTCCAAAAATGTCAGAAAGTGTCCTGGAGGGATGGAGAAAAGAATTTAGTTACACTGAGCAGGACCAAAAGAGTTTGTTATTTCTAATTGAATCTTATTTTCAGCCCATCTTGCAAAATTAATAGCTATGTTTTATGTTCCGCCAAATTTCTACATTCATCAAGTCTCAGATATTAGGCGTTTGTGGAAAATATGTGTAATGCGTAAGACATGGTGAAATCATCTTTTGCTAAGTGCCTCAGATTCTAGCAATCTCAAGAGATTGTGAACTATTCCACACATCAATCATAGTCATGTTTCCTGCTTGTCCATACCATGGGCAGGGAGGGGAGCTTCAGGGCCAAGTGCCTCGCACATAAAATGTGTGTTTGTATCGGTGTGTCGCTGCAAACCTTTAAGTATGCATGTGTTTGTGTATGTACATATGAATGTATGAGGGAGACGTAGAACACTGAAAGGGAATACATTTGAGTGCTAACACAGATGTGTCTGGCATGGGACATTACCAGCTGGAAAGAGCAATTATTCGGTTGTTACAGATTCGACAGCAGAACAAAAACACAGTCCCAATCCTCACAAACTCCAGAAACTTCAAAGCCCTGGCAATTTGGTCATGTAGTTTTTGCCACTTATTCTTCCCTTTTTAAGAATATATTACAAGCTGTATAAATAAGTTCAGAACAGAATGCTTATGTACCTTGCCCCATAATTGCTCATTTATAGGTAATGTCCATAAACTAATAAGTCTACAGTAGCTGCAAATATTTATCCTGTAATTACAAATTACCGTATAGCCTTCTAATTGTAGAATACAGCATCTAATAACATACACAAAAATATCCCTACTACCTAATGGGAATACTACATAGGAGTCAGACTACTAGAGTATAAGAATGTTTATAATATGGTCAGTAGCTCATCAAACAACTGTAAATCACAAACAGTCTCAGATTTAAACTCAAATTATGTAAATGCACACTTCTTTGCAAAAGTTTTAGAAAAATGGGAAAAATGCTGCAATGTAAGAATGTTTTTTTTTTTTTTTTATAAAAGAAGTGTTAATAGTTTATTATCAATTAACAACATGCAAAGTAAATGAACAAAAGAAAAATCTACAGCAAATCAATATTCAGGGGGGCTACCCTATGCCTTGAATAATTCTTCCAGGTACACTCTTACACAGTATTTGAAAGAACTAAGCAATGTCGCTGTTCCAAACATCTTGGAGAATTAACCACAGATCTTGTGTACATGGAGGTTATAACAAATCCTTCTGTACCCCAGAGACACTCGATGGTTTTGAGATCAAGACTGTAAAGGCCATTTCATCAATTCCAGATCTCATTGTTCTTTTTTACGCTAAAAATCATAGCTTAATGGCATTGGCTGTATGTTTGGGGTTGCTGTCCTCCTGCAGAACAAATTGGCTGCAGAGCCAATCAGATGCTACTTTGATAGTATTGTATCTGCTTGTATTTCTAATCATTGAGGACACCAAGATATAGGCACCATTTAGGATCATAGATGCATTGGTCATCCAAGGAATCTTAGTGCAACAGATAAGACACATCATGCATACAAAATTACAAGGTGTCAGGCAGGAGCCATTGGAACCCAGCTACAGCCACCTACTGTTCAGAAAACTAACATGCCATAACGTCAACATGACAAGGCCAAGTGACTCAACTATGCATGAAAACATAGGAACTGGGGTGCACAAAAATGGCAGCAGGTACTTTGGATTGATTGTCTTGATGGTGTCACATCGCCATTGGACTCGGTGGCCGGTGTTCCTGCCTCGGCCGCTGGGAGGAGCCGGATTCCTTCGGCTGGTGGCACCGGTGACAGGAGGGCCTTGTCCTCATATGGAACTGCTCCCGTGACGTCTGCCTCTGTCGCTGAGCGCCGCTGTGTTTCCCCTCTGGGTGGTGTTGGTCGCAGAGGAGCGGGCCCTGCAGAGGTGTCCGTTAGGCACAGCCTGCGTTCTTCTGTCAGAGGTGGCGTGGGTGGAGCCAGTCGTGCATCTCCATCTGGCCTGGATCTAGGGGCGGTCCGGATGAGGTCATCGGGCTGTGAGCTCCAGCCTATGGGAGGTAACCGCGCCCTTCAAATACATTGGAGCCTGTCTTGCAGGCCGCCAGATATAGTTTTGGTTCCCCAGTGATATAGTGTATGTTTAGTTTTGTCTCTGACCTTGGCCTGGATTTCTGACTCTGCTTCTTCCTGTCGATTTTGTACCTCAGCTGCCCTCTTGGTTTTGCCCTTGACCCTTGCCTGGATTCTCGACTCTGCTACTGCCTGATGATTTTGTACCTTCGCTGCCCTCTCGGTTTTGACTCGGACTTCTGACTTTGTTTTTCGGGTCTTGATTTTTTCCCCTGGCGACCTTCCCTGCTCTGTTGCTCATAATAGGCAGCTACCCCCTGGGCTCCGCTATAATTCCAGATCCCTGTATAGGGGTTAAGGGTCTTGGGGTTTCTCGGGGTGCTGCCTTACCAGCAGCTCAGCTTCACAGCGGATGGTTGTCACATTATATCTGGCCATAACATTTTTATATATATAGATACTATATATAAAAAGCATTCCCTTACCTTTTTTTTTTCTCTCCTTTTTCCAATGGTTCTACCTGTTTTTTTTTCCTTTTCTCTGAGCTGTGTCTGCTGATTGCTCCCTCAAAGCATCTGTGTCTAGCTTCTCAGTCCTGTGGAGGAACACTCCCATCATTCCAACATGCTGTACAAGCCACAAGCTGGAGTCCTCTGCATGAACACTGGAGATCAGAAGGCCTCATTCCCTGGATGTCAGCACCTGGGGGGCTCTGGCTCTGCCTGCCCAGGTGCTCAGGTATTGCCAGCGGATGCTGCCAAAGTTTTATTACCTATTTCGTTATCTTACCTTAAGAAATCTGTGTGTTTGGAGGCTTATGTAGACAGTGGCTCAGAGGGGAATTTCATAGATCTCCATGTAGCGAAAACTCTTGGTGTACCACTACTAAGGCTTAATGCCCCCATTAGAACCACTGCAGTTAATGGCACTCCCCTCATCCAGGGTGGAGTGGAATTTGTCACTGAGGAAGTGTCAATGCTGGTGGGGTCTTTACATGCTGAAAATGTGTCATTTTTTGCTATCAATAATCTATCATCTGCAGTAATCCTGGGCATGCCATGGTTACGTAAACATAACCCAGTCATAGACTGGCACTTGGGTGACATTGTGCGCTGGAGCCCAAAGTGTCAGGAAAACTGTATCTCGCTATCTGTAAACCAAGTGAAGGTCAAGACTTCTCCATTTGTACCATATGCCTTTAGAGACTTTGAGGATGTGTTTTCTATTCAGGAATCAGAGAAATTACCCCCTCACAGAAAGTATGATTGCGCCATAGATTTGATACCTGCTTCTCGTCTCCCAAAGGGGAGAATATTTAACCTCTCTGGTCCAGAACGTCAGGCTATGAATGATTACATAGCAGACAGTCTGAGAAAGGGGTATATTAGACCGTCCACCTCACCAGTAGGAGCTGGTTTCTTTTTTGTGGGAAAGAAAGATGGCGGCCTCAGACCTTGCATTGATTACCGCGAATTAAACGCGATCACTGTGAAAAACCAGTATCCTCTTCCACTCATCCCTGATCTTTATAATCAGCTGTTGGGAGCCAAGTATTTCACCAAACTGGACCTCAGGGGAGCATATAACCTGGTCCGTATAAAAGAAGGCGATGAGTGGAAGACCGTGTTCAATACGCCTCTTGGCCATTTTGAGTATCTTGTAATGCCGTTCGGGTTAAGTAACGCACCTGCAGTGTTTCAGAATTTTGTCAATGATATTTTCAGAGATATCAGTGGTGTATATGTGGTCGTTTATTTGGACGACATTCTGGTTTTTTCTCCCGGTCTTTGGTCACACATCTGACATGCCCGTACTGTACTCCAGAGACTCAGAGAGCATTCTCTATTCGCCAAATTAGAGAAATGTGTCTTCATGGAGGAAGAGATAAATTTTTTGGGGTATATCATATCGGCTAATGGTTTTCGCATGGATTCTTCCAAAATTAAACCCATTAAGGAATGGGTACAACCCAAGTCTCTGAAGGCACTGCAGCGATTCGTGGGTTTCGCTAACTATTATCGTAAATTTATTAAAGGGTTTTCAGAGATAGCCAAACCTCTCACTGATTTGACACGTAAAGGGGCTGATGTGGTTAATTGGAAGCCTGAAGCCATTCATGCGTTTTCTAAGTTAAAAGGGTGTTTCTCCACGGATCCAATATTGGTGCAGCCTGATTTGGACCGCCCCTTCATTGTAGAGGTAGATGCCTCTGAAGTTGGAGTGGGAGCGGTGCTATCACAAGGCACCGCATCTCTCACTCAACTTCGTCCGTGTGCCTTCTTTTCCCGAAAATTTTCCTCTACAGAGATGAATTATGATGTAGGTAATCGGGAATTGTTGGCAATCAAATGGGCCTTCGAGGAATGGCGCCACTTCCTCGAAGGCGCCAAACATAGGATTACCGTAATTACTGATCACAAAAATCTAACCTATTTGGAGTCAGCGAAAAGACTGAATCCTAGACAGGCTAGATGGGCCTTGTTCTTCTCCAGATTCGACTTTGTGATCACTTTCAGACCGGGTACTAAAAATGTGAGGGCTGATGCCCTGTCTCGAAGTTTTTGCCCCTTACAAGTCGAGGACGTGGAACCGACTCCCATTTTAGCCAAGGGGATTGTTGTCTCGGCTGTGTCTTTGGATCTTCTGTAAGAGATTCGTAGATCTCCAGAACAGGCCCCTGACACTACTCCTGCCCAGAAACTATTTGTCCCTACCAAATTCCGCCTCCAAGTTCTTAAGGAATCCCATGATTCAGTCCTCGCAGGGCATCCTGGTATCAATAACACCATCAGACTTGTAACCAGGAGTTTGTGGTGGCCAACTATAGTAAAGGACTGTAAGGAATACGTACTGGCTTGTGAGACCTGTGCTCGCGCTAAGTTTCCCCGCAACCGCCCTGCCGGGTTGCTCCAGTCCTTGCCTAACCCCTGAGGGTCCTTGGACTCATATCTCCATGGATTTTATTACTGACCTGCCACTCTCAGAAGGGAAGACTTGTATCTGGGTAGTGGTAGACAGATTCAGCAAGCAGTGTCATTTTGTTCCGCTGTCCGGGTTACCTAATTCTGAGACCCTGAGCAAAGTATTCATTAATCATGTTGTGCGATTGCATGGTGTTCCTGTGAATATTGTTTCTGACAGGGGCACCCAGTTCATTTCTAAGTTTTGGAGGGCATTCTGTAACCGGATTGGAATTGACTATTCCTTTTCTTCTGCCTATCACCCTGAAACCAATGGTCAAACCGAGCGCGCTAATCAAGCTCTCGAACAGTATCTACGTTGTTATGTCTCTGAGCATCAATCTGATTGGGTGGAACATCTGCCACTAGCAGAATTTGCCATGAATAACCAGTACCAGGAGTCCATCAAGACCACCCCTTTCTACTGTAATCATGGGCTGCACCCGCGCTTTTGTTCATTTTCTTCTAGGCTTTCTGACGTCCCTGGGGTAGAAAGGTCCGTAGATCAGTTAAAGACTATCTGGTCTGAAGTGAACAAAAACTTAAAGGGGGCTCAGACTAGGCAGGCGTCTTCTGCTAGTAAACGGCGCTCCAAGGGTCCGGACCTGGGAGTTGGGGACAAAGTTTGGTTGTCTACGAAAAATATCAAGCTCAAAGTGCCGTCTGCCAAACTAGGTCCCAGGTTTATTGGTCCGTATGAAATAATTGACGTGATTAACCCTGTAGCCTTTCGTCTGAAGCTCCCTCAATCATTCAAACTGCCCAATGTATTCCATAAATCCCTTCTCAAATTGTACCGATCTTCGATTCGTCCTGTCCGGTCCCCTCCTCCTCCGGTCTTGGTCGGGGTGCCGTGGAATACGAAGTTCAACGGATCCTTGATTCCCGTTTAGTGAGAGGATCCGTGCAGTATCTGGTACATTGGAAGGGCTATGGTCCGGAGGAGAGGTCCTGGGTGCCTGCCAGTAATATCCATGCCAAGGGTTTGATCAGGAAGTTTCATCTTCTTCATCTCAATAAACCGGGTTTTGTGGGTCCGGAGGCCCCTCGTAGAGGGGGGGGGTACTGTCACATCGCCATTGGACTCGGTGGCCGGTGTTCCTGCCTCGGCCGCTGGGAGGAGCCGGATTCCTTCGGCTGGTGGCACCGGTGACAGGAGGGCCTTGTCCTCATATGGAACTGCTCCCGCGACGTCTGCCTCTGTCGCTGAGCACTGCTGTGTTTCCCCTCTGGGTGGTGTTGGTCGCAGAGGAGCGGGCCCTGCAGAGGTGTCCGTTAGGCGCAGCCTGCGTTCTTCTGTCAGAGGTGGCGTGGGTGGAGCCAGTCGTGCATCTCCATCTGGCCTGGATCTAGGGGCGGTCCGGATGAGGTCATCGGGCAGTGAGCTCCAGCCTATGGGAGGTAACCGCGCCCTTCAAATACATTGGAGCCTGTCTTGCAGGCCGCCAGATATAGTTTTGGTTCCCCAGTGATATAGTGTATGTTTAGTTTTGTCTCTGACCTTGGCCTGGATTTCTGACTCTGCTTCTTCCTGTCGATTTTGTACCTCAGCTGCCCTCTTGGTTTTGCCCTTGACCCTTGCCTGGATTCTCGACTCTGCTACTGCCTGATGATTTTGTACCTTCGCTGCCCTCTCGATTTTGACTCGGACTTCTGACTTTGTTTTTCGGGTCTTGATTTTTTTCCCCTGGCGACCTTCCCTGCTCTGTTGCTCATAATAGGCAGCTACCCCCTGGGCTCCGCTATAATTCCAGATCCCTGTATAGGGGTTAAGGGTCTCGGGGTTTCTCGGGGTGCTGCCTTACCAGCAGCTCAGCTTCACAGCGGATGGTTGTCACAGATGGCAGTTTATTTGCTGAAGGGATGGAGAACAGTACAATAAAGTGTCAACGATTACCAGTGAGACATGGAGAAGGCAGCTTGCAAGATTAAGTCTGCATTTCAGCTAATGGAGTTGGGGATTGGATCAGGAATAATGGTGCTCTCATTGCTGAAAATACAGGCAGATACTTATTTATCATGCAATACCATCATGGAGTCATCTGATTGTCTCTCTAATTTTTTACGGCAACAGAGCAAGGACACCAAACATACAGCTAATGTAATTATGAATGGTCTTCAGCATAAAGAAGAACAAGAAATCCTGGCAGTCATAATATTAATGCCACAGGGCTCTGACTTCACTGCCACAAAGGTGTGTGGAATTACACGAAAGGTCAGAAGGATTTGCACAAGCCTACATCCACAAACGTCTTGGTTCTCCAAGACATTTGGAACAATCTCCCTACCAAATTCCATCAAATTCTGTGTGCTAATTTTCCTAGAATTGATTATTTGCACAGTACTGTATATCTGATTACAGCATTACAGATTTTAGACAGCTGAAAAGGTGACAAGATGGTAAAGAAGTGCTTGCTGGTGAATAATCATTTTGCCAAAGCAGACATTCACCTTTCAGTCCATAATGGATATGGCCAGGTTCACACATACCGTGTTTACCCAATAGTAAGACACCCCCGATAGTAAGAAGTAGTGAGGGTTTTAGGGGGGTCGGCTAATGTAAGACGTACCCCGAAAGTAAGACGTAGTAAACTGTACGTTGGGAAAATATAAGCCATAGTACTGGTACCTTTTGCTGCATTAACAGCGGGATGCGGACGGTTAGAGTAGGATTCAGCCGGTTAGAGCGGGATGCGGACGGTTAGAGCGGGATGCGGACGGATCTCGAGCTGAACGAGCGGACGGATGTGGAGGCCGCGGGAGCAGCGATAATGTTGTCCGTGGTCCATCAGGACCATGGACAACATACAAAAACAAGCAGCCTCAGTGCCCTCATGTGCAGCCGCTGGTGGTATGGGGTTAACTGTGTGTGCCCGGCCTGACGTCACCGCTGCCCTGCTGATTGGCCCAGTGCCTCCTCTGTGTCCCCCGGCCGGCCTGAAGTCTTTGCGGCCCCTCTGATTGGCCCAGCGGCTCCTGCATGAGAAAGAAGAAGCCACACCTCTACCCAGCACCGCAGAGGAATCGATCCGATCACCATTACGGTACCAAGTAAGCAATTCACAAAATGCACCATGTAAAGTTTCCTTAACTTGCGGTACACTTGCGGCGCAATCGCGGCAAGTCCCCATACGGTACATTGCATGGGGACTTGCTGCGATTGCTGTGGGATACTGTATGGGGCTGTTACCCTATGGGAGGCTGTGTGGGATACAGTATGGGGCTGAAACCCTATGGGAGGCTGTGTGGGATACTGTATGGGGCTGCAACCCTATGGGAGGCTGTGTGGGATACTGTATGGGGCTGCAACCCTATGGGAGGCTGTGTGGGATACTGTATGGGGCTGTAACCCTATGGGAGACTGTGATACGGAACCATAAGCAATGCTTATACGCTATATTTTTGCCCCTAGACATGAGCGCTTCCGGTTCCAGTGGTAAAAGGAAGAGCTACACCGTGGAGTATATATATATATATATACAGTATATACATGGAAATACCGTCATGATACGGTTGTAACAAGACATTCTTGGCACTTGCTTTTATAAAACTGTTTTGTGGTGAATACCATACTGTTCAGGTTGTTAATAAATGTTAATTTTATGGTTAAAACAAAAATCGACATTTTTTTTCCAATATAAGACATACCCCGAAAGTAAGACATAGTGGGACTTTTGGAGGTAAAAAGAATGTAAGACACTGTCTTACTTTCGGGGAAACACGGTACCATCCGTTTTTGCCTTAAATCTATTTTTGGGAACATTTTGGACATTTTTTTTTCTATTTTTTTTCTAAGTCCAAAAACGCAAATGCGTTAATGCATGTGTGTGCGTTTTTTTTTTTTAAAAAACGCATGCGTTTTTGTGCAGCAGCCCAAAAATGCTGCTAGCAGCGTTTTTGGGGTGCTTTAAAAAACCGCATGCGTTTTTTTTAACATGGGGCCCTTTGGGAAACGCATGCGTTAACGCATGGCACAAATAGGCACCTGCGTTAACGCATATGTGTTTTCCATGAAAAAATGACTAAGTCCCAAAATTTGCCAAAAACATCCAGGACCTGAGGGGACACTATTGGCACCCTTAGAAAAGCAGATCCATTTTTCTAAGGGCTTAAAAAACGGATTTGCATGTGTGAATCTGGCCTACAAAAGTAATTCAAACTATCCATAAATGTTCATTAGCAATGAGCTATGGATGAGTGATCAATCTGGGAATTATCTATTGTTCAACTATTGTCCAAAAATTTCAAGCATGACCAACTTTGCTCCAGAGGTATGTCATAGGTCATATAAAACAAAAAGGCTGAAAATGTGGAAAAGTTGACCAGTCATGTTGGCTTTTTCCTATCAGGTGTCAAATGTTTATGCCAACTGACAGATCTGCATTCCATGAATGGAGGCCCAGACTAAAAGATCAAAGCAAAGAACTACCAACAGTCATACACAAACCAAGAACATCAAGTACCGTATATACTCGTGTATAAGCCGAGTTTTTCAGCCCAAAATTTGGGCTGAAAAGTCTCCCCCTCGGCTTATACACGAGTCAATACGGGGGGGGCTGTGTCCGGGGCTGTGTCCGGGGGCTGTGGAGGCTTCAGGAGGCGGGGGGGGAGGCTGCTGTATGAGCGGCCCCGTCGCGTGGGGCCGCTCATTAAATATGCACTGCTTTCCCCTGTCTATCACCGGCAGGGGAAAGCAGTGCATAACTAATTAAATCCCCCCCCAAGTGCTGGCACCTGCCCCCCCTTGTAAGGGCCCCCCCCCCCCCGATGGTTATATTACCATTCCGGACTTCTGATCCGCGCCGCTCCTCGCTCCTCCTCGCTGCTCCGTCCGTCTTCTACATCTCGGATCTCCGGCCGTCGCAGGCATGTGACGTCATCGCGCGGCCGGGGATCCCGGATGTAGAAGACGGACGGAGCAGCGCGGAGGAGTGAGGAGCGGCGCGGATCAGAAGTCCGGAATGGTAAGAGAAGCGGGGGGGGGGCCCTTGCAAGGGGGGGCGAGGGCCGCTGTGTACCCCCAGGGGCTGCTGGGGACCCCCAGGGGGCTGCTGGGTACCCCCTGGGGGCTGCTGGGGCACCTGCTGGGGACCCCCTGGGGCTGTTGGTACCCCCAGGGGGCTGTTGGTACCCCCTGGGGGCTATTGGTACCCCCAGGGGGCTGTTGGTACCCCCTGGGGGCTGTTGGTACCCCCAGGGGCTGTTGGTACCCCCTGGGGGCTGCTGGGGTACCTGCTGGGGACCCCCAGGGGGCTGTTGGTACCCCCAGGGGGCTGTTGGTACCCCCTGGGGGCTGTTGGTACCCCCAGGGGGCTGTTGGTACCCCCTGGGGGCTGTTGGTACCCCCAGGGGGCTGTTGGTACCCCCTGGGGGCTGCTGGTACCCCCAGGGGGCTGTTGGTACCCCCAGGGGGCTGTTGGTACCCCCAGGGGGCTGCTGGGTACCCCCAGGGGGCTGCTGGGTACCCCCTGGGGGCTGCTATATGTACCCCTGGGGGCCTGCTGTATACCACTGGGGCTGCTGTATACTACCACTGGGGCTGCTGGGGCTCCTGTATACTACCACTGGGGCTGCTGGGGCTCCTGTATACTACCACTGGGGCTGCTGGGGAATCTGTATACTACCACTGGGGCTCCTGTATACTACCACTGGGGCTGCTGGGGCTCCTGTATACTACCACTGGGGCTGCTGGGGCTCCTGTATACTACCACTGGGGCTGCTGGGGCTCCTGTATACTACCACTGGGGCTGCTGGGGCTCCTGTATACTACCACTGGGGCTGCTGGGGAATCTGTATACTACCACTGGGGCTGCTGGGAATCTGTATACTACCACTGGGGCTGCTGTATACTACCACTGGGGAGGCCTGTATACCACACTGCTGGGGTCTGTATACCTGCGCTGGGGTCCACCCTCGGCTTATACACGAGTCAATAGGTTTTTCCAGATTTTTGGGGCAAAAGTAGGGGGGTCGGCTTATACACGGGTCGGCTTATACACGAGTATATACGGTATGTCGTCTGTAATCAGTAAGGGTTCCGTCACACCAGGTGACATCGCTGGAGATATCGCAGACGACGCACAGGAGCGCGCACCTTTTTGGCACCCCGCCAGCGTCGCCGTCGTGTGTTTCCATGCGGCGATACCTCCGGCGACGCTTTGGCGATGTTTCAGGCGATGTCGCTGTTGGGGTGTCTAGAAACCCCAGCAGGGATCCTGTAACATGGGAGCCTATTGCTCCCATCACCTGTAACATTGTCAATCGCGATATTACAAGGGGCGATGCATACACATCGCCTGAGAGTGGTTGCCTGGTTTCACAGCAGTGCTCTGAAACCAGGCAACCACTCTCAGACGATTTTTCGGCGCAAAATTGTCACTTTACACGGAGCGACTCGCCGCTGATGATAGGCCACGCCCCTGCGTCGCCTGCGAAATCGCCGGCGATGTCACCTTTAATACATGGGCAATTTAAAGGGATCTATTGTATAAATACTTTTTTTGTGGTACTTTTTTTATTTTTGGCAATGTTTTTTTTAGATCAGTCTGTTAAAAATAAAAATGATAAATCTGGCAACTTTCACACTGGCCACTGCGGCTTTTTCAGACTTCTACTTCCAGCTGTTTCAGTAATTTACATGTGCATAAGTAGCAAGAGTCTAAAATAGCTCCAATCACCAGTATGAAAATTGCATGATTTCTAATGTTGTTCTTAGTACAAATCACGATATATAGAAAAGTGTCCGTACTTAAAAAAAAGCAGCATGTTTTTTTGCGTTGCCGCAAGCGCCGGATTCGGGAATACCGCACTTGCTGTACCTGACCACAAGCCCCATGGAGAGTGAATAGGGCTTGCCGGATCGGTGCCGGAAGTCGGCTGTCACGCGGTAGATCCGGCAGATACGGCGACATCTGCCGGGAATTACAATAATCGCAGATGTGAAAGGGGCCTTACTTATGGTAATTTTCTTTTAAAGGAAATGATTCATAATAATTGTTTAAAAAGTTTGTATATTTTCCAATTTTAAATAGTAGGGAGAACAGCTGCCGATATTT
This sequence comes from Allobates femoralis, assembly GCA_033576535.1. NCBI lineage: Eukaryota > Metazoa > Chordata > Amphibia > Anura > Aromobatidae > Allobates > Allobates femoralis. Next base: position 575,250,238 of record JARQOC010000003.1, read on the forward strand.
GCCATTTAATATTAAAAGTTTCAATGTCTCAGAGATCCGACCAACGATCCGACTTGGCCGAGATCGCTGGGACGTCGTTTAGTGATCGCTAGTGAGGTGTCACACGTACAGATATATTGAATGACGCAGCAACGATTCCACGACAAGCGAACGATACTTGCGGTTGTTTGGTCGCCTATGTGCTTCAGTTCTGAATAGGCGAAGTTGTAAAAGAAATCGTTGGAAAGGTGCCACACACAACAATGTTGCAGGTTGAACAAACGACGAACGACTGATTTATGGACATGTTCATAGACCTCCAGGTTAACGATCCAATGACTTATTGTTGGTCGTATCTACATGCCACACGGAACAACGTGGTTACGATGTCACTGCACCGCCCCAAAAGCCGTAACTTACCAATGATATCGTTAATGATATCGTAGCGTGAAACGGGCCCTTTGCTTTCTTTTTCACTTTTTTCAGCTGCAATCTCTGAACACTGACTGACCACTGCCCAACCAGTGTAAAACCATGTCTGGGACTCATGGGCATCTGAATGAGGCTTTACTGCTGCTCTTGCAGAGCATATCAGAATAGATGACGTTGTCACTGGTTACTGCACTGTGAACACTGAAGACGCAGTAACCAGTGACTATCTCATCTATTTTGAAAAGCTTTGCACCGGCAGCAGTAAAACCTCTTTCAGAAGTCCCTGAATCATGGATCGAGGGTTTACACTGAGCTAAATCCGTGTTCAGAGCATAGCAGCGTGATGATTACACTACATATAGCCAATAGCAGTTGTCTCCAACCTTTTCCTACTTGGATAGTCATATTCAGTTCTAAGAGATGGCCAGAAGCATCACCCAGCGTGGCCATCCTCGCTCATAGTGTCACACAGAGCCCCCATTACTGTTATAATGACAGCCATAGCTTCCCCATAGAAATCACCCTGTGCCACTCTCCCCTATATGCAGCAAACTTACAACAAGGGGTTCCCACTTTACCCCACATTCGGAAATTGTAACGTGAAGCACACCCATCAATTTGTGCATTTAGCTTCAACACCCCACTAATAGTATCATCCTATCTCTATCTTACCATATTTATCTACCCACCAATATATGCACATCTAGAAGTGCTCTTCTGTGCAGGGCAACTCACAAAAGTCACCATCTGGAGACCTATCTTTATAGCTGTTTGCTAGACTTTTTACTAATGCACCAACATGGCAAACATGCACAAACAACACACCATGGCCCAGCAAGCTACAGGTTGACCCCTGCCCTATACTAAGTTTATAAGTAAATACAAATACTAAAATAACATAGGTAACTTATTTATAATTTTTTTTCTCAAAACAGTTTAAAGTGATCCTGTCATCTCCAAAATGCCTCCTAAGCTACCAAAATCATGTCCCTGCAGCATCCTATCACTAATCTCACACTCCTTTTGTCTCCTAAAAGCATCCTGTGAAAGTGCATAAAAACGTTTTAATACTCACTCATTTGGGATTATGATTAGTAGGGGCTATATTCTTTAGTCACCAGGGGTGTTGTTTTGCAGCCTGAATGATCTAGCCCTCTCTGTGCAGCTTCTGCTGTGATGTGGAGCTGAAGGCAGGACTAATTATTTGCATTCTGTGAGTGACAGAGAGGGGGGAGCAAAGCCTGCACAAGCAAAGCAGCACAGAGAGAGAGAGGGTGGATCCTCCAGGCTGTAAAACAACACGCCCTAAGGGCTAAAGAATATAGCCCCTGCTAATTATAATCACTAATAAGTAAGTATTAAAACGTTTTCATGCACTTTCACAGGATACTTTTAGGAGACAAAAGGAGTGTGAGATTAGTAATAATATGCTGCAGGGACATATTTTGGTAGCTTAGGAGGCGTTCTGGAGGTGAGAGGATCCCTTTAAAAGCCACCCCACCACGACAAGGTGAACCCAGTATGAATGGTTCTGTCTCTAGTATTTAAACATTACCATGTGTCAACCAACGTCAGTGTGATCAATTGCAGGGCTTACGCTTTGGCACACTTTTTTTTTAATTAATTTTATTTTTTTGTACTTTGTACAAACAGGGGTGTGGCCCCCCTCTTTTCTGAGCTGGGCATTTCCTCAATACAAATTGGACATGTGTTTGAATTAGCCAGGCTCTTGTCATACTTTGCCCTTATTCACAACGATGTAGATTCACACATATAAGGTTATAATACTAGAGACAGCACCGTCTCTACTGAGTACATCTTATCATGGTGGGATGGCTTTATTACTGTTTTGATCAAAATACTGATAAATAAGTACCTATATTATTTACATTTACTATTATTTATTATAAGGTATATGCTCATTGTGTTTACTTCTTGGGTTTTGTCTGTGAAATAGCCACAGGGTGAACGGTTTCTTAAGGGGGTGTCACACGCGTCAATATCGCCTGCACGATATCGGCTGCATGTGACGTTGCAGCGATATTGACGCGTGTGACATACTGAATCAACCAGCGATAAATCGCTGGTTGATGATCGCCAGGTTTTAGAACCTGCTCTAAAACCTGGCGATTGTCGCCCGGTGGACACGCAGCATCGCTGCGTGTGACACCGGGAGTAGCGATATTCCAGCTCCCAGCGCCTCTCACAAGCGCTGGGAGCTGGTAACTAAGGTAAACTGCGGGTATCTAGGCAGCGCGCGCTGCCTAGATACCCGCAGTTTACCTTGGAGACCAGCCTGCTCCCGCTTCCAGCAGCCTGGCAGCGGGAGCAAGACATCGTGGAAACGATATTTAAATCATTTCCACGATGTTTCTGGTCAATTGATCGCTGGTGAGTCTGCCTGTGTGACAGCTCACCAGCGATCATCTGTCAATGTCGTCAGCGATCATCTCACTGACGACATTGACGCGTGTGACAGGCCCTTTACACTTTGCACATATACCACTTATGCTCTGGCCAATTTCTTTGGTTTTATAACCTCTGAACACTGCAGTGATGAGAACATCATGGTTGCCTGCTATTGCCAGGAACCAACCTGTTCTTAAAGTGAGAAGTCACTGCCGCAGCGCTGCTTTTACCGCTCTGAGTAAAGTACTCACTTTAACGTCTTACAGTGGAAACAACAGCTCGGTAGCATGGCATTAGTAGTACAATAGCAGGCTGCCAATGTGTTCTCACAGCTGCTGTCCTGATTTGCATCCTGTCACGACCGTTGTCTGGATCGCCCATCAGTGCTGCAAGCAGAGATGACAAGTGGTCATAATGTACAGATGCATTCATATACCAACTGCAGTCTCCGATAGCATGGGGCTACCATATCTTCAAGAAAAGGTGAGCGCTGTCATGAGGCATGGCGACAGTGGAGAAACCTGAGTCCATTCATGTGTGGGGTTGCCATTTAGCCAAGGGAGTGAGCTCACCCAAAATGATTCCTAAAACTACTGACATGATTAAAGAATGATGTCTAGACATCCTCTGAGGGCAGCTTTTCTAAACATTCCAGCAGAAATTTGTTGATGCTATTATGGAGCAATTTGGCAATGAACAATGCTTTTTCAAGCATGATGGAGCACCCAGTCACCAGTCAAAAGTGATAACTAAGTGAATTGGTGAACAAAACATTTACATTTTGGATCTATGGCAAGGTAACTTCTAATATCTCAATTTTATTGAGAACTTTTGGCTATGACTGTTAGGGTACCTTTACACGTCGCAACATTGCATGCAATTTCACTTGCAACTTACTGGTTGCAGTGAAATCATGGACACATTGTTCTATTTTGTTGCCGTGTACAAATGTAACAATGTGTCCATGATTTCACTGCAACCATTAAGTTGCAAGTGAAATTGCATGCAATGTTGTGACGTGTAAAGGTACCCTAAGTCATTTAGGTCAATCAGATTTTGAGCTTGTCGAATACATGTGGTTAGTGTGCATAGAGCAGAACAACTAACCTGTCAAATCAATAAATGAATCATAGGCACATAATACAACATGATTTACTTTGGCTTCAAACTGTATACTTTGTATGCCTGTCCCGAACCACAAGTCAACCACCCTCATCTCTTTAGGTAATCATCAGTTTAAAATGGATCCATTGTAAATGGAAGGAAGACAGATGGCTTTTTAACGTTTTCAATAGACTTCAAAGTTAAAAGAGATCCAGCTGTAATCCGTTTTTTAGCGTGACAGTGGTCTGCACATCTTTCTTGTCCTGCTAGGATAACGGACTGCTGCTGGATCCAATTCAAATGGATGATTACTAGATATTAGAATTCAGGTTTCCATTGCCGATTATTAGTCTACAATAGAAATGAGCGGTGTTCGAATCGAATTGTTCGCCAATCTCAAATCCAAGCTATTTTTGGCGATGTTTGAGTCATTCGTCGAATTAGAACAATTTGCTCCAAATTCGGCAGTTGGAGGTCATGTTCGATTTCAGTTCCGCAAGGTATATACGTACATTGCAGAACTGAAATGAAGTAAAATCAAGGGTTAAAAATAAAAAAAAATCGATACTCACCTCTATAATCCATCCAGCGACGCTTCCAGCACTGTCTACCTGTCGGATAAGTGATCACGGCACGTTTTCGCGATAACTCGTCATGTGACCGGAAACTACTAGTGAGGACCTGTAGTGAGGACCTGTAGGACCTGCAGTGACGTCATAATCTCGGCAGCGGTTTCCAGTCACATGACGAGTTATCGCGAGAACTCGTCATTTCACCGGGAAACACTGCTGGGATCACATCTCCGACAGGTAGGCAGTGCTGGGAGCGTCGCTGGATGGATTAGAGAGGTGAGTATCGATTTCTTTTATTTTTAACCCTTGATGTTACTTCATTTCAGTTCCGCAATGTATGTACGTACATTGCGGAACTGAAATTGACCACCACACTAGTGTTTTAGTGTGTTCGAGGGTGTTCGACGAACATTTGACGAACACATCGTCCATTCGACGAATCGAATCGAACTAGAACACTAGGTTGGTGGCTCAACACTAGTCTACAACAAGAACTGCAAGTAGACGGAATATGTCCGTCAGTCAGTAATCATATGGAAGAATACACTATATAATAAAACAATAAGGGAGTATATCTTAAAAACAATTGGAAAGGTTATTATTTGCAAGAATCTCCAAGAATACACTGATTTCTCAACTCCTTTTTTATGATACATAGCCAGTATGAGGCCATATCTCATTGTTAAAAAAGATGAGACACTATTTATCTTGCCAGGAGACTTAAGCTTTTAGGATGGTCATAAAACCAACTACGGTAACCACATCCAGTAATGAAAGCACTTGCCTCACAAGGTCATGGGTAGGTGTAGATGTTCAGATGATGAAAGCAGTTCTGAACATTTACTCGCCAAGCTTTTGTTTGTAATGATACTTTACGAGCTAACAGCTAAATATTGTTTTCCTTCACTATTACTCAAACTGGTAAAGACTTTAAAAACACTGGAGAACAGAACGTTCCCTAGTTAAATGTGTGGAGGCTGCTTTAATGCAATCTTATTTTTAAATTAGACATGTTTCATACGTGTATACATTTTAGGGTGATAGGAGGGTGGGAAACAAGAATATCCTATCACAGCTAATTATGTTTCTCCCGAGTTTTCCTCAGTTTTTTATGAGATACATTATTGAAATGTAAAAAGTTTTTACAATCTAAAAGCAACTTTTGACAATAGTCGCCCATGCAATTTTAATTAACCCCGGTCCCACCTCCATAGAAGCAGCAAAGACAAAAAAAGTCTTAATATTCTTTTCTTGGTAGTTCAGCAGTTTCTTTCATATACCGTATATACTCGTGTATAAGCCGACCCGTGTATAAGCCGACCCCCCTACTTTTGCCCCAAAAATCTGGAAAAACCTATTGACTCGTGTATAAGCCGAGGGTGGACCTCAGCACAGGTATATAGCCCCCAGCAGTGTGGTATACAGGCCCCCCCAGTGGTAGTACATAGGAGCCCCAGCAGCCCCAGTGGTAGTATATAGGAGCCCCAGCAGCCCCAGTGGTAGTATATAGGAGCCCCAGCAGCCCCAGTGGTAGTATATAGGAGCCCCAGCAGTATACAGGCAGCCCCAGCAGTATACAGGAAGCCCCAGCAGTATACAGGCAGCCCCAGCAGTATACAGGAAGCCCCAGCAGTATACAGGCAGCCCCAGCAGTATACAGGAAGCCCCAGCAGTATACAGGAAGCCCCAGCAGTATACAGGAAGCCCCAGCAGTATACAGGCAGCCCCAGCAGTATACAGGCAGCCCCAGCAGTATACAGGTAGCCCCAGCAGTATACAGGCAGCCCCAGCAGTATACAGGCAGCCCCAGCAGTATACAGGCAGCCCCAGCAGTATACAGGAAGCCCCAGCAGTATACAGGAAGCCCCAGCAGTATACAGGAAGCCCCAGCAGTATACAGGCAGCCCCAGCAGTATACAGGCAGCCCCAGCAGTATACAGGTAGCCCCAGCAGTATACAGGCAGCCCCAGCAGTATACAGGCAGCCCCAGCAGTATACAGGCAGCCCCAGCAGTATACAGGCAGCCCCAGCAGTATACAGGAAGCCCCAGCAGTATACAGGCAGCCCCAGCAATATACAGGCAGCCCCAGCAGTATACAGGCAGCCCCAGCAGTGTATACAGCCCCAGTGGTAGTATATTGCAGCCCCCGCGGTAGTATACAGCAGCCCCCGTAATCCAGGGCCCCCCCAGCCTCTCTCCGGTCACCTGGAAAGGAAACTATACTTATCAGTGTCCGCTGTCCGCGCCCGCTCGCATCTGCCGACATCGCGATCCTCCATCTTCATGCGGCGTCTTCCTGTTTCCTGTGCGCGTCGCAAGGAATGACGTCATTGCTGCGACGAGCACAGAAACAGGAAGACGCCGCATGAAGATGGAGGATCGCGATGTCGGCAGCGGCGGGCGCGGACAGCGGACACTGATAAGTATAGTTTCCTTTCCAGGTGACCGGAGAGAGGCTGGGGGGGCCCTGGATTACGGGGGCTGCTGTATACCGATGTATACACCGGTATGTACCGATGTATACATCGGTATACAGCACTGACTCGCGTATAAGCCGAGGGGGGTACTTTTCAGCCCAATTTTTGGGCTGAAAAACTCGGCTTATACGCGAGTATATACGGTAAATGTCCAGAACGGTCATTGAATCATTGAGTTAGGCTGGGTTCACATTTGCGCACCATTTGCGCTGTGAACGCAGCGCCCTGAGCGCAGCAAAACGCAGGCACTGTGTTCTTATGTCTAACATGGGAATGCATAGTGCTTGTTTGTGGCTGCGTTCAGCTGCGTTTGTGTTTGGCTGTGCATAATTTATGCCCATTCCGAACGCAAAATTTTGGATTTTTTGTGCATGGTTGTGTGCTTGCTTTAAACGCAAGCAGACAGCTGCGCACAAATGATGAATGGGATTGCATATATGCGCAGTGCCACCTGCTGGCAAGAGCACAGACGCAGCAGAAGAAGAGGTCATCCCCAGGTAAATCCTGTCCTGGCGTTCTCTCTTCCTCTTCTTTCTTCTTCTTCCTCCCGGCCACTGCTGGTTCATTTGAAATAGCGGACGGGAAAGCCGACTTCACCGCTGGCTTTTTCAAATGAACAGCTGATGCATCAGCTGTTCATTTGAAATAGCCGGTTTGAAAGCCGGCGGTGAAGTGTTATCGCCTCCGGCTTTCCCGCCAGCTATTTTAAACGAACCAGCTGTGGTGGCCGTGAGGAAGAGATCAGCGGCAACGAAGAAGGAGATCAGCAGTAGCGGCAGGGAAGAGACCTCCGCCGCTGATCTACGCCTCCCGGCCGCCGAGACCGTTGATAGGGTGGCCAGGCAGACTCACTGAGATTTTCATGTGAACGCATGCGGACAATCACCGCTGCTGCGTTCACATGAAAATGCCTGCGTTGGATACTGTGTATGCGCTCCATACGCTGCAGTGCCGAATGCAAATGTGAACCCAGCCTAAGGAGAATTAATATAGAAATGCTAAGCCCAGAACAGAGATTAGATTATTGACATTAACAGGAACATCATCTAATCTTTAAAAAGACTGTTTTGACAATAAGGTAGGTGTGAGCAACCAAGGATCCCATACAGAACTTAGTCAAAATATTTCTCATTTTGTAAATCCCTTTAATACGCATTACACCGTTCATTTTACTAATGAACACATTTACAGTAGACTGAACCCACAGTGGGGCTATAAGATTTCTGGCTGTAAAGAGGATACAGGATATTCCCAAATATGTTGTGTCTTCTTCAGGAAATTCACTTAAACCCTCTAGCAGACAGAACCTTGGCTCAGCCCGCGATAATACGCTGTAGAATTTTTTTGAATCTCCACATTTCCCGTCCTCTATTGTTTATTTATATTTTCTTCCTCTAAAATACCTCCTGGTTCATATGGTAATGATTTGTATACAACTTGACTAGCAGTTATACATTGTAATTGTAGTGTTTTGTTTACTTTTCTCTGTGAAATATCCATATGTCCCACATGTGTATGCACCTTTTGGTGAGGAGAATAACTCAAAATGCTTATTGTGTGGAAAACGACTCCTTACCACCATCTTCAGGGAGGGTGATTAGTTTTCAAATGCAAATCATAGTGTGTAAAGATATCCTTATGACCATATTGGATGACCAAAGATGGCTGTCACCTTCTGAAGATTGTGTTAGTATAATTGGTTTATATATTTTATTAAGTGCCTAATCTTTCATGCTGAATGCAATATACAATACACTGTTTCACACAGGATTTGGCAGTTCTTTAGCAAACGCAGGGCCAGAGAAGCATTACTAGCTAGCTCAAGTTCTTCTACAGGGTAATGCAATGGAGCAGAGTATGTCTCTAGATGTACTTAGTTGAGAGTTGTTGCTTAAGAAAAAGGAGCCAAGAGGACAAACACTTAAAGGTGTATGTTAAGGAAGCACAGAGCTCTGATAATAGCTGTAAATCCACAATATAGCTGGCAAGTCCAGTGGCCAGAACAGAGAGAAAGAGAAAAAAAGGGAGCAACTCCAGTGGTATGGAACTGGAGGTCCAGAAGAAAACCATGGATTAATGGGGACCCTGTAACAGCAGGCAAGGACAAAAGCCAAAGAGAAATAAATCTAAATTGCCAGGCTGGGAAATGGGTAGTACATTGAAGGTGGGTTACAGGCAGAAGAACAGAAGCAGAATATTAAAGAGAGAAAGTAAGGGTTAACTACCTGATGTAACTGCTAAGTACCACCCAAGGCTTATGCAGACACATCCATCCATTAAGTATATGGCTTTTTTACAACATAGAAGATTTACCTACCAAGTGTTGTACTTGCTATTCTCTGTATAATTGTTTAAACAAGTTCACCAGGAAAACTAAGTTCAGTTTTCCAATGCGGACTGCCTCCTTCCTTACTTCTACTAAATGTCAGGATTTAATGTACAATCTTACAATGTGCACCCCTAGAGAGAAACATCTTGAGAGTTAAGGACAGGATTAAGAAAATACCGTATCTTCCCAAGTGACTGCAGACTTGTGAATCTTTCACACCGCATGCACTCTGCGCTGTAAGGATTCTTATACTAGATGTATCTGGTCTTCATCAATTCACTTGCATTGAGTGACGCCACACAGATGTAGTTACCCTGTGACTGCATGTATGCTAATTGCACCAGAAAACCCTGATAGCACATGCACTTTGAGAATTCACAGGTTTGCAGTAACATAGAGTGACTTCAGACTTGTACACTAAGTCCAGACAACTCTTTTAAAGGGATCCTGTCACCCCCAAACCACCTCTAAACCTATTAAAAGCTGTCCCTAGAGCATATTAACACTTTCCCTACACTCCTTTTAGCTCCTAAATGCCCTTAGTCAAAGTGAAGAAAAACGTTATAATAGTACCTCATTAGTGATGATAATGAGTGACTATGCTATTCATAGTCACTCATCAAGGCAGCCCCTCTTCTTCATATCACGCCTATTCAGGCGTGATCGTCATCCTAGATTCAAAATCGCGCCTCCCTGCGCGCCTCCCCACTCTCCCATAGCGTCCGTGCTTCATTGTGGGGCTGTATGACGCGATCCGCGTCATTCCCGGCGCCGGGTGACGTATTTGCAGCCGCGCCGCGCTGTCAGCTTCAAGTCCCGCACTGCGCATGCCCATGCGCAGTGCGTATTTTGAAGCTGACAGCGCGGCTGCAAATACGTCACCCGGCGCCGGGAATGACGCGGATCGCGTCATACAGCCCCACAATGAAGCACGGACGCTATGGGAGAGTGGGGAGGCGCGCAGGGAGGCGCGATTTTGAATCTAGGATGACGATCACGCCTGAATAGGCGTGATATGAAGAAGAGGGGCTGCCTTGATGAGTGACTATGAATAGCATAGTCACTCATTATCATCACTAATGAGGTACTATTATAACGTTTTTCTTCACTTTGACTAAGGGCATTTAGGAGCTAAAAGGAGTGTAGGGAAAGTGTTAATATGCTCTAGGGACAGCTTTTAATAGGTTTAGAGGTGGTTTGGGGGTGACAGGATCCCCTTAAGTACCGTATATGCCTCCTGCATCTACCCTTAAGGTACCTTTACATGCGGCAACGTTTCTAGGAATTTCACTGGCAACTTACTGGTTGCAGTGAAATCATGGAGACATTGTTACATTTGTACACAGCAACAAGATAGAACAGTGTGTCCATGATTTCACTGCAACCAGTAAGTTGCCAGTGAAATTCCTGGAAAAGTTGCCGTGTGTAAAGGTACCCTTAAGATGATGAATAGCATGACCCATTACCTAATGATGGTTCATCGGGCCACAATAACTTCAATCTGACTGGATTAGAAAAGTATATGCAGCATAAAAGAAGCTAAAAGATTGCTGATTGCATAAAATTTGACATATCACTTAAGGTCAAGATAAGGATCTTACATATTGTACTCAGAAGTAAACCTGTATTAACCTGCCAAAGAAAGGATTATCATCCCCTTGACCCCTCATGAGTCAAGGCCAGACGTCTACAAAATTCAATGCTGCCAAGCGCCACTGTACTATCACAGCACCTAAGCTATTTGTTCAGGAGTAATGCCTTGATTTGTGAGTCTGCTACAGGGCATGTTGAACAGGTTTTTCAAATTCCTATGTAAGAAGTTACAACGGCTGGCTGAATGTGATATCCGGATATTCCAGATGTGAAACTCACATGAATCACACATGTAACTGTTTCCTGGAGTCTGATGTTCTTCTCCTGTTTCAAATCCTTGGAGTTCTACTAATCTAATATTGTCACCTGTTATGTTCTATCTCTACGAGATAACATTGGGTTTTTGTAAAGCAAGAGCTTCACTATGATATTCTTAGATTACTCTACAACCTGCACACTTTGTAACAATTGAGTGTTGACTACACAGAAGCTTAACATTCATACTTGTATGTGCTTGCTCATATTTATTATTTCAGATATGTAGTAAATACAATATTGTAGACTATAAAGACCTCACTCCTTTTGTTTGGTTAAAGTCTGTTAATCTGTAATGGTACCTTTACACGCCGCTACCGAAGGTAGCAACAGGTAGGCAACGCACGTGCACGCGCGTGTTTTCAATGGCTGCTACCTCATACCGCAAATACACGCCGCCACAAGGTGCTCCACAGAAGGTATTTTCGTTCCCTGGAAGTGCCTACGGGTGCCGCAGGTTACCTTCAGTGGAGCACCTTCCCTGATTTACACGCCGCCAGCACAAGGGAATCTGGGCGTACATATTGTGCGCCGTAACTACATAGGCGTGACAGAGTTGTATATTACGCGGCGCTCGTACGGTGATTGGACAATGCAATAACATCATGATTGGCCAACCTATATAGACAGGATGGGGGGCCATATTTACAGGATGGGGACATGTATGCCATGATGAGGGATATATATATATATATACCAGGATGGGGGGTATATGTACCAGGATGGGGACAATATACTGGATGGAGACATGTATGCCAGATGAGGGACATACAGTGCCTACAAGTAGTATTCAACCCCCTGCAGATTTAGGTGGTTTGATAAGATGCCAATAAGTTAGAGCCTTCAAACTGCAAACGAGAGTAGGATTTATTAACAGAAGCATAAATCTTACAAACCAAAAAGTTATGTTGCTCAGTTGAATTTTAATAAATTTTAAACATAAAAGTGTGGTTCAATTTTTATTCAACCCCTAGGTTTAATATTTTGTGGAATAACCCTTGTTTGCAATTACAGCTAATAATCGTCTTTTATAAGACCTGATCAGGCCGGCACAGGTCTCTGGAGTTATCTTGGCCCACTCCTCCATGCAGATCTTCTCCAAGTTATCTAGGTTCTTTGGGTGTCTCATGTGGACTTTAATCTTGAGCTCCTTCCACAAGTTTTCAATTGGGTTAAGGTCAGGAGACTGACTAGGCCACTCCATCACCTTGATTTTTTCCCTCTTGAACCAGGCCTTGGTTTTCTTGGCTGTGTGCTTTGGGTCGTTGTCTTGTTGGAAGATGAAATTACGACCCATCTTAAGATCCTTGATGGAGGAGCGGAGGTTCTTGGCCAAAATCTCCAGGTAGGCCGTGCTATCCATCTTCCCATGGATGCGGACCAGATGGCCAGGCCCCTTGGCTGAGAAACAGCCCCACAACATGATGCTGCCACCACCATGCTTGACTGTAGGGATGGTATTCTTGGGGTCATATGCAGTGCCATCCAGTCTCCAAACGTCACGTGTGTGGTTGGCACCAAAGATCTCGATCTTGGTCTCATCAGACCATAGAACCTTGAACCAGTCTGTCTCAGAGTCCTCCAAGTGATCATGAGCAAACGGTAGACGAGCCTTGACATGACGCTTTGAAAGTAAAGGTACCTTACGGGCTAGTCTGGAACGGAGACCATTGCGGTGGAGTACGTTACTTATGGTATTGACTGAAACCAATGTCCCCACTGCCATGAGATCTTCCCGGAGCTCCTTCCTTGTTGTCCTTGGGTTAGCCTTGACTCTACGGACAAGCCTGGCCTCGGCACGGGAGGAAACTTTCAAAGGCTGTCCAGGCCGTGGAAGGCTAACAGTAGTTCCATAAGCCTTCCACTTCTGGATGATGCTCCCAACAGTGGAGACAGGTAGGCCCAACTCCTTGGAAAGGGTTTTGTACCCCTTGCCAGCCTTGTGACCCTCCACGATCTTGTCTCTGATGGCCTTGGAATGCTCCTTTGTCTTTCCCATGTTGACCATGTATGAGTGCTGTTCACAAGTTTGGGGAGGGTCTTAAATAGTCAGAAAAGGCTGGCAAAAGAGATAATTAATCCACACATGTGAAGCTCATTGTTCTTTGTGCCTGAACTACTTCTTAATACTTTAGGGGGACCAAACAGAATGCTGGTGGTTTGAGGGGTTGAATAATAAATGACCCTCTGAATTAACTTTTAACGCTTTAAAAAAAAAAATTAAAAAAATCTTTTTGTCTGCAGTGCATTTCCCACTTCCAGGCTGATCTACAGTCCAAATGTCACAATGCCAAGTTAATTCCGCATGTGTCAACCAGCTAAATCTGCAGGGGGTTGAATACTACTTGTAGGCACTGTACATCTGTGATTCTTTTCCTGAAGAAGGGGGCTCAGAAAATAAAAAAATCACCGTCAAATTTTCTGAGTTTTGGAAGTGAATAATTTCTTTAGGCGGTAGCGCGGTTCGGATACCCCGTTCCACTGTTTTCCGGCTTTTCACCATAATTTTCTGGAAGAAATGCTTCATTTTCTGGAATAGCTTCAAGGGTGCCAACATTTTTGGTCATAATGATTCTATGTATGTATTTATATGAATTATCTTTACATATTAAAGCCAACAGCAGAACCATGTTAAATCTACAAAAAAAAATCTAAAAATAAGTTTTTCCCTTTGCAATATAATGTATTTTTCCAATCTCAGTTATGACCTGTTATATCAAGTAAAGGAGGCAAGCCCAAACCTGGTATCTAATTATACATAATTAAAAACTGATCCAATTATTTCAATATAAGTATTAGCTAAGACAATCTCAAAATTCTGGACAGTATCCAGCTCCTTGTCAAATGTAAAATGAAGACTCTATTTACTGGAACCAGGATAAAAATTGGATACATCTGGGCTGTTGTAGACAAATGGATTCAAGTTGTAGATTGTTAAAGAGGACCTGTCACCCCCCTGGTGCTTGGCAAACTGAATGCAGCACTGAATGCAACATGTCTGCTGCATTCAGGGAAGGGGTCCCCGATGTCTCTAGCCCCCTTGTAACCTTTAAAAAAGACTTTAGAAAGTTTACAGTTAAAGAGCTCCCATGGGTTGGATCTGATTAAGAGGTCCTGGCTGCTGGCACAGTCCTCCCTGCCTCCTCCTTGTGTGTTCCGCCGCCTCCTCTTCTTCTGCTGCTCTGTGTCAATCACGCTGGAGCACGCTGTGTCAATCACGATGGTCTTAGACGCAGCTTCTCCGCACCTGCAGGAACCTGCGGGTTCCCACAGGGAGACCGCAGCCACCCTGTACTTACTATGTGTGGCGGCTGCATGGCGGCTTCTCCCTGTGTGCACCTGATGAGAGCTGCTTCCAACTCTGCAGTATGAAATGAAAATGCTGACGCGGAAGTCCAGAAAACCGCAATGCAACTGAAAACACGCTGCGGTTGAGAGCAGCATAGTGAGGAAGAGATTTCTACAAATCCCATCCACTATGCTTCTACTGTACTATGCAGCATTATGGATGCAGCGGTAAGACACTGCGTCCAAAACGCTGCGCATCTTTATCGTGAGTACACATCCTAAAAGGTGGTGTTTTAACTACGCGTTTTAAAGTGAAACCCCACATTTCCTCACCAAATTTGATTTTAGTTCGAAACACTTTAAATTTAACCACCTTTTAACAATCAGCGACTTGAATCCTTTTGAGTAAAGCAGCACAGCTTTATCCATGTTTTTGCATTGGTTCCAGTCTACTGCCTTTAGACTTATGGCTCGTGGACCATGTAGCAGCTGTTTATGCGTTAAGTACTGGTTGTGAGTCACACAACCTGACATGGTGAGCAACCAGCTCTTTTTTGCACCTGCTCATTATTTGGGTAGGACTCCATTGTGCTTCTTTATCCACAGTATACCATTTGAAGACTACTCCAAATACAGTTAGGGCCAGAAATATTTGGACAGTGACACAAGTTTTGTTATTTTGGCTGTTTACAAAAACATGTCCAGAAATATATATATAATATGGGCTGAAAGTGCACACTCCCAGCTGCAATATGAGAGTTTCCACATCCAAATCGGAGAAAGGGTTTAGGAATTATAGCTCTGTAATGCATAGCCTCCTCTTTTTCAAGGGACCAAAAGTAATTGGACAATGGACTCTAAGGGCTGCAATTAACTCTGAAGGCGTCTCCCTCGTTAACCTGTAATCAATGAAGTAGTTAAAAGGTCAAGGGTGGATTCCAGGTGTGTGCTTTTGCATTTGAAAGCTGTTGCTGTGACCAGACAACATGCGGTCAAAGGAACTCTCAATTGAGGTGAAGCAGAACATCCCGAGGCTGAAAAAAAAGAAAAAATCCATCAGAGAGATAGCAGACATGCTTGGAGTAGCAAAATCAACAGTTGGGTACATTCTGAGAAAAAAGGAATTGACTGGTGAGCTTGGGAACTCTAAAAGGCCTGGGCGTCCACGGATGACCACAGTGGTGGATGATCGCCGCATACTTTATTTGGTGAAGAAGAATCCGTTCACAACATCAACTGAAGTCCAGAACACTCTCAGTGAAGTAGGTGTATCTGTCTCTAAGTCAACAGTAAAGAGAAGACTCCATGACAGTAAATACAAAGGGTTCACATCTAGATGCAAACCATTCATCAATTCCAAAAATAGACAGGCCAGAGTTAAATTTGCTGAAAAACACCTCAAGAAGCCAGCTCAGTTCTGGAAAAGTATTCTATGGACAGATGAGACGAAGATTAACCTGTACCAGAATGATGGGAAGAAAAAAGTTTGGAGAAGAAAGGGAACGGCACATGATCCAAGGCACACCACATCCTCTGTAAAACATGGTGGAGGCAACGTGATGGCATGGGCATGCATGGCTTTCAATGGCACTGGGTCACTTGTGTTTATTGATCACATAACAGCAGACAAGAGTAGCCAGATGAATTCTGAAGTGTACCGGGATATACTTTCAGCCCAGATTCAGCCAAATGCTGCAAAGTTGATTGGACGGCGCTTCATAGTACAGATGGACAATGACCCCAAGCATACAGCCAAAGCTACCCAGGAGTTCATGAGTGCAAAAAAGTGGAACATTCTGCAATGGCCAAGTCAATCTCCAGATCTTAACCCAATTGAGCATGCATTTCACGTGCTCAAATCCAGACTTAAGACGGAAAGACCCACAAACAAGCAAGACCTGAAGGCTGCGGCTGTAAAGGCCTGGCAAAGCATTAAGAAGGAGGAAACCCAGCGTTTGGTGATGTCCATGGGTTCCAGACTTAAGGCAGTGATTGCCTCCAAAGGATTCGCAACAAAATATTGAAAATAAAAATATTTTGTTTGGGTTATGTTTATTTGTCCAATTACTTTTGACCTCCTAAAATGTGGAGTGTTTGTAAAGAAATGTGTACAATTCCTACATTTTCTATCAGATATTTTTGTTCAACCCTTCAAATTAAACGTTACAATCTGCACTTGAATTCTGTTGTAGAGGTTTCATTTCAAATCCAATGTGGTGGCATGCAGAGCCCAACTCGCGAAAATTGTGTCACTGTCCAAATATTTCAGGCCCTAACTGTACTTAAGCCATAGATAACTAATATATATACATATATACACACACACATTACTGTTCAAAAGTTTGGGGTCACCGAGACAATTTTTCTCATACTTTTATTTATCAAATAAGTTGAAAAATGAATAGAAAACATAGTCCAGACATTGACAAGGTTAGAAATAATGATTTTTATTTGAAATAATAATTTTCTCCTTCAAACTTTGCTTTCGTCAAAGAATGCTCTCTTTGCAGCAATTACAGCGTGGCATAGCGTTGCAAAATTGAGTGATAGTCTTCCTTATTCAAAATCCCTTGTATAAATCTCCCACTTTACCAGCACCAAAGCAACCCCAGATCATCACATTACCTCCACCATAATTGACAGATGGCGTCAGGCACTCTTCCAGCATCTTTTCAGTTGTTCTGCGTCTCACAAATGTTCTTCTGTGTAACCCAAACACCTCAAACTTTGATTCGTCTGTTCATAAAACTCTGTTCCAATCTTCCTCTGTCCAATGTCTGTGTTTTTTTGCCCATATTAATCTTTTCCTTTTATTACCTAGTCTCAGATATGGCTTTTTCTTTGCCACTCTGTCCTGAAGACCAGCATCTCGGAGTCGCCTCTTCACTGTAGACGTTGACACTGGCATTTTGCGGAAACTATTTAATGAAGCTGCCAGTTGTGTCTTGTTGTCTTGTAGCTTAGTTGTGCAGCAGGGCCTCACACTTCTCTTTCTACTCTGGTTAGAGCTTGTTTGTGCTCTCCTCTGAAGGAAGAAGGACACACAGTTGAAGGAAATCTTCAGTTTCTTGGCAATTTCTCACATGGAATAGCCTTCATTTCTAAGAACAAGAATAAACTGTCAAGTTTCACATGAAAGTTCTCTTTTTCTGCCCATTTTGAGAGCTTCATAGAACAAACGAATGTAATGCTCTAGTTGTGCTCCAGATTCTCAACTAGCTCAAAGGAAGGTCAATTTATAGCTTCTCTAATCAGCCAAACCGTTTTTAGCTGTCCTAATATACATGTACAATAAATATATATATACACACACACACCTCACACACTACCATATCTACCATTTTCCAAATGATTATGCAAATCTTCTTTTTCTCTGATTTTCCTAAATGGTCGGTGCAAGTGACAGTTAGTGTAATGAAAGTCTTCACCCGTTAGAATATACAACAAATTTTATCGAAGAGACCTCCCAATGATAACAGTATAATCTTCAAAATTAAAAAAAACTCTAAATTTACTGTTCCAAATTATTAGGCACAGTAGAATTTCCAAACATTTGATATGTTTGAAAGAACTGAAAATGCTCATTTGTTGAATTTGCAGCATTAGGAGGTCCCATTCACTGAAATAAAAATCTATTTAACTCCAAAACATCCTAACAGGCCAAGTTACATGTTAACATAGGAACTCTTCTTTGATATCACCTTCACAATTCTTGCATCCATTGAACTTGTGAGTTTCTGGAGAGTTTCTGCTTGTATTTCTTTGTATGATGTCAGAATAGCCTCCCAGATCTGCTGTTTTGATGTGAACTGCCTTTCACCCTCATAGATCTTTAGCTTGATTATACTCCAAAGGTTCTCTATAGGGTTGAGGAAGATGGTGGCCATACCATGAGTTTATCTCCTTTTATGTCCATAGCAGCCAATGATACAGAGGTATTCTTTGCAGCATGAGATGGTGCATTGTCATGCATGAAAATGATTTTGCTCCTGAAAGCACGTTTTTGCTTTTTGTACCATGGAAGAAAGTTTTCAGTCAGAAACTATGTATACTTTGCAGAGGTCATTTTCACACACTCAGGAACCTTAAAGGGGCCTACTAGCTGTTTCCCAATGATTCCGGCCCAAAACATGACTCCTCCACCTCCTTGCTGACGTCACAGCCTTGTTGGGACATGGTGGCCATCCACCAACCATCCACTACTCCATCTATCTGGACCATCCAGGGTTGCTCAGCACTCATCAGTAAACAAGAATGTTTGAAAATTAGTCTTCATGTATGTCTGGGCCCACTGCAACCATTTCTGCTTGTGAGCACTGTTTAGGGGTGGCCGAATAGTAGGTTTATTCACCACAGCAAGCCTTTGAAGGATCCTACACCTTGAGGTTCGAGGGACTCCAGAGGCACCAGCAGCTTCAAATATCTGTTTGCTGGTTTGTAAGGCCTTTTTAGCAGCTGCTCTCTTAATCCGATGAACTTGCATGGCAGAAACCTTCCAAATTCTGCCTTTATCTGCACAAATACGTCTGTGCTCAGATTCAGCCACAAATCTCTTCACAGTACGATAATCACGCTTAAGTTTTTGTGCAATTTCTAATGTTTTCATGCCTTGCCAAGGCATTGCACTATTTGTTGCTTTTTGGCAGCAGAGAGATCCTTTTTCTTTCCCATGTTACTTGAAAACTGTGGCCTGCTCAATATTGTGGAACATTCAGTTTTCCTTTTATTGGGCTCACCACTCAAACTAATTATCACAGGTATCTGAGATTGATTTCAGTGACCCAAAGAGCCCTGAGACACAATACCATCAATGAGTTTAATTGAAAAAAAAAACAAAAAAAAACCCCTATGATACTTAAAACTAATTTGCATAATAATTTGGAACATGGTTTACACCTACATACTGTAGATATCATTATTATAATTATTCATTATTATAGCGCCATTTATTCCATGGTGGTTTACGTGTGAAAAGGGGCATACAGAGCAAGTACAATAAACATGAGCAACACAAGGCACACACAAGTACAGAATGAGAGAGGACCCTGCCCGCAAGGGCTCACAGTCTACAAGGGATGGGTGAGGATACACTAGAAGGTTGAGCTGGTCGTTTGGTGGTTCAGTAGACTGAGGATCATTGCAGGTTGTAGACTTGTCGTAAGAGGTGGATCTTCAGGTTCCTTTTGAAGGTTTCCACGGTAGGCGAGAGTCTGATGTGTTGGGGCAGAGAGTTCCAGAGTATGGGGAAAGCACGGGAGAAATCTTGTATGTGGTTGTGGGAAGAAGAGATTGCATTAAAAACCAGACGTTTGTAGCTAGAATAGCCATTTACCACATTACAATGTATAGAGTGTATTTCTGATTCATTTAATATGAGCTTAATTTAAATAAAATGTGCTTTTCTTTCAAAAATAAGGACATTTCTAAATGACCCCAAACTTTTGAATGGTAGTGTATATGCTGTATAAATACACATACGTATACATATACAGCTCTGGCAAAAATTAAGAGACCACTGCACAGTTTTCTAAAAAATCACCATCCACTGAACAGATGATAGGGAAAAAAAATGGTGTGTCACAGTCCGCGCTGCCACGATCATCCACTCCAAAGAGAAAACACGTGAAGATGGAACTTCCAACGAAATATTTTATTTCCTCCTGCCTCCTACGCGTTTCGGTGCCCTCCTGGCACCTTCCTCAGGGATCGTGGCAGCGCGGACTGTGACACACCATTTTTTTCCCTATCATCTGATGTATCTCCACACTTGTGTGGATGGTGGAAGTCCTGCAGCGGCTATCTGGTAATAATCATCAAAAACGCCTTCAAGCCAGTTGTGGGTTACACAACTGCCCCAGGTGAGTGAATCCCTGTTTTCACCGCTTATACACTCAGTGCCACATTGATAGGGCACTATTGCGCCTCTTGTTCCCCCCCTTTTTTATCTTACCATCCACTGAACGGGATGACCGTCATCTTATTCAAATGTCACTCAGCAACCGCAGGATGACATTAAGTGATCTACAAAAGGAATGGCAAATGACAGCTGGGATGAAGTTCACAGCAAGAACAGTTCGGAACAGGCTCCTAGAGGCAGGGCTCAAGTCATGTACAGCAAGAAAGAAGCCTTTCATCCATGAGAAGCAAAGTAGAGCCAGAATGAAGTTTGCCAGAGACCATAAGGATTGGACCATAGAGGACTGGAGTAAGGTAATCTTCTCTGAGAGGTCTAATTCTCAGCTTTGCCCAACACCTGGTCGTCTAACGGTTAGACAGAGATCTGGAGAGGCATACAAGCCACAGTGTCTTTTCACCCACTGTGAAATTTGGTGGAGGATCAGTGATGATCTGATGATGCTTCAGCAAGGCTGGAATTGGGCAGGTTAATCTTTGTGAAGGACGTATGAATCAAGCTGCAGACAAGGTTATCCTTGAAAAACACTTGCTTCCTTCTGCTCAGGCAATGTTCCCCAACTCTGAGGACTGTTTTTTTCCAGCAGGACAATGCCTCATGCCACACAGCTAGGTCCATCAATGTGTGGATTAAGGAGTACCCCATCAAGACCCTGTCATGGCCAGCCCAATCTCCAGATCTGAACCCCATTGAAAACCTATGGAATATAATCAAGGGGAGGATGGATAGTCACAAGCCATCAAACAAAGAAGAAGTGCTTAAATGTTTGTGCCAGGAGTCACCCAAAAGGTCACCCAAAAGCAGTGTGAAAGACTGGTGGAAAGCATACCAAGACGCATGAAAGCTGTTATTAAAAATCATGGTTATACTATCAAATATTGATTCTGAACTCTGAGTTAAAAGATTAGTATTGTTGTTTCTAAATGAATATGAACTTGTTTTCTTTGCATTATTTGAGGTCTGAAAGCACTGTTTCTTCTCTTTATTATTTTAACGTTTTCTCATTTAGTTCAAATAAATACAACATTTTTAGCTTTTGAATTTCGGAGACATGTTGTCAGTAGTTTATAGAATAACAGAACAACGTACATTTTAGTCAAAAATATACTTCTAAAGAGAAAAATCAGGGAAACTGAAAATTTTGCAACAGTCTCTAATTTTTCTCAGAGCTGTATATACAGTTTTTGGTTGAATAGAGACTATTATGCATGTGTTTTTTCTGCACTCAATGTACTGTTAGGCTACGTTCACACATTTGCGTATTTTGCTGCGCTTTTTTGTGCGCGCTTTTTGCCGCGTTTTCTGCTCAGCGCAAAAGCGCAGCAAATACTGAGGGCTTTCACAACTGCGCTTCATGTCCCCCAGTAGGGTGCAGTGATGTAGAGGGAGGAAGAATCCACTTCCCATCACCCTGTGACATGTGCCGCCCCATAGACTTCACATGTATTAAATCCACATGTGAAATCTAAATTAAACAAAAGCAAGTGATAATGAAAATAAAAAAGAATCAATACTTCACTTCGGCCTTTCTCCAGCTGTGCGACTCCAATTCCAAGTGAGATCCTCTGACAGGACCTGTGATGAGTCAGAGGGTGGGTTCGGGCGTCCAATCGCATGAGCTGCTCGCGTCATGTATATGTAAACATGACCGTAGTGCCACAAACGCCCCTATTGATTCTACACAGTCTTGTCAAAGAGATTACTAGAACCGTGATTGCACAGGCAGAAGGTGGAAGGTAAGTATTCTTTCATTATTTGAGTTTCACACACTTGCTTTTTTTTTAATTTAGATTTTCAATAGTGTTATTAATACACTGTGAATCTAATGGGCGGGCACAGTTTGTCACAGAGGTGAGGAGAATGAACAGAATCTTCCTCCCTCTTGGAGAAAGAATATAGCTGCGTAAACAATGAATAATCAATGGTTAAACAAAAGCGTTTTGCCGAAAACGACTGCGTAATTTTTACGCAATGCTGCAATGACAAGTGAATTTCCCATTCAATAGCAGCAACAATAGGCACAAAAGCGTTGCTTAAAAACGCACATACGCAATGTGGAACTAGCCTTATATTGTTTTTTATATAATACAGAAAAAAACATTCACCTACATCAAACAACACAAAAAAAAGCAATAATAAACAGGTCCAGACATATACAGTCTCTATGATGAGCAGAATACAACACATACCGTATATACTCGTGTATAAGCCGACCCGTGTATAAGCCGACCCCCCTACTTTTGCCCCCAAAACCTGGGAAAACCTATTGACTCATGTATAAGCCGAGGTGGACCCCAGCACAAGTATACAGCCCCAGCAGTGTGGTATACAGCAGCCTCCCCAGTGGTAGTATACAGCAGCAGCCACAGTGGTATATACAGCAGCAGCCCCAGTGGTAGTATACAGCAGCCCCAGAGGTATATACAGCAGCCCCAGTGGTAGTATATAGCAGCAGCCCCAGTGGTATATACAGCAGCAGCCCAGTGGATATACAGCAGCAGCAGCCGCAGTGGTAGTATACAGAGCCCCAGGGTATATACAGCAGCCCCAGTGGTAGTATAAAGCAGCCCCAGTGGTATATACAGCAGCAGCCCCAGTGGTAGTATACAGCAGCCCCAGAGGTATATACAGCAGCACCAGTGGTATATACAGCAGCAGCCCCAGTGGTAGTATACAGAGCCCCAGAGGTATATACAGCAGCCCAGTGGTAGTATACAGCAGAAACCCCAGTGGTAGTATACAGCAGCCCCAGAGGTATAGTACAGCAGCCCCAGTGGTAGTATACAGCAGCAACCCCATTGGTAGTATACAGCAGCAGCCCCAGTGGTATATACAGGCCCCCCATCAGTACACAGGGCCCCCCTTACTGCCGCAATCCTGTTAAAGGAATAGATTATTATACTTATCCCTGCCACTGTCCCGCCGCCGCCATCGCGCTCCTCCGTCTTCATCCAGCGTCTTCCGGCTTCCTCCTCTGGCGCGCAGACAATGACGTCATTGCCTGCGCCCACCGGAGGAAGCCGGATGAAGACGGAGGAGCGCGATGGCGGCGGTTGGGACAGCGGCAGGGATAAGTATAATAATATATTCTTTTACAGGATTGCGGCAGTAAGGGGGGGGGCCTGTATACTGATGGGGGGCCTGTGTATACACTGTATACAGTATGTATACATGTATACAAAGTGACTCGCGTATAAGCGAGGGGGGGACTTTTCAGCCCAATTTTTGGGCTGAAAAACTCGGCTTATACGCGAGTATATACGGTAAATATATAAACCATTGATATAGAATGGAAGTAAAAAAGCACACAGCAGTCAATGAATCAAGGACACCATTTAATGATATTAACAGGAAATTAACATAGATGCTAATAAGAAAAGGAATAATCCACAAAAAGACAGTTATAAAGACATTGGTATAAGCACAGCATAATGACAGCACAAGTGCAGGAATGAAAACAAAGAGGAGGACCCAATTACAATAGAAAGAACAACCCAGCAGTCAGTAAGAAAATGAGGCACTACATAAATAGGAACCAATCAGTAGCAGTCACAACCTTGAGAAAGGAGGCCGCGCCCTCCAAAATATGTTGGTGTGACGCTACAGACTGACATCACACGGGCCCTGCACAATCCCCGCATAGCATGTCACATGACCGAGCATCACTGTGACGCTGAAACAGCTGACTGGAAGCACGAGCTTCACCGCTGAGACATGCAAACCCCGGCGGAGACAGGAGGATCTGTGGCATCCTGATCAAACGCCAAGATCACAAACCGGAGCAAACGGCAGGAGGAAGGAGGAGCAAGCCAACACTGTCCATGACAAAGTAAGTGCCTGGAACAATAATGTTAATAGTTAACCGCAGAGACAGCTGACAGCAGAGAGCTGGGACTTATAGGTGTATAGAAACCCCAAGGAACAGACTTGAGAAGAAGCAGTAGGAGAAGCAGCCAAGAGAGGGATAAGTGGAGAGTACAAACTTAATTACAGGTAACTAGCCTAGCCACAGAGGAGCCTTAAGGTACCATTACCCGGTACGATATCGTGAACGATATCGCTGAAACGTCACGGGTTTGGAGTCGTTGCGTGTGACACCGAGATATGACTACGATAAATGGATCATTGATCGCAGATTTGAGAACATGTTCTCAAATCAAATGATCCTCAATTAGCCAACCTGCTGCATCTTTGTGTGTGACACCGCAATAACGATGTTGTTAACGACTTCCCTATTCACAACAGTGAACAAGTATTGTTCGCTGGGTTGTGTGAACAAGATCTGCTCGCGACATTGTGGGTGCGTGTCCACGATATTTTGACGTGTACATCTCACCAACGATGTCAAAAAGATGTCCAACGACCGCGCTCCCATGAGATTGTTAGTGATATCTTATCAACATTAAAGCGTGTAACGGTATTTTTAGAAGCATTTTTACTGATAATAACAACTAAAATAATTTCACGCCATCAGAACCAACTAGCCTGGCTGACATTCAACACAGAAACAGGAGTGGATAAATTTAACATTAGAGGTAAAATTACAGCCACATATCGACTCTGCTAGCCATAAACCGATTTTAACCAACAGGAGACAAGAAGAACCCAGCAAGTCTGCTATCAAAAATCACAGTTGAATTACCACTCTGTCTATAAAAGGTACACAGCAACCAAATAAAAGAATAACACATTAGGTTAATACCAAGGCAAACTAGGTAAACCATCAATATTTTTATTACAGGTGGACCAGAAGCCATACTTTGGAAATATACCAGCAGAAACTGGAGTAATTGTTAACCTAACCATAATAGTGTGATGAAATCAATTGTTTTTATACTTTGTATAGAGAGAAATTAATAAACATCCCGAAAAAGGGTTGTACCAAGCCGTAGTGTCTTAATTTTTACCAGCACTAACTGATTTGTGCTAAGCCTGCTAATATATACCAATATAGTCATAAAGTTATATATTAGCATAAAAATGATTTTGTAAGTTTGCCCACTGACAAAGACATGAACAGTCTATAATTATAAAGGCCGCTTCACACGCTAGGATATTGTTAACGATATTGTTGAAATGTCATGGATTTGTGATCGTTCAAATGATATCGTTAGTGCATCGTTGCGTGTAAAAGAACAATGTAGGAAGGAAAAATCGTTAGAACGGTCATCAAAAATTTGGGATCCGGACCTCAAATCTATCGTTCATCGTCCAATTAACGTCATGGGAAGAAGCAACATCGTTCAGTGTGACACTTTTATAAACGATATCGTTCATATTTCTCCTATTCCTGCCGCTTTGTAAAATCGTTCAAACGTTCTTCTCCAAATAGCTAGCGCATCGCCAAATTTAAGATCGTTAACGATATCCTTGCGTGTGAAGCGGCCTTTAGGGTAGGTTTATTTTAACAATGAGATAGAATATCAAGAATAAAATCCAGAAAATCACATTGTCTAAATGATATAAATGTATTTGCATTTTGAATAGAGAAATAAGTATTCGATCCCTCTGGCAAACAAGACTTAATGCTTGGTGGCAAAACCCTTGTTGGCAAACTCAGCAGTCAGACTATTTTTTTGTAGTTGATGATGAGGTTTGAGCACATGTCAGGAGGAATTTTGGTCCACTCTTTGCAGATGATCTCTAAATCTTTAAGATTTTAAGGTTTTCACTTGGCAACTCGGAGCTTCAGCTACCTTCATAACTTTTCTATTGGATTAAGGTCTGGAGACTGGCTAGGTCACTCCATGACATTAATGTGCTTCTTTTTGAGCCACTCCTTTGTTGCCTTGGCTGTATGTTTTGGGTCATTGTCATGCTGGAAGACCCAGCCATGACTAATTTTTTAATGTCCTGATGGAAGGAAGGAGCTTTTCACTCAGGATTTTATGGTACTTGGCTCCGTCCATTATCTCATTGATGCAGTGAGGTAGTCTTGTGCCCTTAGCAGAGAAATACCGCCAAAACATAATATTTCCACCGACATGCTTTACAGTGGGGATGGTGTTCTTTGGGTCACAGGCTGCATTTTTCTACCTCCAAACACAGTGAGTTCAGTTAATGCCAAAGAGCTCAATTTTTGTCTGATCTGACCACTGCACCTTCCCCCAATCACTCTCAGAATCACAAGGAGTTCTTTAGCAACCTTTAGTTGGGCCTACACATGTGCCTTCTTGAGCAGTGGGACTTTGCAAGCACTGCAGGATTTTAATCCATTACATTGGTAGTGTGTTACCAATGACTTTCTTGGTGACAGTGGTCTCAGCTGCCTTGAGATCATTAACAAGTTTCTCCCATGCAGTTTTAGGCTGATCTCTCACCTTCTTCACAATCCTGGATACCCCATGAGGTGAAATTTTGCACGGAGCCCAGATCGATTTTGATTGACATACATTTGTATTTCTTCCATTTTTTTACTATTGCACCAGCAGTTGTCTCCTTCTTACCTAGCATCTTAATTATGGTTTTTTAGCCTATTCCAGCCTTGTGCAGGTCTAGGATCTCTTCCTGACATCCTTAGAAAGCTCTTTGGTCTTGCCCATGTTGTGGAGGTTAGAGTCTGACTGATTAACTGAGTGTGCGGAAAGGAGTATTTTATATAGGCTGACAATTTAAGACAGCTGTATTTAATGCAGGTAACGAGTTGATTAGGAACGTCTAACTGGTCTGTAGGAGCCAGAACTCTGAAGGTGGGTTTACACGTTTCAATATCGTTGCGATATCGCACTTCAATGGCGCGGGAACGCGCATTTAGTGCACGTTTCTCCGGCATCGCATCGGAGGTTTACACGCTACGATATCGGAATACAACGTCCGTGAGATGTCTACGCCCCCCAACCCAGGATCGAACATTTAACATGGGAGTGAATGGGTGACGTTTCAAATCGCATCGTAGTTGGGCGTTTACACAGCACGATCGGCTCCAATCTCCATTCAATATCGGAGCATTGAATAGCACGCTCATTCAATCCCCGATATCGCATTGACATCGTTCCTGCATCGTATTGGACGTTCACACCATACAACGCAGGAACGTTAGCGGCTCCAACGATTGAACCACGTGACTTTTCATTGAAATCGTACTAAGATATTGAAACGTGTAAACCCACCTTGAATGGTTGGTAGGGGATCAAATATTTATTTCTCTCTGCAAAATGCAAATACATGTATATAATTTAGACAATGTGATTTGCTGGATTTTATTTTTGATATTCTATCTTTCACTGTTAAAATTAACCTAGCCTTAAAATTATAGACTTTTCATGTCTTTGTTGGTGGCCAACCTTACAAAATCAGCAAGGGATCAAAGAATTATTTCCCCCACTGTACTCCCATCCTCTTCTCCCTCATGTGATTGTAATTCCAACATGCTGCATCTCACTGTGGTCTATATCTGAGCCAAAAGTTGCTTTTAATGTAAGTCTGTGGAGATTTGTTCTTACTCCATAGTCTTATAGTGACTTCCGGCTCACCATGGACTACAGTGTGATCCGGCGTGTTGGAATTACAATCATGTGAAACCAGTGGAAGACGGCAGTATGTAAGTATATTAACATTTACACTACACTCCATATACATTTATACAGGTTTACACCATTGAAAACTTCAGAGGAGGGTTTAAATCTTTGATTATTCTCAATTATGGTTTAATACTGAGCCAAATTTTCAATGAGGAAATTCACTTCTCTAGTTTAAACATATAATATGTCTTTAAAATTCCCTTACTTTTGAGGTAGTGTGGAGACAAAAGCAGCTGATTAAGATGTGTTGTCCTAATGGAATAACCTTTGGCTCCACACAGCTGGCAACCTGCAAGCAAAGTGGACATTCAAAGGGATGATGGCAAGGAAGGGTCTTTGAAGGTTGTTTTCAAAGGTGAAGTGTGAGGTGCTAGTAAATGTTTGATCTGGTAACGTTATCCTATGGGCAGGGGTCTGGATCTAACTGTGAGGGGCAGTTGTAAGATGGGCTTTCTCTATGGTAAGTCTACAGTATTGGATTACTTTAAGTAACTACACTTATTTCAAGCATTCCTGAATCTGTCTATTTTAGTTGACTCTTTGTGTACGTTGTATATATTCAAGCTTGTTATAGTAGGCTGGTTTCACATGAGTGTAATACGTTCACACACTCTTGAAGTTCTACTAAATTTATGTCATAAAACTCTAAATTGATTTGCTTGGTTCAGTAGAAGATCAAGTGGACCCTAAAATGCTTTAAAATTGCATTTCCGATTACGGTAATAACAGTAAACAAAAGTCTATAACTCTATAATTATGCCCACAAATGTGGCCATATTTCATTGGAGAGAGGAAGATGTGGATATCCCCTTCTGATGGTGCTCACAGCTGCCAGACATTTATGACATATTCTGCACTACAGTATCATACAACAATAAATGTTATCTAGGAAAGATAGTTTAAGATACCAGGAGTAGGACATTAATGCAGAGCCAAACTCACCCTTAATTAACAATGTGTCAAGTCACAATCTTCACACAGGTCTTTAATCTCAGCTTAGCACCATTTTTCTGCTAGCGGTGACAGTGTCTGAAAACCTTATTCATTTAGCCTTAAAGGGTTAGTCTAAAGGGGCCGTCACACGCGTCAATATCGCGTGCAATATCGCTGCTGCACGTGACATTGCAGTGATACTGATGCATTTGACAGGGTGCATCAGCCAGCGATAAATCGCTGGTTGATCGTCGCCAGGTTTTCGGACTGGACCAAAAACCTGGCGATGGTCGTGTGGTGGACATGCAGCATCGCTACGTGTGACACCGGGACGCGCGATCAGCCAGCTCCCAGCGCCTCTCACAAGCGCTGGGGGAGCTGGTATCCATGGTAAACTGCGGGTAACTAGGGACCCTAGTTACCCTCTGTGTACCTTGGATACCAGCCGGTGAGCAGAGAAGGCTGGTAACCTAGGTATACATCGGGTATCTAGGCAGCGCGCGCTGCCTAGTTACCCACAGTTTACCATGGATACCAGCCTGCAGACATCTTGGAAACGATATTTAAATCATTTCTACGATGTCGCTGGTCCAATGATCGCTGGTGAGTCTGCCTGTGTGACAGCACACCAGCGATCAGCCGTCAATGTCGCCAGCGATCAGATCGCTGACGACATTGACGTGTGTGACGGGGCCTTAAGACCAGCAACTTCTTTCCTAACTCCCTATCTAATTTATCCCAGTAATCTAAGCTATTTTCTAATATACTTGCTTTATTAACGCCCTACAGTTCCCTCTCTATAGTGTCTAACAGATGTTTTTTTTTTCTATTTCCTTCTTGCTGATTTACAGTTTGAGGGCTCTAGTGCATGCTGGGAGCCTCACACAGAGCTTCAGACAGGCCTCAGGCACTTCCTCAGCCCCACTTTGAAACAAAGCATCCTTGTGACACTGATTTCAGGGGCGGAGCTGTCAATTACTTCACAAAGGTCTCCGGCCCCTCCTCATCCCCCTCCCCACAGTGCAGGGTATCTGCCCATCCTCACCCCCCTCCCCACATTGCAGAGTCTCAGCCCATCCTCCTCCCTCCCCACAGTGCAGAGTCTCTGCCCATCCTCACCCCCCCTCCCCATATTGCAGAGTCTCAGCCCATCCTCACCCCCCTCCCCACAGTGCAGAGTCTCAGCCCGTCCTCTGCCCCCCTCAACACAGTACAGTGTCTCAGCCCCCACTTCTTTCCCCTTCCCAGCAGTATGCTGTGTCAGCCCTGATCTTCTTGCCCTCTCCCTTTAGTGTGCTACTCATCTGTCCCCTTGTGTAATGTGTGAAATGATCAATGATTCCGGAAATCGGGCAGTGCAGGATGACAAAGTGCTGCCCACAAGTGATGTCAAGGGAAAGTTGACTCAGTGCAATGAAATGTCAGTATACTGGGCGCGATGCAGAGTGATGGTGCCGGAGGACCTAAGCGCCCCCCACAAGTCATAAGCTGATAGACAACTGACGTCACTTGTGGGTGGCACTTGTCATCCTGCTCTTGTAAAGGTATGTGCACATATTAATTATTTTCAGCCGACAATTCGACACCAAAAATAAATCTCTTGGCCAGGAAAACACTGAGTAATATACATGAGTTTTGCTGCATTTTAGACAAGTTTATTTCTTATTCATTTGAATAGGTAAAAAATGCTTCAAAAATGCTGAAAGAACTGCCATACTGCAGACATGAAACTGCTGCAAACCTGCAAGGAAAAATTAAGTAGCGTGTGTATGAGGTTTCAAAAATCTCCTCCACTTTGCTGGTATAGTAAAATGCTCAAGCTTTTTTTCACAGCAAAAAATATCTGTAATAAACATAGCAAAAACGTAAAGTGTGAACAAGCCCTAACAATAACTCCCTACACTGGGTCCAAGAAGAAATGTCTGCCTAACTGTATTGTATATTCCAATGCGAATGACCATCCAATGTGTGGTATAGTGGTATGCAAAATTGTCCTATAGATAGAGGTTTTGTTTTCACATTTCAACCACCATTGGTATGTTCCAATGCCAGACAGATTCCAGATAACTGATTTAGGACTAAACAAGTTAAAAACAGCATAAGTAGTGGAACGCAATAAATTCTAGGTTTCATCAATAAAAAACAAATTAATGGCCTTAATCTCCCATATAGAAGCATTGAGACAATGTACACTGTAACCTCTATCCGTATCGAATACTAGCTATCCAGTAGGGAATATATCAACAAATACATGAAACAATGTTTATGAATTAAGATTCTTAGATAATTATAGTTCGGTAGTATAAGTTCCCAAGATTAGTGTTTGCAGCGTATTGGCCGTAGTATGTCGGTATGTCCAAAACGTTGCGTTGTACAGTACAAGCATAGTGAATGGCATTTAGAGAAATCTTGTATCCACTGTGCTTCTTTTCTCCACAGTGTAAACTGACATACCGGGTGGCTTCCCGGCCACAAGCATGTCAATTTATTGCTGTGGAGTCAGAGCCCATCTCAGCAGGTGAATGCAGGGAAATGCTGCCCTGCCCCGAACACTGACCATGGCACTGTGTTCACCGGCTTCCTGCAGGAGAGGAGACACTGCATTCAGGATACAGTGATCTGGATCGTGTGGACCCTTTCCCTCTTCCTTCACAATGACTCTGCTCCTCCTTCCTTCAGAAAGACCCAGCTCCCCCTTACTTCACAATGACCTTGTTCCCCCTTTATTCACAATGACCCCACTATCTCTTCCTTCACAATGACCCCTCTCCCCCTTCCTTCACAATGACCCGGCTCCCCTTTCCTTTACAATAACCCCGCTCCTCCTTCCTTCACAATAACCCTGCTCCTACTTTTTCACAATGCCTCAGCTCCCTTCCTTCACAATGACGCTGCCCCCCCTTCCTTCACAATGACCCTGCTCCTCCTTCCTTCACATTGACACTGCTTCTCCTTCCTTCATAATGACCCTGCTCCCCCTTCCTTCACAATGATCCTGCTCTAATTTTTTTCACAATGACACTGCTCCCCCTTCCTTAACAATGATGTTGCTCCCCCTTTCCTTCACAATGACCCAACTCCTCCTTCCTTTACAATGTCCCTGCTCCCCTTCCATCACAATGACCCAGCTCCCCATTTCTTCAAAATGACCCAGCTCCCCCTTCCTTCACAATGACCTCGCTCCCCCTTCCATCACAGTGACCCTGCTCCTACTTCTTTCACAATGCCTCAGCTCCCCCTTCCTTCACAATGACGCTGTTCCCCCTTCCTTCACAATGACCCTCCTCCTCCTTCCTTCACATTGACACTGCTTCTCCTTCCTTCATAATGACCCTGCTCCCCCTTCCTTCACAATGATCCTGCTCCCTTTTTTTTCACAATGACACTGCTCCCCCTTCGTTAACAATGATGCTGCTCCCCCCTTTCCCTTCACAATGACCCAGCTCCCCCTTCCTTCACAATGACCTCCTCCCCCTTTTTCAATGACCTGCTCCTTCCTTTCTTCACAATGACCCAGCTCCCCCTTCCTTCACAATGACGCTCCTCCCCTTCTTTCACAATGACCCAGTTCCTCCCTCCTTTATAATGACCCAACTCCCCCTTCTTTAACAATGACCCCGCTTCCCCTTCCTTCACAATAACCCTGCTCCTCTTTCCTTCAAAATGACCCTGCTCCCCCTTCCTTCACAATGATCTTGCTCCTCCTTACTTCACAATGACTGTTGAACGCACTCAATAGATGCTTTAATACAAAAGATGGGGTCAGTATGTTCATTGTGGCTAATGTCTTTGTGTGTTTATTTTCCTAAAAAAGGAGTTGGAGTTTAAAAAAGTGGCCAGTGTGAAAATTGCAAGGTTTCTAATGTTATTTTTTACATTTATACAGGTTGTGATACAGAAACAAAAGAATATATTTAACACAAAAATGTGGTTTAAAGTTCCTGTATGTAGTTTTCCCAAAATTTCCTGTTTTGATCGGAACCTAAAGCTTCCATACCTTTAAAAAATAATATAAACTGTGTAATACAAGCATGAATCTATACAAAAACTCACAGAGGTGCCTGCAAAGTATGTGGTCTATACTATATAAAGGAGTGAATGTTTGTTTGTTTACTTACTAAAAATAAAAAAATATAAATCCCAACCCACGTGAAAAAATGGCAACAGCAGAAGCAAGAAATCTCTTTCCTGTGGATAAATAACATTCTCCAGGAAAGCAGTCTTGACTAATTGCTTCCTTACTCAGCCATGTCCTGGCCGGACTGCAGCACAGCCTCTGATTTGTGGCTACAAAGTTAGGGCTATTAAATGGCCAGGCTGATATAACATAAACATGGCCGCCTAATGCCACTGCCACTAGGCTGCTTCACAATGTCTACTTTAGCCATCAACAGTGTGTACCAATTATGTCGCATTAACACTATGTTCCCAAAGATGTCTACTGTCCTGAACAATAAAATAGCACTGAAGATGGTTGTACATGAAAACCACATAGTCTGTTCTCTAGGACGTATGCTAAATAAACAAAGGACAAGCAGAACACATCAAATACAAGGTTAACTTGAAGCCACTTTGAAAACTGGAATATGGCACTGCATAACTAATTCTCCAAAATGTTCTTTAGTAATTGGACTGCTTCATTTATAAGTGACACATATTTGGAACTGAATGTGGCTGACCTAATATATCAGACGTGTACTGGACATGAGTGGCACAGATTTGAAAGAACCATTTAAGTGCTAAAAGGAGAATGCCATATCGCATCCAGTAATAATACTTTGTTTATTTTACCGTATTTAATTCCCAAAGTGCTTTACAGACATCATCAGAACATCTTAGAATGTGGGAGGAAACTCACGCAAACACAAGGAGAACATACCAACTTCTTGCACATGTTTTTTTTTTGTGGGATTTGAACCCACGACTAGAGATTAGCTGATCCACGGACGTTTGGGTTCGGGTGGTGCTGACAGACTTGTTTTGTGTGCACTGTTAGGTACACAACCTCTTTGGAAGTAACTGACTGGCAGTTCAGCTCTCCACCCCCATACAGCCAGCCTTAAGCAAACATTTAGGAGGTGGGAGGGCGGGATATATATATGTTTGTTCAATTTTGATAACACACTACACCCAACGACTGTGCTCTTTTTTAATCCAAGTGCGAGCAGATCAAACACTGGATGCGGTTCATGCTGAGTAGAGCATCAACTGTACCAGATCGCAGAGATGCTAGTTGCTCCAGTGCTTTAGAAATGTAAAACACCCAAATTCTGAACCCAAGCAGGTTCATTCATCTCTACCCAAAAGCCCAGTATGGAAACGCCACCAAGCAGGCCTGATTATGAAAAACCCATTCTGGTCACAATTAGACAATTTTTTTGCTCCAGCAGCAGAGTTTAATTTTCTCTACATATACTGTACATATTTAGGACTATATGTCTGCAGACAAGGATGGGGGCCTATGTACTAGGATGGGGGCTATGTACCAGGATGGGGGGCTATGTACCAGGATGGGGGTTATATACCATGATGGGGGGGCTATGTACCAGGATGGAGAGCTATGTGCCAGGATAGGGGGCTATGTACCAGGATGGGGGTGCTATGTGACAGGATTGGGGGCCATGTACAAGGCTTGGGAGTGATATACCAGGATGGGGCGGGCGACATACCAGAATGGGGGTTATGTTGCAGGCTGGGGGATGATTATGCCAGGCTAGGGGATGATATACCCTGATAGGGGGGCTGCTGCATTTCTCACTCTAGGCTTATACTCGAGTCAATACGTTTTTCCAGTTTTTGGAGGTAACATTAGGGGCTTCAGCTTATATTTAGTTCAGCTTATACTCAAAGTAAAACATAGGTAATACATGCCTTTAAATTTTTCTTTATATGACTCCATGCATTGTTAAAATTATACATTTTTACTATTAAGAAATTCAGCAACGTTATCAAGTTTTTGATTTCCCCTCACATTCTATACATATATGTATACACTGTTCATTCTGTATTTATGGCATTTGGTAGTTAATGCGTGTAGAAACACATTTGGGGTTAGGAGTTTGGTTTCCAGAACATTGTGGTTATGGGTGTGAAAACGTTGCATTGAACTTGTCTGCAGCCAAGATAATGATGCAGAGGTCTCCTAATTCTGAATGTGGTTTGCGTCAAGATGTTTCAGTAGCTGGCTTACTTTCCGGTATACCACGAAGTATAAAGAAATGGAAGCCTGAATCTCACCACCATGACTTAGTACATATTGTTACACTTAGCAGACAATTACTTTTCTGTATTTCAGTCTATTAAATGAAAGACATAAAGACAAACCACTCACTCTTTTTGTCATACTCAATGACTTTAGAAAGGACCTGTCACCCCCATGGTGAATGAGAAACTAAATGCAGCACTGACTGCAGCATGTCTACTGCATTCAGGGAAGGGGTCCCCCATGTCTCTAGCTCCCCTGTATGCTTTAAAAAAGACTTTAGAAACCTTACAGTTAAGAGGTCACCTCGGTGGGATCTTATTAAGAGGTCCTGGCTGCTGGCACAATCCTCCCTACCTTCTCGTGTGTTCCGCCCCCTCTATGTGTCTGCTGCCTCCTCTTCTTCTGGGTTTGCCCTCCTCTTCTCCTGCTCTGTGTGAAGTCAAGAGCAGAAAAGGAGGGCAGACCCAGCCGAACAGGAGGCGGCAGCAGACACATAGAGGGGGCGGAACACACGAGAAGGCAGGGAGGATTGTGCCAGCAGCCAGGATCTCTTAATAACATCCAACCCAGACAGCCTCTTAACTTTAAGTTTCTAAAGTCTTTTTTAAAGCTTACAGGTGAACTAGAGACATGGGGGACCCCTTCCCTGAATGCAGCAGATATGCTGCATTCAGTTTGCCATGCACCAGGGGGTGACAGGTCCTCTTTAATAAATAATGTGTTACACGGTTTAAGAGTTTGAGATTCTCACAAAGGATTAGTGCCCATCAATACATGCTAGTACTAGAGGTAGTGTGTTTTCTCTTAAAAAGATGCTAGTGTCCTCTGCGGGAGAACACAGCATCCAAGCCCACAATCAGGTTTTCACAGTGTTCTCCCACAAAGAACACTGGCATCTCAACAAGAAAAAAATTGACATGCTGCGGCTCAGAAAGCCGTGCCGCATGTGAGTTTACACAGCATTAAAATGAAGCGCAGTTACCATGGGATTTCTAAATCACATCCACTGTGCTTCTACTGCAGAATGCATCATTTTGGAAGCTGTGAAAACATGTTGCGTCCAAAACAATACTAATTCAGATCATGGGAACGTACTGTAATGTAAAGTGTAACATGCAGTTATAATATGTTACTGCTCTCATGCTGTATGGTAATTTCATATGCATGGCTTATTCAGTAATGTCACTAATCAGATGGCTACAATATGATGAAATACATCAAAAATTGTCTAACTTACCCCGAGGAGTCGGCACGAGTCTATCATGACTGTCCAGTTGCCCCAAAGGCTCATTTGAATTGGAAAAATCACCTGTTTCACCTGTAAAAGAAGAAAGAATCAGTCAATAGAAATATTTCAATCAAAAGCCAAGTCTTAGTGAGGAGGATGACACTATCAAGAACGGCTCAACAACTCTTCACTGGTGCTGACCCAATCTAACCACCAGAATATGAATTGAAGATTCTCCGACAATACCAATATTATCCTACTGGAGTTCCCAGTCCAAAAATGGCCAGACACATTTATTGTGTCCCTATTACTCTAACATGGGAATTACTAAAATAGGCTAAATCATGAAAGATAGTCATAACAAATATATTATACTATTATTATTTATTATTATAGAGCCATTTATTCCATGGTGCTTTACATGTAAAAAGGGGCATACATAGACAAATACAATAGTTATGAGCAATACAAGGCACACACAGGTACAAGAAGAGGGAGGTCCCTGTCCGCGAGGGCTCACAGTCTACAAGAGATGGGTGAAGATATTCTAGGAGAGGGAAGAGCTGGTGATGCAGTGGTTTGGTGGATTGAGGCTCACTGCAGGTTGTAGGCTTGACGGGAAGCGGGAAGAAGTCGGTCTTCAGGTTCCTTTTGAAGGTTTCCTCAGTAGGTGAGAGTCTGATATGTTGGGGCAGGGAGTTCCAGAGTATAGGGGATGTACAGGAAAATTCTTGTATGCGATTCTGGGAAGAAGAGATAAGCGGGGAGTAGAGAAGGAGATGTTGAGAGGATCGCAGGTTACATGAAGGCAAGTACTGGGAGACCATGTCACAGATGTATGGAGGAGACAGATTGTGGGTGGCTTTGTATGTCATACTTAGGATTTTGAACCGGTGTCTCTGACAAATGGAGAGCCAATGAAGGGCTTGGCAGAGAGGAGAGATTGGGGAATAGCAGGAAGACAGGTGGGTTAGTTGGGCAGCAGAGTTTAGGATAGATTGAACGGGTACAAGAATGTTAGAGAGAAGGCATGGGAGCAGGAGGAAGCATTAGTCAAGGTAGGAGATGATGAGGGCATGCACGAGTGTTTTTCCAGTTTCTTGGTCAAGGAATTTACAGACACTGGAAATATTTTTGCGTTGGAGGTGGCATGATGTGGCAAGGGCTTAGATATGTGGTTTGAAGGAGAAGGCAGAGTTGAGAATCACCCCAAGGCACCAAACATGTGGGGCTGGGGAGTGTGTGCAACCATTGAATTTGATGGATAGGTCTGGTGGGGAGATAGAGTGAGAGGGGGAAAGATGATGAATTCTGTATTGTCCATGTTCAGTATTAGAGAGTGAGCAGAAAAGAAAGCTGAAATAGCAGATAAACATTTCTCGATTCTGGTCAGTAAGGAGTCAAGGAGTTAATGTAAGGTCCAGAGATGTAGATCTTTGTGTCATCAGCGTAGAGATGATACTGAAAGTTGTGGGACTCGAAGAGCTGTCCCAGGCTGTGGGTGAAATAAAGAAGAGCAGGGGTCCTAGAACTGAACCTCAGGGGACACCAACAGATAGGGGGTGAGGTGAGGAGATGGTGTGGGAGAGGTTAATGGTTGGTCTGTTAGATATGAAGAGATCCAGGAGAGGGCCTAGTCTGTAATGCCAAGAGATGAAGGAATCTGTAACAGGAGAGAATGGTCTACAGTGTTGAAGGCAGAGGACAGGTCTAGGAGAAGGAGGACATGTGGCGTCCCAGTGGTCTGGTTGCCACTGAGTGGTACTGCACCCATACCAAGGGGTAGTGTTCTACCAGGTTTGGTAAGTCCAGTCACCCACAAACACACACAACACACCCGGTCTCAGGGATAGTGGGTAAACCCAGATAGTGGGATGGCTCAGCCATCCCGTGGGATGGATGGGAGAGAAAGGTGGTGGGTGGACAGGGAGCAGGAAGTGGTCAAGGAAAGGAAAGAGACAAAGGAAAAACACCACAGGAAGTATGGGTCAGTCAGGCAGAGGAGGTCAGAGAGAAAGGACCCGGAGGACTTGAGCAGTGATGAGGCTCGTCCTGGGTCCCGAGACTACGAGGTGACAAAGAGAGTCCTAGGGGCATAGGCAGTGAGTGATCCTCCCGTGCGCCTGAATCTGAAGTGATGTGGAGGAGCAGGGCGAGAATCAGGGACCCGCCATGAAGGTGGCGAGGAGACTCCAAGCTCCAACCACGGAACCGGTGGCCACAAGGTCCAGAGGAGCTGTGGCCAACTCCTGGCACATCCGTCGAAAAGGCAGCCGTACTAGGGCCAGGGACACAGCAGGTCGCCCAACGAAGGCCTGTGGCTGTTGGATTGTGGCTCTGTGGATGGAGGCACGTGCAGGAAGGAGAACAGGCAGTGCTGAGGAAGAGAGGCCCAAGAGGGAAGAAACAAGAAAGGGGTGTACTGGACAAGCCATCCTGGTTGCTAAAGACTAACCGGACCACAACTGTATTTGAACTTTAACTTGTGTTGCGTGTGGAGGAGAGCTCAGTAAACCAGGCTTGGAACTCAGAACTGTGTGAGACTGTTCATTTCTTACCTGAGGACGGTAGATGGAAACGCCGCGCAGGCAGCAGGAGCTTGCTTGTGAGATGCCCCGGTCTTACCCTGGGGCCAGCTCAACCCCACTGGCCATCCACGAACTCTAATAACTGTTTATTCCAAATTCCCTGGGGACCC
This sequence comes from Allobates femoralis, assembly GCA_033576535.1. Classification (NCBI taxonomy): domain Eukaryota; kingdom Metazoa; phylum Chordata; class Amphibia; order Anura; family Aromobatidae; genus Allobates; species Allobates femoralis. Next base: position 575,289,235 of record JARQOC010000003.1, read on the forward strand.
CCTGCACCCATGGGGAGTGACACCATCCTAGCTGCCACTCCAGCATCCCCAGAGGTCCCAGCCTGTAGCAGCGACAACTAACAGCCACATACCACGGGTGGCGTCATGACAACCCCCCCCCCCCCCAAATCCCCTTATCACAGAAAACTTAAACTCCCCATGTCTTTTTATTGACGAGTGATGCGGTCAGAAGCCAGATTGTAACTGGTCAAAGAGGGAGCAGGAGGGGAGGTGGGAAGACAATTCAAGATGAACATGCTGATTCCAGTAGTTTTGAGGCATAAGGGAGAAGTGATTTGGGGCGATAGATAGACACAGAGGATGGATCGAAGGAGGGCTTTTTGAGTATGTGTGATTGAGGCATATTTGAAGGGTGACTGGAAAATACTAGTTGTTAATGATAGGTTGAAGAGATGGATTAGGGTCGGAATGAGGACTGTGGTGAGGTTGGGGAAGAGTGGGATGGGAGCAGGTCAAGTGCACAGGTGGGGAGATGTGAGCTTGCCAGAAAAGAGGAGAGCTGATCTTCTGTCATGGTGGAAAAGCTGGCTTTGGAAGATGAGGGCTTATCAGTTATGAGGAGGGGCTGTGGAGATTGTTGGCCAAAGCTTTTTCTGATGTTATCAATCTTTTGTTTGAAGATTGAAGCAAAGTCTTCAGCTGAGATTAGAGGAAAGGGAGGAGGTGCTGGAGGACAGAGGAGAGAATTGAAAGTGTTCAATAGCTGTTTAAGATGGTGAGACTGGGAGGTTATGAGAGATGAAAAATAGGCTTGTTTTGCGGCAGTGAGTGCAGACTTGAAGTTGGCGAGGGACTGCTTGTATGCAATGAAGTGCTCGATAGAATGTGATCTCTTCCATCTCCGTTTAGTGACCCTGGAGGTCTACCATAGTTCTTTAGTGAGCCTGCGGTGCCAGGGTTGCCTGTTCTTCCCAAGCATGTGATCCTTTTTAAATGATAAAAATAAATATTTTGAGAATTTCTTTCATTTACCTGGTGGTGTCTTTCAATGTGGGTTTAAATCACATGGGAAGGAATATGGTCATGTGAATAAACTAGTGGGGTTATTCTGTATGTGAAGGGTCTGATTAGGACCATAATATTTGTATATAAACAGGTGTAAATTGTAGAAAGAATGATGATATATCTATGTCTATCATGGAACCTTTACGATCGTTTTACTTCCCAAATACAACAGAAATGACAATAATGAAACAAACTGAAATAATTGAGTTTGCAAAGTGCAATTCCTAGTACCACTTGCCAATGAATGAGCTGTATTGTAGTTGATTTAACCCAGCAACCCAATGACTATGAATGCTGTGTTACAAGGCTGACCATTAACACTGTGAGGCAGAGCTTCAAGAGGCCTTTGACATACGTATAACTCAACCCTACATAGAGGACTGAAAGCCAAATAACGCATGGTAATAGTGGGAGGTCATTTCCATTCATAGTTAATGCTATAGAGGGGGATATGAATAAATGCAGATTTCATGCTGAGGAGTACTGACCATTATTGAGTTTCTTCACTTTATCCAGGTTGGAATGCTTGCTCGGGCTCATTAAAAGCAATCCGGCTTGTTAAATATACCTCTATTCACATTCTAATTTCATTTTGTGCATCCACTAATTTCCGTACTGCTACAGAGCAAGCAGACTAAGGCTTTGCCGTTCGCCAGGCCAAATGGTTCTACTGTTACATAAAAACATTTGTAATCAATTTTAAGATTGCTTTCTTTGGCGAGCTGCAAAATGTTTATTTTCACAATGTAATGGCACAGTACTTAGGAAAAATTGACTTGCTCCAGCACAACTACAATGGGCACATTGTGCACTCAGGCGAATATTTGTAAGAGGTGGTTCAAAAATATATTCTGCGTACCCATGGGGTAGGCTCGCAAGTATTTTCTGGCTATAGCTAAGAAACAATTGATGCATGCAAGACAGGCTTTAATTAACAGTTTAATCATTACCGCATATCTAAATTTCTAATGCATGATTGCCAGTAAGAAATAAGTTCTATATAATTAGGGTGTAATATATAGTTATAGTCCTATTTAACCATGTGGCATCTTTTTATACAAGGTTATTGAGACCTAATACGCCAATGATTAAATTTAGGAAATTCGTTCTAAAAATATTTATAGTAAATTGATCATTTAATTATCAGTATATCATTTTTTATATCATAGAATTAAGGATTAATCAGGTTAGTTAATTCCATATATTAGGGTATTGTTAGTTAATCCTTCTTAATTCATTATTACCGGTGTCTGGATTAGGCTCAGTTCACATTGGTATAACAATATGGTTGCTGGGATATTTAACAATGCTCTCTGTGGATGGCAGAAGACATAGGTGACGCCAGTCATCCGTGTTAAGAGAACCACCTGCAGAACCATTTGAGCAAGCTTTTACAACCTTCCCTTCACCACTTGTTTGAACAGACCATCACACATCATTTTTCTTTCCACCATAGTGTTAAATAGTCCGGTTTTACGGTAAACCTTCCGGTTTTATATAAAGTAACAAGAAAAATAAAAAAAAAAAAAAAAAACAAAGCAGATGCCAAAAATTCAAATAATGTTAGCATGTAATTATATGGGTAAACCCCTTCTTATCTGGTGTTGCTTCAATGAAATATTATCCCATTGGTGGCACTACTTTATCTTTATCTAATTGACCCTTTGGCATTTAGAGCAGTGCTGACAATCCCCTGGCATAAATCTTCACTTCTCAGAACAGTTGAGTGCAGGTCATGTTATTCATTTCAATTCCCTTCAACTGCCAATGTCTGCAGCTGTCTTACAGTGCTAACATGATGCTTCCACAAAATACAGACCTGACTAATTGTATCTGTGCTTCTGATTATAGTCTATTGCCATTTATAGCAGTAATGGAATCAGCCCCTTTCTGTGCAAGGGAATTGATCCATCATAATAACATACTAGATGAGGGCCCAATTCTATTTCATCGGACAATTTTTTTTAGCATAGATTTTGACTGATCAACCAAACTTGCCTGATCAACCAAACTATAGGCTTCTTTTTTTTTAAACAATAAATTTTTATTGAAAGATTTTGTCCACAATACAAATAAGGCAAACATTCGACCTTATCATGGCCAACATGGCCGGTCAATAAACAGCAAGTGACAATACATGGGAGAGGAGGGGAAGTAAAAGGAGGGGGGGGGGGAGGGGGAGGTAAGGGAACTTAGGAGAAAAATAAAAAGGGGTTAGGAGATCGGCCACAGCATATTCAAACAAGATCAGGTTAAATCCTCTATTTCTAGGGTACTGAAACATTATTAAAGCGGGAAGAGATCCATATATCCCACCAGCACAAAACCCTGGATCTCCTCTTGGCGTCATGAGCTAAAAAGAGCTCGTGCTGGAGGTGAAGATTAACCGATTTCACTAAATCCTCAACCTTGGGCACCGTAGATTGCTTCCAGTGGCGGGCTACACAATTACGAGCAGAGATCAGAACGTTCGAAATCAAAGGGCGGAGACCTGGGGGGAAGGACCCCAGCCCCAACCCAGCAGTGCCAATTCAGGTAACAAGTCTACTGGAAGACCCGTGAGTTCAGAAAGCAATGAGTCGACACCAGACCAAAAACATTGCAGTTTCGGGCAATACCACCACTGGTGTTGAATGGAGCCTCTTTGGTTGCAATTCTTCCAGCAGAGAGATGACGAGGTGTTGGGGCCCGATGTGAAGCGTGAAAGACGATCCGGGGAAATATACCAGTCCAACTGAGTTTTCTTCAATTGTTCGAGGTGGTTGATGCACTTAGAGAAGGCAGAAACATGAGTGGCGGCCCTTTGCCAAAGGTGAAGATCAGTTGAGAAGCCCAGTCGCTTCTCCCATCTCAGCATATACGGAAGTTTTTCGCCGCCCCTCTCCGCCCCCAAAGCATTGTAAATTACGGATACTCCAGAATCGTTAGTAGAGGAGGATTTAAAGTATCGCTGTAGATTTTGATCTACGTCAACGAGGCTCACTACTGGCAATTTTATGGAGTCTAGGAAATGGCGTAATTGGAGGTACCTAAAGAATGAGGACCGAGAGACCCCATGTCTATCCATTAGTTCCGAGAAGGCTTTGACTCTATCCCCATCTCGAACCTGTCTCAGCTTCTCCACCCCAAGCGCTCTCCACGAGGAAAGAGAGAGATCCCCCACAGCTATCTCAACAGCTTGGATTGAGATGTCGTGGTGTAGGAAGGAAAGCAAATTTCTATTATGCCGTGCCCAGATATTACTGAGTGTAGTCATTGACGTCAGGGGTGTGTCGTGTTTTTTTTTTTTTCCGTGAGGAGCAGTACTTCCAGTAGTAGTTTTGTAGAGTGTCTAGGGGCAAAGTGTTGTTCAATCTGTAGCCATAGGCATTGGGAGTCTTCCCTCCACCATACTTTAGCCGCAGATAAGTGAATGGCGTTGTAATAAGAGGTGATATCAGGGAGACCAAGGCCGCCTAGACGAGATGGAAGTGTCAAAATTTTGGAGCTCACTCGGTGAGTCTTAGATGCCCATACAAAATTACCCAGTAGTGCCTGCAAAGACTTTAGGAGGCGTCGGGGGAATGAGAAGGGAAGACACCTAAGCACATAAAGTATTTTGGGGAGATATGTCATCTTGATTACTTGAATTCTAGCAATCCAAGACAAATTCAGCGAGGAGTGAGCGCCCAAGCCCCCTTTAATTACGTTGTACAATGTTTCATAGTTTATGCGCACAATATCCGCAGTTCGTGTAATCTGAATGCCCAAGTAGGGAAAACCGGATGGGGACCAGACAAATGGCAAGTCAGATTGAAGGCGGGCAGCCAGATCTTTGGGAATATTAATGGGGAACAGTAGGGATTTAGCAGAATTCAATCTATAATATGAAACTTCCGAAAATTCGGAGAGAATACTCAGAACCCGGGGAATAGACCTCGAGACGTCCTTGCAGATAAACACAACGTCATCGGCATAAAGGCCAATTTTGTGTTCCCTGGTTCCGACAAGAGGACCCTCAATCTCGGTATCCTGTCGTACCCTCTCCGCCAAAGGCTCCATTGCCAACGCAAAAATTAATGGTGATAGGGGGCACCCTTGCCTCGTTCCGTTCGAAATAGAGAAACCAGAGGAGACAAAGCCGGAGGTCCTTACTTTCGCGTTAGGGGAAGAGTAGAGAGCCATTACAGATGCCTGAAAATCACCCAATATTCCAAATCTGGTCAATACCTCTCTTAAGTACCCCCAGTGCACTCTGTCAAAAGCTTTCTCAGCATCTAGAGACAAGAGGGCACTGGGGGTTTGGTCCTTCTCCAGTAATTCAAGCAAATCAATCAATCGCCTGGTTCCATCAGAAGCCTGTCTGGCCGGGACAAAACCCACCTGATCTGGGTTTATCAGATGTGGCAAGACCTGCATCAGACGGGTGGCCAGCAATTTCGCATAAATTTTCAAGTCGCTATTGAGAAGGGCGATAGGTCTAAAGTTTCCCGGTGAAGTGGGGGGCTTTCCCTGCTTTGGAAGCGTAGCAATTAAGGCCTCTAGACCCTCCGGAGCTATCCGTCCCTCAACCCGCCAGAAGTTAAATAGTCTCAGGAGGTAGGGGGCCAGAGGTTCCAGGAAAGAGTGGTAGTAGGAATACATGAATCCGTCAGGACCCGGAGCTGAGCCCCTCTTCATATTCCTAGCTACGTTCTGGATTTCCTTTAGAGAGAAAGGGGCATTTAATTGTTCTATCTGAGAGGGAGACACTCTAGGGAGTCGGATTTTGTCAAGGAAATTGTTAATAAGTTCAGGGGTAGGTTGAGGAGTCTCTTCATCAGATGTTAGGTTATATAATGAGAAATAGTAGTTCCGAAATTCCTCAGCTATTGCAATGGGGTTTCTAATAACAGACTTATTTTGGGCAACTAAGTGGTCAATTTTGTTGTGTTCTTGCCTTTTTTTAATACGCCGGGCCAAAAGGGTTCCCGCTCGATCACCCATTCCATAATACTCTGCTTTGGATCTTTTCAAGTTGTATTCAACCTTGGCCAAAAGCAAACCACGCAGTTCTTGACGCGCATTGGAGAGGTTTGAGAGTATTGATGGAAGGGGCGTCTGTTTGTGTAAGATTTCTAAAGATGCAATTTTAGCCGTGAGGGACCTTGTGCGCTCCTCCCTTAATTTTTTTGCTCGCGCTCCCATTTGAATGAAAATACCACGGATATATGCTTTATGCGCTAGCCAGAGAGTCTCTGGGTTAGTGTCTCCCTTATCATTCTGGGTAAAGTAGTCGCTGATATGCCCCATAATTTGTTGCAAATTGTCAGGGGAGTTCAAAAGATATTCATTAAGTTTCCAGGATTTGTGAGGGGAGATGTGTGCGGGGTCTGAGATATGTAACGATACAGGGGCATGATCTGACCATGTGATATGGCCTATGTCTGCCTGGAGACAACACGGCAAAAGTGCATCGTTCACTAAGAAGAAATCTATCCTGCTGTAGGTACTATATCTTGGGGACATGTAGGAGTAGTCTCTCTCCTCCCCATGAAGATAACGCCAGATATCGTGGAGTCGATGAGCTGAGAGCAGGTTACCCATATCCGCACGGCAATGTGAGGAGGAGGAAGAGTCAAGTCGCCTATTGGGGGGAAGATTGAAATCCCCAGCAATAATCATTGGTCCCTTTGCAATCCCCTCTAGTTTAGAAAATAAAGATCGGTGGAATTTGATCTGCCCAGAGTTGGGCCCATAGACCGAGACCAATGAGTATTCCTTGTTGTTAAGTGAAGCTCGGACCACCAGAAATCGTCCCTGCGGGTCAGCTGTTACTTCTACCACTTGGACCGTGACAGATTTGTGTATAAATATGGCTACCCCACCTTTTTTAGTTCCCGATGATGCAAAGAATCTATGAGGGAACAGGCCATTGGCCATTCTAGCGGCGTCTTGGGGGAGAAGATGAGTCTCCTGTAAGAAAATTACCTCACTCCGCAGTTTTCTAACCTGATTCCACACCAAAGATCTCTTTCCGGGAGAGTTGAGCCCGTTGACATTGATCGTGGAAAATCTCAAGGCCATGATCTGCACCAACAATGCTGAGGCGGAAGAGAGGCAACAAAAATTACAACCGTGACAAGATTATTACAGCCTTCAGTATCAGTTTACAAATAGTAAAGGAACAGAATTAGGTATTGCTGTGACCGATCAAGGATAGGCAGGAAAGGGAGATTTAGGGAAAGGAGGAGAGGGGAATGGGAGGGTAGGGAAAAACTATATACAAATCTTACTTCTGGTTTATAGGGTAAATACACCCGTATCAGACAGTAATGCCTCAGGTGAAATCAAGGCAGCAAACCAGAATATCTGTGAAGGTACCAGAAACGTACCCTAGGGGGCAGTCAAATCCCACTAATAGGAATATCAAAGGAGTGAACAGAACAAACAGAAGAAAAAGAAAGAGAAGTTGGGGAGTGCGGTGCAGGAGGAAAATGGGAGGTAGGGGAAGGGAATGTAGAGAAGAGAAGGAGTACTGTGTAGAAGCAAGAGGAGTGTGTTTAACAAGGAGGAAAGGGGATCCTCAAGAATGGCTGGGAGTGGGAAAGAGGAGGGGAGAGAGTGATATGTGGGTGAGGAGAGAGTGGGGAAGAGGAGTACAGGATATAAGAAGGGCGCAGGTGAGAGAAAGCAAGAGATAGAGAATTAGCAGAGGAAGGAGAAACACAATACTAGAAGAAAAAGAGAAAAGGCAGGAATAGAGGCCCCGGAGACACAAAAGCTATTGGCAAGTAACCGGTATAAACGATACGAAGCCAGATCAAACAGGGTCTAGGTGATGTCCAGACGATCCCTCAGGGAAGCTTGAAGAATCTCTGGATGGAGTAGCCCGGTTCTTAGGAGGCAGGAGATCCCAGCGCCGAAGGTAGTCTTCGGCCTGTAGTGGGGTTATGCAAACATGAATCACATTGTCTCTTTTTATCAACAATTTCATAGGGTATCCCCAACGATATTCAATCTGCCGGGCCCGTAGAATAGCAGTAACCTCCTGGAATGCTCTTCTCCTGGCGAGCGTGCCCGCAGACAAGTCTGGAAACACGGAAATGTGTTTGAAATCTTCAGGTGGTCCGGATCCATTTCTGAGAGCTCTGATGAAGTCCTCTTTTACTTCAAAAAAATGGATCCTCGCTAGGACATCACGAGGCAGTGCGGCGTCAATCGTGGAAGGTCTGGGCAGTCTATGGATTCTATCAATGATTACATCCTCCGGCTTCAAAGCAGGGAGCACAGCGGAGACAAAGTTCTGCAATAAAGCTCTCAGGTCCCCAGCCAGCACGCTTTCAGGGATCCCTCTTAGCTTCACGTTATTGCGCCTGGATCGATCTTCCAGATCCAGTTGTTTCAGCGCTTGTCTATCTACCTTCTCCTGCAGCTCAGCATGGGCGTCCAGCAGGGTATTATGAGATCTCACCAGTTCCCCCATTTTGGCCTCCAGGTGGTCCGTGCGGTTGGTTAAAGAAGTAACTTCGCCCCTCACTCCGGCCAGCATGTTCTGCATATCTTCCTGCAGCGAGGAGCGCAGGCCCGCCAGCAGGTCTCTCATGGCTGTATGGGTGATCGGTGTGTCAGCCCTGAGGCCGGAGGCTGAGGAAAGTGAGGAGGTCAGGGACGCTGCAGGCTCTCTCCTGGAAGCGCGTGTGGAGCGCTGAGGAGAAGAAGGCGGGAACGCCATGTTTTCTGTGACTGTGGAGAGGCTGGCAGGCAGGGTGGGAGCAAAAAAATCGGTGACCCGGCGTGGGGATGTTTTTTTCGGGTTCCTTACCCGGCCCATCGGGTGCCTGACTGGATCTGCTGGTCAGCGGTGCTGCTCCGGTGTGGGTAGTGCCGGTAGTTGCGGCGGGAAGTCGTTTTGTTGTCAGCGGGACCTCAGAGCTCCCGGACTATGCGGCCATTCCTGTGCAGCTCCAGGCCACGCCCCCACTATAGGCTTCTTCACACTCCAGTTTAACTGCCTTTTTTAATTTAAACGATGTCATATAGGTGGCGCTGTTTTTAGGACAAACTTACAGACACATAGACAGACAGACAGACTGGACAGGGCTTTTATATAGTAGATGTAGCATATGTAATAGACCTCCCAATATATTACATGTTATTAACCCCTTCCCGACCCGTGACACAGCGTATGCGCCATGGAAACCGGTGCATTCCCGACCCATGACGATTATGCTGGTGTCATCTCGAGGTTCTGTTCCTGCGGCTCTGTTGACCGGGGTAACTGAAGGGTTAACAGAGCCGCAGGTACATGACAGCCTGTATTTGACTCCAGAGGGGGTGGCTTTCCCCCCCTTGGCTAGGACCCCTCAAATTGGCAGTTGAAAGTGAAACTGCCAATCGGAGGGATTGTAATATCTCACCAATGAAACTTGGTGAGATATTACAATCCTGCGGCCTGATGCTGCCCCTGTTCTCTCCCCCATTCTCCGATCCGACTCCCCTGCCTTCTGTCTTGCTAAATTTACCTGGATCGGGGCATAGCCCGTACTTACGTAGCGCTCACTGACTTACAAATCAGGCATGAATAATAATATTCTTTATAGCAAGATTAAATGTATTTGTTTACAAAGTAGCACATGAATTGTCATCAATTGAATACAGGCTTAACATAAAGTATACTAATCATACCTAGGCTTAATTATAGTGAATAAGCATCAATATATATATATACCTGATATTGTAGCTGCTTCACCTTCTCCATTTGGGGGAACATGTATCAGTGAGAAGGGAGCAATATTGAGGCTTGCATCGCAAGAGGTGTACGTCCATCTTGCCCTGGAAGAGCTCCCCCTCACTGAATGTGACCAGCTCCATTTATACTTTTTAAAATATCTCTGGTCATGCGCTGATGGCATGATCCAGCATTTTTTAGGACGTGACCATTAAAGGGATCCTGTCACCCCCAAAACACTTGTAAACCTATTAAAACCTGTCCCTAGAGCATATTAACACTATCCCTACACTCTTTTTACCTCCTAAATGCAGTAAGTGACATTGACTAAAAACGTTTTATAAGTACCTGATTAGTGATGATAATGAGTGACTATGCTATTCATAGTCACTCATCAAGACTGCCCCTCTGCTTCATAGCACGCCTCCATAGGCGTGATCGTCCTCCTAGATTCAAATTGCAGCCTCCCCGCTGTGCCCTGTGTCGTAGGAGGCTGCAGTGTGGCTTGTGACGCGATCCGCGTCATTCCCGGCGCCCTGTGACGTATTTACAGCGGCGCCGCGCTGTCAGCTTCAAAATGCGCACTGCGCATGCGCATTGGGCATGCGCAGTGCGCATTTTGAAGCTGACAGCGCGGCGCCGCTGTAAATACGTCACAGGGCGCCGGGAATGACGCGGATCGCGTCACAAGCCACACTGCAGCCTCCTACGACACAGGGCACAGCGGGGAGGCTGCAATTTGAATCTAGGAGGACGATCACGCCTATGGAGGCGTGCTATGAAGCAGAGGGGCAGTCTTGATGAGTGACTATGAATAGCATAGTCACTCATTATCATCACTAATCAGGTACTTATAAAACGTTTTTAGTCAATGTCACTTACTGCATTTAGGAGGTAGAAATAGTGTAGGGAAAGTGTTAATATGCTCTAGGGACAGGTTTTAATAGGTTTACAAGTGTTTTGGGGGTGACAGGATCCCTTTAACCACAAGATATTCACTTCTTTCCTGTGCAATACCCCCATCTGTTTCCCTAGCTGAGGATGTGATTTAATTTCAGCTCAGCTCATGGTTTCATCATAACGGCATAATGTGAAAAAGAGGAAGTCCCCCTTTTTGTATTTCAACCAAGAACTGATCATTTATATGGAATAATGAATGACAAGACCTGTGGTCACTATATTCTAATTATGATTACCTGTTCTATACCTATTACTATCCACGTCCACACACCATTCTTATCACATTGGTATCACACCCTCTGATCCCCTCTGCCCCCTGATCTGATCCCCCTTCCCACCGGTAATCACCGCTAATCGGTGATCACCTCCTTCCGCTCACCCTCTGGCTCCTTCGGTCGACTCCTCCGGGCAGCTCCTCTTCCAGTCCTCCTCCAGGTCCTCCATTCTCTTCCTGTCAGCTCTGCCCTCCGCCGCTGGTTCAGGCTCCTCTGCATTTCATCTCCCTGCATAGACATGAGAATGCAAAGGAGCAGTGGGACACAGAGCCAGGGCACAGTGACAGTCCTGGCACAGTGATCTGTTATGTGATCACTGTGTTGGGGCTGTCAGATCCCTTCACTGCAGCAGTGAAGGGATCTGACAGCCCCGGCGCAGTGATCCATTATGTGATCACTGTGCTGGGGCTGTCAGATCACTTCACTGCTGCAGAGAAGGGATCTGACAGTCCCGGCACAGTGATCCATTATGTGATCATTGTGCCAGGGCTGTCCGATCACTTCACTGCAACGCAGGGTCACCTGACCCAAGCCTCAGAGATCATGTGATCTATGAGACTTGGGTTTGCACAGTGATGTTGCTAGAATCCTCAGCGTGGAGAGGCCCACAACGTTTGGGCCTCTCCACGCTGCAAAATGCAAATTGCAACCCACAGCCACCCCAGAGCTACAGAATAATACAGAGCTTTCATTAGAGGCGCCATTTTCTGGTGCTGTACCCCATCTCTTCCAGTTGCCCTTCTGCTGGTAGCAATGCTGGTGGCACACGGTTCTCATACACGACATGGTGTCCGCTAACAATTTCAATGGAAAATTAGCTCCAATTGTTAGCGGACACTTATGTCGCGTATAGAGAGCCCCTCCCTGTGTGCCTGAACATTGGAGCTCCCCCACAAGTGACCCCATTTTAGAAACAAGATCCCCCAGGGAACTTATCTAGATGCAAAGGCAGCACTTTGATCCCCAGGTGCTACACAAATTGATCCGTAAAAACAAAAAATTACTTTTTTTTCACAAAATTCTTTTTTTTCCCTTTTACAGACTAATTTGTGAAGCACCTGGGGGTTCAAAGTACTCACTATTCATCTGGATAAGTTCCTGGGGGGTCTAGTTTCAAAAATGGGGAGCTACAATATTTAGGCACACAGGGGCTCTCCAAACGCGACATGGTGTCCGCTAAAAATTTGAACAATAAAGAAAAGACTTCATAATAGCAAATACAGAGGGTTCACCACAAGGTGCAAACCATTAATCAGCCTTAAAAATAGAAGGGCAGATTAGACGTTGCCAAAAATAAATCTACAGAAGCCAGCCAAGTTCTGGAAAAGCATTCTTTGGACAGATGAAACTAAAATGAACCTGTACCAGATATATGAAAGTATGGAGAAGGATTGGAACAGTTAATGATCCAGAGAACACCACATCTTTGTATAACATGGTAGAGGCAGTGTGATGGTATGGGCATGCATGGCTTTCAATGGCACTGCGTCATTGGTGGTTGTTGGCGACTGAAGACAAAAGTACCTGGATAAATTCTGAAGTGTACAGGGCGATACTTTCTTTTCATTCAGAATCAACCACATGCAGCATGGTTGATTAGACATCGGTTCACAGTACAGAACGACAATCACCCAAAACATATTGTGAAAGCAAACCAGCTTTTTAACTCAACCCCATTGAACATGAATGTCATATGCTTAAGGCTACTTTCACATTAGCGTTTCGCATCATTTGCGGCAGATTAGGCAGTTTTGCCATTTGCATTTGCGGCAAGACTGCGTTCTGCCTAATGCATTCCCTATGGGACTTGCATACATGTGCGGTTTTGCCGCAATCTGGCAAATCCGCCATTTCCGGTAATGGACAAAAACCACTGCTAGCAGCGGGTTTTTGACTTGCCGCAAGTGAAAATCTGCAAGTGCCGCACAAGTCCACAAGTGCCACAGTGAATGCATTAAGCCAAACGCAGTCTTGTCACAAGTGTTCCGGCTACCGACTGATCAGGCAAAACTGCTGGATTTGCCAGAAATGCCGAGAAACGCTGGACAGTGATGTTCCAGTGATAGGGACAATGATGGGGACAGTGATAATGGGACCGTGATGGAACCGTAATGATGAGACAGTGATGGGAACAGTAATGATGGGACAGTGATGGGAACAGTAATGATGGGACAGTGATGGGGACAATTATAATGGGACAATGATGGGGACAGTGATGGGGATAGTTATAAAGGGACAGTGATGATGGGACAGTGATGATGGGACAGTAATGGGGACAGTGATTATGGGACAGTGATGCTAAAAGTGATGATGGGTCATTGAAAATGGGATTGTGATGGAACAGTAATGATGAGACAGCAATGGGAACAGTAATGATGGGACAGTGATGGGGACAATTATAATAGGACAGTGATGGGGACAGTGATGATGTGACAATGATAGGGACAGTGATGATAGGACAGTGATGGGAATAGTTATAATGGGACAGTGATAATGGGCTAGTGATGGGGACAGTGATGATGGAACAGTGATGGGGACAGTGGTGATGGGATAGTAATGGCGACAGTTATAATGTGACAGTAATGGGGACAGTGACGGGGTCTGTAAAATGCTACAGAATATGATTGTGCAAATTAAATAGTTTAAGGACTACAATGTATAAGGAATCATACTGTATTTAGCATCTTATACTATATTTAGGAGAGAAGCTTAAACTGTAGGACCAGTTTGGATTACACATTGGAAAACCAATTATGCTAGATATTTTTGCCATTTTTTTTGTTTGTAATAACTGTGAACCCCATATTGAGCAAAATCTTCTAATTTGTCTGATATATTTTTTTTTTTAATCTTTGCTTTCCTACCATTTCTTGGATTGTCAATAACAACAATCATTCAACAGTTGGCCAAATTACACTGAACCTTCCCTTTAGTAGTGTTGCTTTCTTATAAAAATAATAAAATTAGGGCTATTATGTGGGGGATAATGAAACCCAATTATGGCTGAATAAAAATATATATTTTGGACAGACAAGGCAGGCCAGATGTTAAGACGTAAAGCCACTCTTCATATACATAAATCCACCAAATGAACACATTCTTTATTTTAGTTCCTTCTTATATTTTTTTCATAAAAATTAACTTTTTTGACCTTCTAAGAAAATCCAACCTTTGGTGCTCCTTAGACAATGAGCCTAGTGTACACTTTGATTCAGCTGCCAAGCTGATTACTTTGGCTGTGAGAGAAAACCGGCTACTTAGCTTTCTGAATCAGGCCCTTTCATTGAAATGTGGCCTTTCTTCCCCCTCCTGTAGCCTCAATATTCCTGGCAACTGATTGCACAGCAGTTTTGGCAACTATGTGAAGGTGGTGACCAGCTACGAAAACTAATGACAGGACCGTAATAACCATCTGATAATTGAATCCAAGTAATTGTTATGGTAAATGTTATATGTTGTTTCTTTACATAATTTTATCCTATTATTTCCTCATTTCTTTCAAGTTGGTACAATACGTTCAGGAAATTAAGATAATCTGTTGCAGGAATTGCTCAAATGATCTTGAGGACAGAATATTGGAGTCATGTCTTCACAGTTTATGTAAGTTGGATTGGAAATATTGCCATGTTTTGCATTCCTTTTACAATACTTCTACAGAAAGTTCAGCTGGCTTCCTCATGTACATTTGGTCATTTTCTTTTCATTATGAGAATCCATATAACTTTATAAAACCCAGTGGCTCAGAGTTAGTGATGCTCTCCAGGGTTCAAATCCAGCCAAAGAGAAAGTCTTAATGGTGTTTGTATTCACAAGAGGTTTGTGTGGGTTTCCTCCAAGTTCTCTGGTTTCTTCCACCACTCCAAAGACATACTGATAGGGAATTTAGATTGTGAGCCCCAATTGGGACAGTGATGACAACGCAAGTAAGGGGGAATATATGCAGAATATGATGGCGCTACATAAGCGAGTAAAGTAATGAGAAGGTAGACTTGTGACGTGTCAGAAACAACACTATCCTACAGCATTATCAGGCTAGAAAATCTGACCCTAGATGTCCATGATTATAGTTGGTACCTGCATATCAATGTTTGTCATTATCATTTTTAATCATGAATGTGATCATTAATATAATGGATGTTGAATTTGCAGCAATATTTACGTGACTTCACAGTTAGCTTAATGTAACATATATATACCATTGTCCAACAATTCACCTCTGTCAATTTGCTGATCTCTTGTGTACACAGCTCACACTGTTTAGTTAATCTGCTAAATGCCTCAAATTCTTACTCCAAAAACAACATATCAATTTAACCCACACACATACACACATGTCCTCTATACAGGAGTCATGTTTCAAGCCGATAAAACACATACTATTGGAAATGAATTCAAGCCACCAAAAACATGACAATAAACATAACAATCAGGCTTTGATATGTACCAACAGCCATAATGGATCACTGTCAAGTTTGCAAAGACATGATCAAGAGGCAAAAAAAAAGGAATTTCAAAATAAGAACTAGGGTTTTCATCCAGTAGTTCCATATTATTATTATTACATTTTCGACCACTTGTCTTTGTCTACCCCCTAACTTGTACAGCGCCATGTATCCTAATAGCGCTATATACCGTATATACTCGCGTATAAGCCGAGTTTTTCAGCCCAAAAATTGGGCTGAAAAGTTACCCCCTCAGCTTATACGCGAGTCACTACACAGGCGCCCCCCCCAGAGGTATACAGGCCCCCCCATGCTCCGTAAACCTGTAAAGGAAGATGATTATACTTATCACTGTCCCGCTGCCGTCCCCGCTCTGCATCGCGCTCCTCCATCTGCATCGCGCTCCTCCATCTGCATCGCGCTCCTCCATCTTCCGGCTTCCTGTCGGCGCCGACAATGACGTCATTGTCGACACAGAACACAAGAAGTCGGAAGCCGGTGAATGAAGATGGAGGAGCGCGATGCAGATGGAGGAGCGCGATGCAGATGGAGGAGCGCGATGCAGAGCGGAGACGGCAGCGGGACAGTGATAGTATAATCATCTTCCTTTACAGGTTTACGGAGCATGGGGGGGGGCCTGTATACCTCGGGCTGCTGCTGTATATACCCTGGGGCTGCTGCTGTATATACCATGGGGCTGCTGCTGTATATACCATGGGGCTGCTGCTGTATATACCCTGGGGCTACTGCTGTATATACCATGGGGCTGCTGCTGTATATACCCTGGGGCTGCTGCTGTATATACCCTGGGCTGCTGCTGTATATACCTTGGGGCTGCTGCTGTATATACCATGGGGCTGCTGCTGTATATACCCTGGGGCTGCTGCTGTATATACCCTGGGGCTGCTGCTGTATATACCCTGGGAAGGCTGCTGTAACACTGCTGGGGCCTGTATATACCACTGGGGAGGCTGCTGTATACCACACTGCTGGGGGCTGTATACTACCACTGGGGAGGCCTGTATACCATCGGGGGGGCCTGTATACCACACTGCTGGGGGCTGTATACCTGTGCTGGGGTCCACCCTCGGCTTATACACGAGTCAATAGTTTTTTCCCAGATTTTGGGGGCAAAAGTAGGGGGGTCGGCTTATACATGAGTATATACGGTAAATACCTAATAATAATAATAAATAATACTTTTGAAGGTTCTGTTCTAGATAACATAATATGCCTTCTCATTGTAAAATCTATGTTAAATTTCTAAGAGCCTATCTCTATCTATTTATTGCCATAATCTAAGCTATTTTCTAATATACATGTATTTAAGATTTCCTACTGTTCCCTAAGTACACTAACTGCTATTGTATTTTCTTCCTACTTCTTCTCTGATGATGCTTTGATAGAGAATCCAAGTGCATGCTGCTGCAGCTCTGCCTCCTCCCTATGGTGAAGCATCATCAGTGACACTCATTTCTGGGCTGGGCCAATCCCAGCACTATGTGTACTGTACCATGTGCACAATGACAGCGCACTCTCTGCTGTCATCTCAGATCATTAGAAGAGAAATCAGAAAATACAATGTACAAAGTTTATGAGTTCATGTCATGATTTACAACTGACAGCTGTGTATCAGCAGTGTCAATCACTGATAGGGGAGGTGGTAAGGGGTGTAGGGGGGAGTGTTCTCCACAGGAATACACTGGACTCAGGTGCTAACAGAGAATTCATATTAGCCAAGAAGGATAATACTTTGTTGTGCTGTGTTGACTAATGGGAGTGCAGACCTGCCCTCAATCTATGCTACCTACACACAGGGCACAGTGGCCTGATGACAAGTCCAGTTTTTGGCTACTGAGAATTTGGGATTAAGAATTAAAAAAAAATAGACCCACTGCATGTCAGGATCTCGACTGGGCTGTTAGGAGTGTGTATGATGACAACCTTGCTGACTGGTTATAATAACAGCCAGCACAATGAATGTAGCTCATAGCTCAGGACCAGTACAAGTAATGTAAGCTATAGCTGCAAAATGGTGTGTAAAACCAGGACAAGTTATCATCTAGTAGGGAAAGAAGAGTGTGGGGAGTTTTGTCTGTGTGCTTAAACTAAGTGTGTATGTGTGTCCTACTACCAATATTTAATTACTTTGTCCCAGCAGTTTACATTAAAGTTCATGGGAATTTTACAAGAACATCAGGATAAAACCACATTACAAACTAAGCAAATAAATCTTGATTCCTGCCAGTCACAATGTCATTCTACATTTACTTCTTCCCATTACGTAAACTCATTCCACATTTTTAAACTCTGCATACGTCTTTCTCCATGTAACTTTACATTCCCATAAAAGGCTAACATGATTTAATGTATGCCATTTTGTGATGTAAGGATTTCCTCGGATAACATTAGATATTTGCCAGCCAGTCTTCAGCCCAGGTTTTGTTATGACATGCATGGTGTCTCACACCTTTTTCTTAGGGCACTTTAACCGATGAGGAATTTAGATCTTCCGTCAAGCAATGTAAATATTAGGAATGTCTTGCTCGGCTGGTGAGAATGTCAATTATCTGAACTGGTGTAAATCTTCTTTAAAATATCTTTAGCTGCAGGAGCATATTTACTGACAATAACACTATGGGGGGCAGCAGTACATTAATACATTGAGATTGATTTGAGATTAAATCACTTAAAGGGGTGTTCCCATCCTCCAAGATCCTATCCCAATATGTAGTAGGTGTAATAATAACAATATTAGCAAACACTTCCAAATAGAAATGTAGTTTGGTGCTCAACTGTAAAATAATACCTTATCGCGTTTGTATTATGCACCTTCATTTTTTTTACCCTTGTTGTTATGAGACTCAGTTACATCACTCGACCTTCTATGTGATCTTGCTTGCATAATGATGGCACAATCTTCCCCCCCTCCCCTTATTTTCAGACAATTATTTGTGTCAATCGAATGTCATGATTCTGATAGTTATTGTTTTGATGTGTATTTGATGTTTACATTCCCTTCAATAAAAATCATTGAAACCAGAAATGTAGTTTGGCTTCCCTGAAAAGCAATATCTATTCCTCATGTGCATTGCATAGCAGGATATTAAGTATACATGGTTACGGCCACGCATATAGGAAAAGACAGTTAGTTGCTCATGGTTGTAACCATGTATATCTAAGGTCCTGCAATGCCCTGCACATAAGGAAAAGACATAGCTTATAAGGAAAACATAGTACATTTCTAGTTGGAGGTATTTGCTAATATTGTTATTATTACACCTGCTACATCTTGGGATAGGATCTTGGAGATGGTAATACCCCTTTAAGACTGGCACTAGTACTGCACCAATAGTAATAAGAATGCAGTGATCAATTCAGCAGATACTGTGATCAGTATCCACAAGCCACTAGTCATTTGGTATGCTACATTAAACATTTGGGACTAGCGTCTTTAATCATTACTGTTAAGAGATGACCAGATCTATTGAAATTCGACTTCACCAAAGTTTCCCACAAATTTCAATTTGTATTTGATAAATTTATGCGGATCTTAGTACTAGACAGGAAGGTGGAGGGGTGGCTGGAAGGAGTAAAGAGAGAGACATTTTGATTCAATATGATCTGACTACTCTGCTTACCTTGGAAATCTGGAGATGGATTCCAGTTCTGCATTCACCTGAACTCCAGTGGAAGCCGACTGTCACGGGTGTATCAGGAGACATGGATGAGGCTGTTGGGGCCACTTTCAGAAAGTCGCAGCGTCTGGTCAAACAGCCAAAATCCTGCATTGTGGTTGTGTCCCTGAGGTAATTCTCTGCTTGGTGATAGCTGGAGGTCACAAGGGCCCACCCAGCTGGTCTCCTACCTGCCTTTCAGCTGTCTCTATTCATACCCCTTAGCTCCAATAATGCATTGCTGGTGTTAGCTAAATGCATGATTGTTCAGATTGGTGAAATATGTGTTTTTCAAGATGCTGCCAGACACACCTAGCAGTGGCTTTCATCTACAGTAGCAAATGGATGATGGGTTGTTAAATGTCAGAATGACCTAACTTTCTCTTTCCTGACAATAAAGACATCCATACACATTAGATGGATGTTAGATAAATGATCCTTCAGACGATTGTTCGGCCGGTAGACATCTTGGCCAACTATCCCAAGCTATCGTATGACATGTTGACTTATTTCTGGGAAGTAAAATGATCAGCTGTCGGAAATTACAGTGCTCCAATACACAAGGCTATTAACTGAACCAATCAATATCAGCAAGTTCGGCAGAAATAAGTCCAGTTATATGGGGGCTTTACCATTGAGGAAAAGTGAGAAGACACCCATAAAAAGTTATTTTTTTCAGTTACACCAAAATTAATGAGTTCAGCTGACATCTAATGCGCCTTTAGACATATTAGAGGCTTAGGTCTAATTAATTAATAAATGTATTTTTCGGACCATAAGATGCACTTTTTTTCCTCTAAATTTGGGTGGAAAGTGTGAGGTGCATCTTATGGCCTGAATGTAGCATGCTGTGGGCAGGGGGTAGCAGCACTAGGATCGCAAGAGGCAGGAAAAGGTCACAGCTGCAGGAATCCAGCGCTGGGGCGATCGCATGAGTCTCGCTGCCTGTCAGCGCCAAGCAGTGGGCTGAAAGCAGGAAATGAATATTCCTTCACTTAAACATCAGACACAAGTGGTCGCCCTATGGATTCCTGCAGTGGATGGGGAGATCGTGTGTCCAGTGGGGAAGGAGGCGACAGGAGCAGGGTGCCACATAGAAGGGACAGTTGTGCTGGCCCGGAGGGACTGTGCTCTGTGCTGTCATGTGATGCTCCAGCCCTCCCTCTTCATTACCTCACCACAGAGCCTTAAAGAGGAAGCTTCCTTGTTTCTAGTACGGTGTCTGCAGGGACTATGGTGAGATAATGAAGAGGGAGGGCTGTGTGCTGTCATGTGATGCTAAAGCCCTCCCTCTCTATTATCCTCACCACAGGTCCTGTAAGCTGTAGAAAAAGAAATACTTCCGGGTTTCTAGCGTGGCTACAGGACCTGCACTGATGTGAGCAAAGCCTGTACAAGTAAGAATTAATTAAAAGTTTATTAATTACAGCACATAAAAAGCACTCTACCACTCCTGTGGTGAACTATAACTCCCAGCATGCCATATGATCTGCAGGACATGATGGGAGTTATAGTTCTCCCATGGGATCTTAAAGCAGCACTCCAGTGTTTTTTTCAGTACTGGAATGGCGTTTTAAATATAAGCCCTGTGCCCCTATTCTTATACTCACCTTCCAGCGTCTTCATATAATACTTCAGCGCCACCACACTGGTCCTGCAGCACCATCTTCTGTCCATAGCTTCCAAGTAAATAACATACTATTATATATAAAAACATAACATATAATAGTATGTTAGTTATGTTATTAACCCCTTTACGACCTTTGACGTTATACAACGTCATGAAAGTCGGTGACTTCCCGACCTTTGACGTTGTACATCGTCATGGTGGTTACTGTGCCAAAGCTTCTTATCACAAAACGCCAGGGCTTGATGTCAGGGGGGAAGGAGGGTGTGTGGATTCCCTACCCCCATGATCATTGTGATTGGCTGTTTGAATAGTCAATCACAACGATTCTCTCACTCCATCTATGGAAGGGGCTGTCATAGCCCCTTTCATAGGATGGAGCACTGTAGGGGGTGGGAACTGTCCCCTCCACGTTGATGGGGAGTGATCTGATGGGATTATTTCTCCCATCGGCTGCATGATGGTGATGCAGGCTCGATGAGCCCACTTGCCACCTGCTTGTGCCCCTGCTCCTCTGCAGCCTGATCTCCGTGCATAGAGATCAGACTGCAGAGGAACGATCTGACAGCTGGACACAGCGATCTGCTATGTGATCGCTGTGCCCGGGCTCTGTCACCCCCTAAGTGCTGTGATCTTACAATCACAGCACTTAAGCCCCAGTCACACATAACGAGATCGTTAGCAAGATCGTTGTAACTGTGACGTTACAACGATCTCTCCAGCGATGTCACTATGTGTGACATCTAGCAGCGATCAGGCCCCTGCTGTGAGATCACTGATCGTTGCAAAGGGCTCAAACATTTTTTGGTCGTTGGTCTCCCACTGGTCAGCACGCTTCACTGCGTGTGACAGCGAGAGACCAACAACCAGCGATCTCACAGGTTGGTAACCATGGTAAACACCGGGTATCTAGGCAGCGCGCGCTGCCTAGATACCCGGTGTTTACCATGGTTACCAGCGCTAAGCAGGGAGGATGCTGGTAACTATGATAAACAGCGGGTATCTAGGCAGCGTGCTGCCTGGATACCCGTGTTTATCATAGTTACAGCTTCCTCCCTGCTTACAGGTTGTGCTAAGCAGGGAGACGCTGGTAACTATGATAAACAGCGGGTGTCTTGGCAGCGCGCTGCTTGGATACCCGGTGTTTATCATAGTTAACAGCTTCCTCCCTGCTTAGCTCAGCCTGTAAGCAGGGAAGAAGCTGGTAACTATGATAAACAGTGGGTATGTAAGCAGCGTGTGCTGCCTGGATACCCGGTGTTTATCATAGCTACCAGCTTCCTCCCTGCTTAGCACTGCCTGTAAGCAGGGAGGACGCTGGTAACTATGATAAACAGTGGGTATCTAAGCAGCGCGCGCTGCCTAGATACCCGGTGTTTATCATAGTTACCAGCTTCATCCCTGCTTACAGGATGAGCTAAGCAGGGAGGATGCTGGTAACATCACTTACAGTGATGTGGGAGGTGGCTCCCAGGTTCCTGATCGCTGGGGAGATCTGCCTGTTTGCAAGCTCCCCAGCGACCAGGTAACGACTCTCCAACAATCCCGGCAGGTCGTTATCGCTGTCGGGATCGCTAGAGCGTCGTTGTGTGTGATGGGACCTTTAGGGTCTGAGGAGAGAAAGCGCACTGTCACTTATCTCTCCCCGTGGTGATCGGCTCATCGTAATGTAATTACAATGAGCCGATCACCATGAAAACCCGACGAGTCCATGGCAACATCAGGTCACCTGACCCAAGCCTCAGAGATGATGTGATCTCTGAGACGGGTTTGCCACAGTGATGGTGCACTGTATGGCAATGATCTGCCATATAGTGCACCATCACTATGACAACAGACTACAACAAGGGATCAAGTGTCCTCTTCTTGTATTCTGTTGTCATAGTGATGGTGCACTGTATGGCAATAATCTGCCATACAGTGCATCATCACTATGAGCCTAGAGACTACAACAAGGGATCAAGTGTACTCTTGTTGTTGTCTCTGGGGTCACGGTGATTGTGCACTGTATGGCAGAACATTCCCATACAGTTCACTATCACTGTGACCCTTGAGACTACAACAAGATCCCTTGATCCCTTGCTGCAGTCTCTGTATGTAGCAGAGGCGATCGAGCGTCGTGGGACGATCGTTGCGGACATCGTCGTATTCTAAAAAAAAAGTTGGAGTCTGAATTTTGTTTGTGTTTTTTTCTAATACAAAGATTTTTCTCTGTGTGGTGTATTTTTTGCCTATTTACTAGAGATTCCAAATGGCTGGGTCTAACATTGGCCCGACATTATGAATCTCGGGCTTAGTGCCAGCAGCCAATAGAAAAGCTGGCATTAACCCCTTTATTACCCAGTTTGCCACCGACACAAGGGCAACTGGACCTGTCTGGGTACAGCGCCAGAAAGTGGTGCTTCAATGAATGCACCATTTTTTGGGCGGCAGCGCAGTTCACAGCATTGGGGCCCAGAATGCTTGCCGAGGATTATTTTTAGGATATATTTTTGGTTGCCAGCCAGGTACAACTTGGCAGCTGGGGGCTGGAATCCTCATCATGGACAGGCCCAAACATCATGGGCCCCATATGCTGCGAATTGCAGCCCACAGTCACCCCAGAAAATGGCACATTCATTAGAGGCGCCACATTCTGGTGCTGTACGCAGACTCTTCCAGTTGCCCTGGTGCTGGTGGCACACTGGGTAATAAAGGGGTTAATTCCAGCTTTTTTTTATTGGCAGCTGGCACTAAAAGCCAGAGATTCATAATGTCGGGCAGATGTTAGACCCCACCATTAGGAATCTCTAGTAAATAATACACAACACTCAGAGAAAAACTAATTTTATTAGAATAAAAAACAAACATATCTCAACTCCATCTTTATTACTCCCACATAACCATCCACATTCCTTCATCCAGAGTCTGCAGGGAGATCACAAGCATCTTTCCGTGCAAAGTCTGCAATCACATTGACCGAAGGGACTCATTGAGTGACATAACCCGCGGCAGAGATGTTTTCCACCACATATGAGGTATTGGTGTACTCAGGAGAAATTGCCCAACAAATTTTAGGATCCATTTTATCCTGTTGCCCATATGAAAATAAAAAAATTGAGGCTAAAAGAATATTTTTGTGAAAAAAAAAGTACTTTTTCATTTTTACGGATCAATGTGTGAAGGACCTGGGGTTCAAAGTGTTCACTACGCATCTAGATAAGTTCATTGGGGGGGTCTAGCTTCCAAAATGGGGTCACATGTGGGGAAGCTCCAATGTTTAGGCATACATGGGCTCTCCTTATGTGACATGTGTCCGCTAATGATTCCAGCTCATTTTCCATTCAAAAAGTCAAATGGCGCTCATTCCCTTCCGAGCCCTGCCGTGCGCCCAAGCATTGATTTTCCACCACATAATGGGGTATCGGCGTATGCAACAGAAATTGCACAACAAATTTTAGGGCTCTTTTTGTGCTTTTAAGACATGTGGGAAATGTAATTTATTAACTATTTTGTACTACATAACTCTCTGGTTTAACAGAATAAAAATGAAAAATTTGAAAATTACGAAATTTTAAACATTTTCTATTTATTAACAAATAAATGCAAAAATTATCGACCTAAATTTTCCACTAACTTGAAGCCCAATATGTCACGAAAAAGCAATGTCAGAATCGCTAGAATCCGTTGAAGTGTTCCAGAGTTCTTACCTCATAAACGGATACTGGTCAGAATTACAAACAATGGCAAGGTCAGTAAGGTCAAAACAGGATAGGGGTGAAGGGGTTAAATAATTTACCATATTTTTTTGCTTCAAATTTTTTTCTCCTATTTTCCACCTCAAAAACCTGGGTGTGTCTTATAGTCTGGTGTGTCTTGTAATCTGAAAAATATGCTACTTTTTTGTTAGGTACTCGTTCGATCCATGCATGGATAAAACACATACCAATTATAGTCTACAGCAGTGTTCCCCAACTCCAGTCCTCAAGAGCCACCAACAAGAGCATGTTTTCAGGATTTCCTTAGTATTGCACAGTTGATAATTTAACCACCTGCCCAGGTGATGATTCCAACACTTGTGCAATGATATACAGGACTGTTCACATGTCCACAAAATCGGTGTGCTTCTGTTTTTAATATTGTAATGGGTAGCAGAAGTTCTCCTATCTGTTTTTCTGTTGGCAGAGAAAATTTGAGAAAATTGTTGGTGGGAAAAATGGACACACTGACCAAACACTGATGAAAATTATGTGGCAGCTATGTTAAAAGTTAGAAATAATATTTCTACTAAATAAAATTATGCAGAATTTAGCAAATATTTATTAAATAAGGAAGATATAGCTGAAGGGTTAATCTTTGTGTCTATAGTCATCTAGTTGACAAAATATAATTGCATTTCGCATGCATATCTGTCTCCTTACTGACTTTACAAAGATAGTGTTACAGTAAAGCAATCTTATATGAGCAGTGTTATAGACAGTGTGTTCTGATTTCTGAGCCGTAATCTCTTATTTGATCATCCATAAAGCAAACAGCGCTGTGTCACTTGAAACAAAAGTGCTTGTTTAAACAAGCTAAACCCACACCGCCTGCAAGAGAACAGCCACTTGTCAACAAGGCATGAGAACTAATTTACCATGTTTTGCTTCAAGGCCAAAACTAACATCAGGTATATTCTTAAAAAAAAAATCTTCGAGATGTGTGAGCATATGTAAACCTCTCCTGATGCCATCTCTCTACACATGGCATAAAAACACGGGCGCACACAAGTATAAAGTGAAGAATATATACATATAGTTTTATTCACACATATACAGACAAATACATTAAAATCAAATTAAAACCACAATCAAGGGTTTCCGTGCTCGGTGTAACAAGCCAAGTATGCTTATAAACATAAAATACCAAACTCAAGGTATACTGGATTGTAAGGTAACACAGTGCTGTATAGCAAGAGGTAAGGTGCAATTAACAAGGGCAGTTGTACAGAGCAAGTCAATTACAGATAACACCTGTATATGTCGACAAATATATGTACATAAAGAGCTAGGTAATACGGATGTCACATATCAAATATTAGTCACAAAGAGCAGCAATATAGTATACATACGATATTTGTAAACCCGTATGTATACTATATTGCTGCTCTTTGTGACTAATATTTGATATGTGACATCCGTATTACCTAGCTCTTTATGTACATATATTTGTCGACATATACAGGTGTTATCTGTAATTGACTTGCTCTGTACAACTGCCCTTGTTAATTGCACCTTACCTCTTGTTATACAGCACTGTGTTACCTTACAATCCAGTATACCTTGAGTTTGGTATTTGATGTTTATAAGCATACTTGGCTTGTTACACCGAGCACGGGAACCCTTGATTGTGGTTTTAATTTGATTTTAATGTATTTGTCTGTATATGTGTGAATAAACTATATGTATATACTCTTCACTTTATACTTGTGTGCGCCCGTGTTTTTATGCCACGTCTTTTTCTTATATATTTTCTTACATATTCACTATGAGTACCGTGGCATGGTGAGCACCTGGATTTAATTTACTATTGTATTGTGGTGCTCCTCTTTGCCTTATTGTATCTCT
Source organism: Allobates femoralis (assembly GCA_033576535.1). Classification (NCBI taxonomy): domain Eukaryota; kingdom Metazoa; phylum Chordata; class Amphibia; order Anura; family Aromobatidae; genus Allobates; species Allobates femoralis. The sequence goes on from JARQOC010000003.1 coordinate 575,315,516, forward strand.
CTACACATAGCATGTCCTTAAGGTGGCGTCACACGTGTCAATATCGCTAGTGACATCGCTGAAAAGTGACGTCGCTAGCAATATTGCAAGTGCGTCGTGCTGTGTGACAGCACAACGCAACTGCGATATATCGCTGGTCACAGGTTGACAGGTTTACGAGGATGAACGCAAACCTGTCAATCTGAAATCAACGATTAGGCTGGATCGCGCCGTCTGACACCGCAATAGTAATGTTGGCGGCGATCCAGCCTATACCGCAGCTTGCTGTGGATCGCTCACTGGGTTGATCCCAGCCCAGCGAGCGATGTCTCCACCCACATCGCTGCAGCATCACCGGCAACATGTTGCCGTGTGACACCAAGGCTGCAATGTCGGAAGCGAGCACGCACCCGCGCATCGCTTCCGACATCGCAGCCTTCATTGACACATGTGACGCGCCTTTAGATGCTAAGAGAAGAAAAAGGGGATCCATGAAAAAGTCATTGGGAAAAGGTCTCTGCAAGAGGACAAGGGATATTTGGTCAGACTTCTCCAGAACCTTCATCTGAGGGGTTGGTTTTAAATGAACCAGTTAGCTGATTCATGAGTGTACCATGGGAATCATGAATTGGACACTGGCTGAGTGATTGTAGCCATTTACTATTTTTTGGTCTACATAATGCACTTTTTCCCAAAAATGTTGTAGTCTGGATGTATCTGGTTGTGGGGGATGGCAGTGGCGGAGCATGATCACAGGAGGCAGGCAATGTGCCCACTATAAAGATAATGAATATTCACTTCTCTCCACACCCATAATCTTGCCCACCCCTCTGTACTGAACCCAGTGCAAAGAGGTGGACAAGATTATAGCCGTGAAGAGCAGTGTATTTATATACTCTTATAAAGAGAGCTACTAGCTAAAAGGGTAGGGATATCCATATAGATAATTGCTATATGGGCTTATACTATTCATTGCAGATATCTACATGGATATCCCTACCCTTATAGCTAATAGCCCTGTTTGAAAAAATTGAGCCACAAACTACACCTATTTAAGTACCGTATATACTCGTGTATAAGCCGACCCGTGTATAAGCCGACCCCCCTACTTTTGCCCCCAAAATCTGGGAAAACCTATTGACTCGTGTATAAGCCGAGGGTGGACCCCAGCACAGGTATACAGCCCCAGTGGTAGTATCCAGCCCCAGTGGCAGTATCCAGCAGCCCCAGAAGTATATACAGCCCCAGTGGTAGTATCCAGTAGCCCCAGAGGTATATACAGCCCCAGTGGTAGTATACAGTAGCCATAGAGGTATATACAGCCCCAGTGGTAGTATCCAGTAGCCCCAGAGGTATATACAGCCCCAGTGGTAGTATCCAGCAGCCCCAGAGGTATATACAGCCCCAGTGGTAGTATCCAGTAGCCCCAGAGGTATATACAGCCCCAGTGGTAGTATACAGTAGCCATAGAGGTATATACAGCCCCAGTGGTAGTATCCAGCAGCCCCAGAAGTATATACAGCCCCAGTGGTAGTATACAGTAGCCATAGAGGTATATACAGCCCCAGTGGTAGTATCCAGTAGCCCCAGAGGTATATACAGCCCCAGTGGTAGTATCCAGCAGCCCCAGAGGTATATACAGCCCCAGTGGTAGTATCCAGCAGCCCCACAGGTATATACAGCCCCAGTGGTAGTATCCAGTAGCCCCAGAGGTATATACAGCCCCAGTGGTAGTATACAGTAGCCATAGAGGTATATACAGCCCCAGTGGAAGTATCCAGCAGCCCCAGAAGTATATACAGCAGCCCCACAGGTATGGCTTATATTGGCAGCCAGCCTACTTACATACACATACCCATACATACACACATATATACACACACACACACACACACATACACATATATACACATACACACACATACACAGCTTCCTACCTTGTCCCCCGTTCTGCAGTGCTTTCCGGTGTCCTCCGTGCTCCGTTCCCGGTCTGCTGGGCCTTGTGGTTCCTCCTGGTTCCTCATCCTTCGGTTCTATCATGGGGGCTGCCATCTTGCTTGTTCTCTCCGCCCCCGGCCAGTGATGTCAGAGCAGGCCGCGCTGTGATTGGCTAGCACCCGTGATCACATGTCACGGGTGCTAGCCAATCACAGCGCGGCCTGCTCTGACATCACTGGCCGGGGGCGGAGAGAAGACACCAAGATGGCAGCCCCCATGATAGAACCAAAGGATGAGGAACCAGGAGGAACCACAAGGCCCAGCAGACCGGGAACGGAGCACGGAGGACACCGGAAAGCACTGCAGAATGGGGGACAAGGTAAGAAATACTGCGCAGCGCCCCCCCACCCCCCGCGCCCCCTCCCACCATAGGATTACCGTATTGACCCGTGTATAAGCCGAGGGGGGGACTTTTCAGCCCATTTTTTGGGCTGAAAAACTCGGCTTATACACGAGTATATACGGTAGGTTGAAACTGTTAGTTTGTCTTCTTTTCCCTAGATATGCCTTTTGATATAAAAGTAGTTTTTTCCTTTCTATAGTCTACCACCCTCTCTCTGATACTCTATACTATGTCATCTATAACCTGTATGCGATAACAGTTTTTGATTACAGACACCATATTAGTACGTTGCTGATAATTAAGACTGTACTTATCCATCCGTACATCAATACAACTTCAAAGTCCAATATTTGGAGGTGCAAAATTTTATTAATCTTTAACTTTATCTACTTGATTTTGTACTACATATATTTTGTTCTGATTTGCGCTCCCTCCACCACATTTTTCTGTATTATCTAGTGTAATAAATCCACTACCCTGCTACACACGAACAATACCTGTCTCTACCAGTATTCTCATCTACTTACTTTTTCATGGCCCTTTCACCTTTCTCAAAAGGTCAGTATTTGTTATCATATTTTAGGAAAATCCTCTAGGCAGCTCAATAAAAATGTATATATATTTCTTCTCCTTTATTTCACAGGCTCCAATCTTTATTATATCCTTTAATAAAGATCCCTGTATAACCTACAGGTTTTTCAGTATATAGAGCGCTAATGTGTTTTATCACATCAAAGAAATCATCCAGTCTGACTTTACTTCCCTTGATTTCTGGCTAAAGGTGTAATATGTATTTAATGATAATAATATAATATTTATTCATTTATATAGCATTATTAATTCCATAGCACTTTACATCAGTAGGGTTATAATAAATTATCACCAGTCATCCAATCAACATTGGTTACATATGGCAACATCCAACCTTCTGTAGACAACTGTATAGATTTTACTCGCTCAAAAATCTTTCCAAAATGAGAAAAAAATTATATCCTCACTTATAGGAGAAAGAGGTATACCCCCATGAAACATTGGGTAATAATACACCATTCACACCTCGTAGGAGTAAGAAGTCAATTCTCATTGGGCTATAGAGGACCAGCTTTAGCCAATTTGTGGCCCCCTAATAGCTCCACCTTTTTTCCCTGCTAGCCATTGTTAATAAAATCAAAGTGCCTTGCTGTACAGAACACGATTAATTCAGATGACAAGAAACACCTCATTAGTAGAACAACAAAAATGAAATCATTACATTCAGTTCCCAGTATAATAATTCATATAGGACAATATATTGCCAAAGTCATAAAATGCCTCCAAATACATTTTGTCAAATAAATTCTATTTTTAATTAAGCGACTTGCAGTTCTCACTTTCAAGGCCAGTGTAACTAAAACCAAGACTTCTATATTCCAAACATCTGTTTCTGATGGTAATAAAAAACACAGTATATTTAAAGTATGTCTATTTAAGTCCATATGTTGATTTGTAGGAGTGCTAAAACTCCTTTACATAAAGTGCTAGCAGAGAAATTCTGCCACCTCATAAATAAAAGCACTTAGAAGGTAAGAATTACTCAACCTACACAAACCATAGATTTCCCCTACCTCAAATTAATAATGTAATAGCAAACAAATCATTTAGGCCAGAATGTATTTGTCTGGGGCCTCTTTAAAGTACATTAGACTAATGAATTTGTTATGCCAAGGCAATGGAAATTTTCAATCAAGGCGGTCTAGCCCGAATACTGTATGAAAAGGGGAATATTGGCTGAAATAGCTAAAGAATAAGCCCTCGTGTCTGAATGTAACTAATTAAAACAAAAAAATAATATTCGGCTAAAGCTAGGCGCCTATATTAATGGCATTATGAATGAATGGTAGCAGCGAGTCTCATTAAAAGGGTTGCCCTGATCTTTAAACTGTTGGCCAAGTCATTACTAAGCTAATAATAGAAATGAGAGGATTTTTGGTACTATCATAATCATTAGCAATGGTGTGCATAATGAAATATCAAAGGAAAGTCCCTCAGCAGCAAAACCTAACAGATACGTAGTGCAAAATTGCATATCAACTGTATTGTAAGTACATATACTGTGCATTACCACAATATAAATGAATCTACAAATCCCCCATATCATTATATAGAGTCAGTCTGCTTTCTTTGCATTTACCCTCTCCCAAAAATAATAAAACACATGGAAAGAAACATCATTGATGCGAGGATGGATCTTTCTTAATAGGCTGTCCCAGAATGGCGCTGAGCTAAACCCAGAAATACTAAAGTAAGGATTTAGTCAGCTTCTCTCTTGGCAACGTGACAAAGTATGCAGAGCCAAAATGGTGGTTTACTGTATTTCCCACTCTAGTACCCGCAAACCTATACTGAGAATTTTTATAATGATTTTTTAAGCATTTTTCGTGTATTAGTATCTACATTTTAAGGGATATCTTCCTTACACATGATTTAATACTGACTATATTGCCTTTAAGGTTAGTTCTTGTCTATGAACACAAATATGTACTTGTAAACTTTATATGACTATTCAAAACCTAAAATGAAATCAATAAGCAAACACAGTGCATTGTTATTTTACGATTATTAGTGATGAGCGACCACTACCATGCTTGGGTTGCTTGGTACTTATAAAGAGCAGTTAGTTGGATGCTCGTACCGGCGTGACTCAAGTAAACGAATATAATGGAATTCAATAGGGAACTCAAGCATTTCTCTGGGAAATGTTTCAGAGAAACTCTAAAGTTCCCCATTGACTTGGTGTTTGTTACAAGTACCAAGCACCCGAGTATGGTAATACCCCCCCCCCCCCCAAATTGCAGCTCTGCACATTTTATGAGTTGAGCAAGAATGGTGTGAAAAAAAATCACTAAATACTTGCGCAAATTCTGCGTCTTTTCAAAGCTTTTTATGGCAGAATACCGGCATATTAGCTTTGATGAAGTGGTCTTATAATCTGCTAATTTACTTGTTTAATAAAAAATGTGACATCTATCCATCTGTCTGTATTTGGCATGTAAACCCATTTTGGTATACTCAGCACAGCCATGTATGGTTGCCTGCCAGAGAAAGTATCCTGGGCAGTAAAACCAAAAACAAGAGCCAGCACCCCTGTTAGTATAAGTGTAATTGGCAGGTGTACATTCAAACTGTGGCCACTAACAGACAAATATAACATACCGTATAATAAAAAAAATGCGTAGAAATACTGCAATAAGTAGTAACTCCAGTGTTTGTATGTATTGTTTTATTCTAGGATATACACTATTCACAAAAAGTTAGGGATATTTGAACTTAATGTGACCTTCTCTACACTTTTAGTCAAACTGTTCAATCTTTGAGAACTTTGTGTAGAACTTGCTGTTCTCTAACAAGGAGTTTAACGGCAAAATTCACAACAGGTGTTTGATCCAATAAATTTCATGGTTCAATTAGCATTGATATCTTATCAGTCTTCCTCATCATACTGTTCACATTTTGACATCATGCTACCAAGATGACACCTAACAGTTGATCAACACTACTTTGCCACTGTGAGGCTTCAAGCAGGATGTTCACAGATGGAAGAGTCCGCTGAGCTTAAAGTGTCACAGAGCATCATCAGTAGGTTGCAACAGAGATACAGGGACTGGAAAGTGACAGAGAGACTGGAAGAGTCATTTAGTCATATCACACACTGATGTGTTCACAATGCCCTCCAGAACCAGATGATGAGTGCCACTTACTGTAACTCCAGACACTTTTAAGGGAGGTGAGAGTCACCCAAGTGTCACGTTAGACCATTCAAAACTGTTTACATCAGCGTGGTCTGTGTGCTAGTCGATCTGCAAGGGTACCTGACCATACCACCAGGCACTGGGGTCATCATCTTGCATGAGCCAGGGAGACAGAGCAGCTACGCTAGATGAGGGATCAGTTGGCCTCAGGGCTGTTCACTGATAAAAGTCAATTTACACAGAAATTATGGTCGCTAATGATGTTGGAGATGTCAAGGAGAGCACTATGCATTAGACACTGTTGTCACCAGACGAGCCTTTAGTGGTGGTGTTACAGTGTGATAGGTGTGTCTAGTCGATACAGAACTGTCCTATCTTTTGTGAATGATGTAGTGACAAGCCCCTACTGTTTGAGCAACATCATTAATCCAGTCATAGTGCCTTTGCATGAACAACACAGGCATAATTTTATTTTCATGGTTGACAATACTCCTGCTCATCGAGGTCAATTCATTAGGGAATGGCTGCTGAAGACTGGATACCTTAAAAGAAATGACCTGCACTTTCTGTAGATGTGAATCTCATAGAATACCTATTGGATCAGCTGATTCATCATAGAGAAGCTCATAATTGGGTACCCCAGAACTTCAATGACCTAAGAGCCACCCTTCAAGAAGGGTTGGATGCAATGCCTTGACAATAGTAGACAATATCTCGACTTGTGATTTGACTGTTTCTTCCCCACAATGCTTTCAAGCTTGCATTACGATTTGCGACAAAATGCACAGAGTGTGTTTGGACTATTCAGTATTCGGATATTCATTTGTACCTTTCCAATTTTCTCTCTTTTTGTACGAGCGCTGTATTTGAATTTGCATATGTACTTACGACTTGTACCGTTCATGTTATTTGTTGGTTTGTTTACTTGTTACGTTTATTACCCTTCCCCTCCCCCCTCTCCCTTTATTTATGTATCTAATTCCCTCCCCTCCCCCCTCCCTTGAAATTTCAATAAAGATATTTGGACAACAATATCTCGACTTGTGAGCAGCAAGAGACATCGTTGTCAAGGTGTAAATGATCAAGGCAACATAACAAGTTATTGAGACATTGACACTTTTTGTAGGGGTATACACACCACTGCTGTTGGCTTTTGTTTCAATAAATTGCTTGACATGAGAAAATCACCATTGCATGCTTTTACTAAATGCTCTTTTTCATGATAAAATAGCACTCTAGCGTGAAGTTTTTACATTTCCCATAAGTATCACCCGAAAGCCAAATATCCCTAACTTTTTGTGAGTAGTGTATATATCCTGTTCAGTAGAAACGTTTGTCCGCACACATCTTCCTCAGCTATAGTGGATACTGTAGCTGAGCACCGTGGATTTTAGCTGGCCAAGACTCCGATATCAAGAGATCTCTTTTTGGTATGATATAAGCTTTTGGGCAGATGAGTCAGTTGAGAATAAAGTTTCCACAAGCAAAAAAATGTTAACAGAAATAAAAAGAAAATTAAAAAATAAATAAAAGCATTTTCAAGGTACATTTTTCAGATGCAGTCAACCATATCTTTCATTCACTTGTGCATGTTGATGCCCTTTTTATTATGTATACACACTCCACAAATGCCTTTTCTAGCCCATTAGATAAGGGCCTTCTTTTTATTTTTTACTTTCCTAAAATGTTGAATGTGTTAAAAGCAGGACACTCGGGAAATGTTACCATGCTATGATCCAGATGGATGACTGGATTTTCACTACTCACATGTACAGAAGATAACTTAGCCAAAGTCCAAATAGGCCTAACTTTGTTATCGTAACTGTGATCTATTGTCAGTGCATCATGGATGGTCAGCAAATGTTCTCATGTGCACCATTACTGTATACATTGGACAGCAAGTAATGTGTGCAGAAATGAGCATTTGTCTTTTACAGACATTAAAACATTTCAAAGATAATTAAAAGCTCAGTATCTCACATTGCTATACAGCTGTGCCAGATAATACAAAACTATTAGCAGAGGTCAAAGACTGAATTCTGCAGGCCTAAGCAAGTTATTAAACATTTCCTTTCCGCCTAAGCCAAAGGAGATTACTCTATCCTTTAAATCATGTTTGTTTTTGTAGTTCTAGCCAAAATAAATCAGTTTAATTCATAGTAGTATTGGGCAGTATTAAGGGTTAGAATTTACTCGAATCCAATGACAGAACATGATAATTGAATTGGTGGCTGAAGTGGAATCACGTATTCCTGAATTCAGACCCCCCCCCTTACCGTAACATGAAGGGTGCCATGGGATAAAATGACAGATGCCAAAAGCTTCCAAAAACTCATGGTCTTGAGTGTGTATGACAACCGGAGCAGGTGCAGAGAAGGATTATTAGGGAATGGATGACCTGCAATACGAGGGCAGGTTATCACACCGGGGGTTATTTAATTTGGAAAAATTAAGGTTTAGGGGTGATCTTATTAGAATGTATAAATATATGAGGGGACAGTACAAAGACTTTACTAATGATCTTTTTACACTTAGGCCTACAACGGTGAGAAGGGGGCATCCTCTATGTCTAGAAGGAAGAAGGTTTCATCATAATCACAGACGTGGATTCTTTACTGTAAGGGCAGGGAAACTATGAAGCTCTCTGCCACATATTTTTTTTTACATTTTGAGTGCTGATATAATGTCCTTCACATGTTTAGTTTCCATGCTGATCTCATGTCAAACCAACGGCCATTTTTGCTGTAAGAAGGTGACTTTACATATAAATATTTGTTCATCTGATCCAACACACCCTGACAGTAAATCATTGCAGAATCATAGTATCCCCAAACACCATATTCTCATGCCAGTTTCATATTTTCACTTATGAACAGTCATCTTGACCTGACTGACTAATAGAGAAAAGGCACTGAAAATTGCCAGACTACATTTTTCCCCTTCACATCTCCATATCTTCTCCTCACACATTCATACCTTGCCATGGTCGTCACTTCCCACCGAGCTATGGCCATCAGCCTTGTGTTCCTCAGTGTGCTACCATTGTAATGCTATTCACTAAAATGTAAAAGGAGGGCCTGGATGCCTTTATTGAAAAATAAAATGTTACAGGTTATGGGTACCAGATTCTGTAATGGAACATGAATCCAGGGATCTAATGATTACCATATTTTGAGTTGGGAAAGAATTTTTCCCCTAATATTGCATCTGCCTCATGGGGTGTTTGCCTTCAGGTTAAGTTAAAGGTTGAATTCCATGAATCTATTTCTTGTTTCAGCCTCAAAACTATATTAGGTTACTGCTATAACTATTACCAGATAAGGATCACTATGGTGAATTAATTGGATCATCTCTTCAGAATTAATTGTACCATTCAAGTCCATAATCTGCTAAATCAATGGAAGATCCAAAAGTAATATTTGGATAAACGCCAGATCCCAAGTGAGACATTGTTCTCACCATAAAGGAAAAAGCAGCTTGGTGCCACTCCCTCCTATTTAAGATTGTCTATGTGCTGAAGCATTGTAAATTATACATAAAATGAACCATTATTAAAGAGCCCAATATCACTAGCAATGGTAGAAAAAATAGAGGAAATATGTGGTATACAACTGTGCTGCTGTACATTCGACCATATACCAAGGAAATCAGTGAATGCAAGTGTCTTTATTCAACGCATTTCAAGATGTATTCTTCACAGCTTCATCAGAACAACCACCGTTTACTTGTCACCACAACTTACCTGTCACCCTTTATATTAGATAAGACCCTATTGTGCTTACTACCCCACAGTTATTCATTCACTAGCAATGGTAAGCTGTGAGGGACACATATTTTACCTCAAGTTCCAGCAAGTTCTAAAGCCCCCGTCACACTAAACGAGATCGCTAGTGAGATCGCTGCTAAGTCACAAATTTTGTGACGCAACAGCGACCTCAACAGCGATCTTGCTTTGTGTGACACTTAGCAGCAATCAGGTCCCTGCTGTGAGATCGTTGCTCGTTACAAACCATTCTGGACTATTTTTCGGTCGTCGGACTCCTGCTGGGCAGCGTGCATCGCTGTGTTTGACAGGGACAATGACCAACGATCTCAATACTACAGGTCTGAGAAACAGGGTCACAATGACCTCTGTATCATTCCGGATCGTTGCTGTGTTGCTGGTGAGATCTGACTGTTTGACATCTCACCAGCGATCCCGACAGCGACGCACCAGCGATCCCGGCAGGTCTGTTCGCTGTTGGGATTGCTGGTGCGTCGCCAAGTGTGACGGTACCCTAAGGCTGGTTTCACATAGCGTTTTTTCCTGTCCTTGGGATCCTACTTTTTGCAGGACCCCACGGACAGGAAAGGACACCACAGGAGGTGACCTATCTCTGTGTCTGGGGCCGTGATTATCACGGTTCCGGACACAGAAAAAACAGCTGAGGAGGCAGCGGGGCACTTTCACTTACACAATGTATAATATACATTGCGGATGTGACATTTACTAAAAAAAAGGGTTACAAATAAACAATGTATATGCTTCCAGCATCCAGCAAGTCCCCCGGTGCCTCCAGCAAGGTCCAGATGCTTATAGGACCTGCGGTTATGTTACAACCCGATCAGCTGATCGGGGCACATGACTGCAGTTACCACGGTAACTGCGGTCATGTGACCCGATGACGTTGCCGGGTTGTGACATAACCGCAGGTCCTGTCCAGAGCTTGCTGTAGGCGCCGGGGAACTCGCTGGACAGGTGAGTATACATATTTTCTATTTTTAACCCTTTCTTTTACTAAATTTCACTTCCGCAATGTATGTATGTATGTAAATACATTGCGGAAGTGGTATTAGATGGTTAGGAGCAGTTTTAGTGTACTGAGCATGCTCAGTACACTAAAATCGGGTCCGAGAAACAATCCTGTGTTTTCTCAGGCCCGTGCTCCATTGGCCCCCAGGTTAAAGGCCGTGGATTGGGTCGAATTTGGCCTAATTGCCATCCGAATTTGTGGGATCCGATTTGTGTCCGATTATTTTCTGTGCCCAAAATCGGAGCAGTCTCCGATTTTGGGTACAGCAAAAAATCGGACACAAATCGGATCCGACAAAATCAGGCCAAATCCAATCCGATCTCCTTAGGATAACATGGGGGCCAAATAAAGATCCGTGGCTGTCCGTTTTACAACGGACAGCCATGGATCCTCTAAAATCGCAATGTGAAAGCAGCTTAACAAGTTAAAAGGAAAACTCAAGTCCCACAGACCAATGTCACATGGACACACGTTACACTACTGTGGATGGGTTTTATGGAACATCAAGAGAACAGTTTTTGGGTACAACATAGTTTTTAAAGGCAACATGTCGCAGCACTGGCAGCACGAATCAGAGCCTACCTGCACAACTGCAGTACACTGCCAGCTTCTCCGTGTCCCACTCCAGTTGAGTGACAGGTTGCCCTCGTGTGTGTGTACATTGGGAAAGACCTCCTAATCAAATATAGTGATGCAAGTAGAAACCGGCTAGGGACTGCATAGGACCGCAAAGTCCCTATCTGACTTTCAAAGTATGTTTACCATGAAAAACTAGGGCATATCTGGCTATAATTATGAAGTCATTGTCTGATTTATGCTGCCAGTGATTAGAGCAAAATTAATATAATGTAAGGTTCTCTAAATATACAACAGGTCCTTATTGGCAGCAGCTCTGTTGCAGCTATGCCTCACATACAATGTATATTTCACACAGCATTAGGTCCCCTTCACATAGGCATCTAAGAATTGTACCAGTGTCATAAGTGTTTTCAATCAGTGTGCTATCAATGTGTTTTATCGGCCCTTATCATACGATCATACGTGCTGCCAGAAAATATCGGATATGACTCCATGAGGATAACATGGACACATGGTGGACGGCACCAAAGGTTGTAATGAGTACATGTGTTAATCATAAAAAAAGTACGCCACACATACCAGAAACACTAATATGTGAAGGAGCGCTAACAATGTTTGTTTCAATCCAATACCTGAATTTACTGCAGCCTTTTCTTGGTTATAACATCTCAATAACAACATTAGAAATGTCTAATTCATTAAGAAGTTCAGTAGAACTGTAAGACTTATAATTTGAATAAAGGCAAGTACACCTTGTCATCATGGTATTGACATGCTTGTATATATTTTTATTAGTAGACCTGAAATGTTTCAACCTCTTACAGTATTACCCCATACAAAACGAATCACTCAAGTGTGCGCTCCACGTGACGGCCATACCACGCACATTTATCTTGTAAGTAATCACACTGTTTCCTTCATACGTCCTATTTCAATGCTCTCCAGCACATTACAAGATTTAATGAAATACTTCCTTTCAACATGAACATTCTGTTTCTCTAAAGTTGTTTTTGTAATCTAATTTGTGTCTATTCTTACATAGGCAGACAATAAACATGATTCATCTGGAAACACAAAAACATGAATTCATGTAAAAAAAAAAACACGGTACACACCAGAAACACAAGTTTATATGTGGAATCTCTGTGCACACAAGAGACATGAATTTATATGGAGAAGCTACGTGGTATAGATCGGATAACTAAGCACAGCCCTGTCCTTACCCGCTGTGTACCCTTGTTACCAGCCTGTAAATGGGAGAAGGCTGGTAACTAAGGTACACAGCAGGTAACTAGTACAGAGCTGTGCTTAGTTAGCTGATGTGTACCTTAGTTAGGGTATGGACACACATCCGAGTTTAAAAATGCTCCGATTCTCGGATCAGAGAGCCGGACGAGTGTGATCCAAGTTTTGGTCAGTGTGGCTTGCGAGTGCTTACCGAGTGCAATCCATTTTTTTTCCTCAGCAACTAGTTACTGTATAATCATTTACAGGAACATTTTATACAGTTGTCTGAGCTACAGAATGAGAATGTATCAATTAAAACTCGCATCAGACTCGGATGGTGCGAGTGCGGTCCGAGTGCAATCCGTTTTTTTTCTCTGACCCATAGACTTGCATTGGCGAGTCTCGTCCGTGACTCGCATAGAAAAGCAACATGTTGCGATTGACTCGCAATCCAAGAATCGGATGCGGAAAAAGCGTATGAGACTCGGAAATGTGCTCTCGGACATTAGTTAACATTGGTCCGAGAGCAATGCAATTTTTCCGCACAGTACACTCGGACGAGTTTCACTGATGTGTGTCCAAGCCCTTAGAATATTTTCCCATTCACTTTGACACAGTGTAGCAGATACATTATAGTGCCTTAAGGATACTTCACACACAGCGATGTTCCAGCGATCCCGACAACGACCAGGATCGCTGGAACATCGCTGTGTGGTCGCTGGGGAGCTGTCAAACAGGCAGATCTCCTCAGCAACCAGGGACCAGGGAGTGGACCTCCACATCACTGGGTAAGTGGAAGAATGCTGGTAAGGGCTTGGACACACATCAGTGAAACTCGTCCAAGTGTACTATGCGGAAAAATCGCATTGCTCTCGGACCAATGTTAACTAATGTCCGAGAGCACAATTCCGAGTCTCATACGCTTTTTCCGCATCCGATTCTCAGATTGCGAGTCAATCGCAACATGTTGCTATTCTATGCGAGTCACGGACGAGACTCTCGCCAATGCAAGTCTATGGGTCCAACAAAAAACACGGATTGCACTTGGACCACACTCGCACCATCCGAGTCTGATGCGAGTTTTAATTAATACATTACCATTCTGTAGCTCAGACAACTGTACAAAATGCACCTGTAAATGATTATACAGTAAATAGCTGCTGAGGAAAAATACAGATTGCACTCGGACAGCACTCGCAAGCCACACTGACCAAAACTCGGATCACACTCGTCCGGCTCTCGGATCCGAGAATCGGAGCATTTTTAAACTCGGATGTGTGTCCATACCCTAACTAAGGTACACATCAGCTAACTAAGCACAGCTCTGTATTAGTTACCTGCTGTGTACCTTAGTTACCAGCCTTCTCCCATTTACAGGCTGGTAACAAGGGTACACAGCAGGTAACTAGTACAGAGCTGTGCTTAGTTAGCTGATGTGTACCTTAGTTAGGGTATGGACACACATCCGAGTTTAAAAATGCTCCGATTCTCGGATCAGAGAGCCGGACGAGTGTGATCCGAGTTTTGGTCAGTGTGGCTTGCGAGTGCTTTCCGAGTGCAATCCATTTTTTTCCTCAGCAACTATTTACTGTATAATCATTTACAGGAACATTTTATACAGTTGTCTGAGCTACAGAATGAGAATGTATCAATTAAAACTCGCATCAGACTCGGATGGTGCAAGTGCGGTCCGAGTGCAATCCGTTTTTTTTCTCTGACCCATAGACTTGCATTGGCGAGCCTCGTCCGTGACTCGCATAGAAAAGCAACATGTTGCGATTGACTCGCAATCCAAGAATCGGATGCGGAAAAAGCGTATGAGGCTCGGAAATGTGCTCTCGGACATTAGTTAACATTGGTCCGAGAGCAATGAAATGTTTCCGCACAGTACACTCGGACGAGTTTCACTGATGTGTGTCCAAGCCCTTAGAATATTTTCCCATTCACTTTGACACAGTGTAGCAGATACATTATAGTGCCTTAAGGATACTTCACACACAGCGATGTTCCAGCGATCCCGACAACGACCAGGATCGCTGGAACATCGCTGTGTGGTCGCTGGCGAGCTGTCAAACAGGCAGATCTCCTCAGCAACCAGGGACCAGGGAGCGGACCTCCACATCACTGGGTAAGTGGAAGAATGCTGGTAAGGGCTTGGACACACATCAGTGAAACTCGTCCAAGTGTACTATGCGGAAAAATCGCATTGCTCTCGGACCAATGTTAACTAATGTCCGAGAGCACAATTCCGAGTCTCATACGCTTTTTCCGCATCCGATTCTCAGATTGCGAGTCAATCGCAACATGTTGCTATTCTATGCGAGTCACGGACGAGACTCTCGCCAATGCAAGTCTATGGGTCCAACAAAAAACACGGATTGCACTTGGACCACACTCGCACCATCCGAGTCTGATGCGAGTTTTAATTAATACATTACCATTCTGTAGCTCAGACAACTGTACAAAATGCACCTGTAAATGATTATACAGTAAATAGCTGCTGAGGAAAACTACAGATTGCACTCGGACAGCACTCGCAAGCCACACTGACCAAAACTCGGATCACACTCGTCCGGCTCTCGGATCCGAGAATCGGAGCATTTTTAAACTCGGATGTGTGTCCATACCCTAACTAAGGTACACATCAGCTAACTAAGCACAGCTCTGTACTAGTTACCTGCTGTGTACCTTAGTTACCAGCCTTCTCCCATTTACAGGCTGGTAACAAGGGTACACATCGGGTAAGGACAGGGCTGTGCTTAGTTATCCGATCTATACCCTGGTTACACATCGGGTGCGCTGTGCACCATAAGACTACATGTCCCAGAGTGCACTGCGCGGCCGGGTGCACGCCGCTGTGGCTGCGGCTGGTGGCGGTGCTGCTTCTCGCGCCGACTTCCTGCATTCTCGGAAATGGCATTCGTTGGTCTCCCGCTGTCAAACATGCCGAAGCGTGCTGCACAGCGGGAGACCAACGAGCAACCAATGATCCTGATCGTTGTGTAACGATAGGCTACCTCGCAGCAGGGGCCCCGTCGCTGCTGCTTTTCACACACAGCGATATCGCTGGTGAGGTCACGGATTTCAGCGATATCGCTAGTCTTAATTCTGTCTCTCTCAAGCCATTCAGAGGTGGACTTGCTGGTGTGTTTTGGATCATTGTTTTGCTGCATAACCCAAGTTTGCTTCAGCTTGAGATCACAAACAGATGGCCGGATATTCTCCTTCAGGATTTTTTTGTTGTCTGCAGAATTCATGGTTCCATTTACCTCAGTAAGGCTTGGGTCAGACTTGCGTCTGTCCCAAGCCTGCAGGATCTGACAGAAAATTAGATTCTGGCTGGAGTAGCACATAGCGATACCAGCAGGTAACGCTATGCACCACCTGTCTAGTGATCCCTATGGCAACCGGACGCTTACCGCAGCCACCGGCTCCATAGGATATGCACTTTTGCAGAGCTGTTTGCAGCGTTTTCCTGTGCGCTCTGCAAAAGCGCATATCCTAGAGATCTCTGTGGAGCCGGTGGCTGCGGTAAGCGTCCGGTTGCCATAGAGATACTTAGCTTGGCGGCACATAGCATTACCTAAGTTTCTGACGGAGTGGCCAGGCTCAGGGGCAGACACAAGTCTGACCCCAGCCTATGTCTTCCATGTCCTTAAGCAACAAAACAGCCCAAGACCATCACACTACCACATTTTACTATTGTTAGACAACACCACAGATTTTATATCCAATCCATCTTAATTATTTATACCATACTGATTACTAGTTCATATATCAATAGGATTGTAATGAATACAGACATCAAATCACAATGACCGATCGCAAGACCAAGAGTTTAAACGATTTCCCAAAGAAGGGAAAAAAACGCGATCATACGGTCAATTTATATGAAAGTGCAAATTTTTATTAAATAAACAATGTGCAGTACAAGGGGTGGAAGTTAAGGTGGGGTCACACGTGCCGAAAAGTGACGTCACAGCGATTTCGCGGGCGATATTGCAAGTGCGTCGCGCTGTGTAGCAGCGCGACGCAACTGCAAATTATCGCTGGTCGCAGGTTGACAGATTTATGAACATGTCCATAAACCTGTGAACCTGTGACCAGCAATTAGGCTGGATCGCGCCGTGTGACACTGTTGGCGGCGCGATCCAGCCTATATCGCAGTGTTGCTGAGGATCGCTCGCTGGGCTGAGCCCAGCCCAGCGAGCGACGGCTCCGCCCACATCGCCGCCGCGTCACCGGCAACGTCGTGCCGTGTGACAGCTGGCCTGCGATGTCGGAAGCGAGCGTGCACCTGCACATCGCTTCCGACATCGCAGGCCAGAATCGCCACGTGTGACCCCACCTTAAGGTTAGAAAAACCAGCATTGATACTAAGATATATAAAAATAATTGTATAAGTATACTCTTTCACATTCTGATATATACAGTTAGGGCCAGAAATATTTGGACAGTGACACAAGTTTTGTTATTTTAGCTGTTTACAAAAACATGTTCAGAAATACAATTATATATATAATATGGGCTGAAAGTGCACACTCCCAGCTGCAATATGAGAGTTTCCACATCCAAATCGGAGAAAGGGTTTAGGAATTATAGCTCTGTAATGCATAGCCTCCTCTTTTTCAAGGGACCAAAAGTAATTGGACAATGGACTCTAAGGGCTGCAATTAACTCTGAAGGCATCTCCCTCGTTAACCTGTAATCAATGAAGTAGTTAAAAGGTCAGGGGTGGATTCCAGGTGTGTGGTTTTGCATTTGGAAGCTGTTGCTGTGACCAGACAACATGTGGTCAAAGGAACTCTCAATTGAGGTAAAGCAGAACATCCTGAGGCTGAAAAAAAAGAAAAAATCCATCAGAGAGATAGCAGACATGCTTGGAGTAGCAAAATCAACAGTTGGGTACATTCTGAGAAAAAAGGAATTGACTGGTGAGCTTGGGAACTCTAAAAGGCATGGGCATCCACGGATGACAACAGTGGTGGATGATCGCCACATACTTTATTTGGTGAAGAAGAACCCGTTCACAACATCAACTGAAGTGCAGAACACTCTCAGTGAAGTAGGTGTATCTGTCTCTAAGTCAACAGTAAAGAGAAGACTCCATGACAGTAAATACAAAGGGTTCACATCTAAATGCAAACCATTCATCAATTCCAAAAATAGACAGGCCAGAGTTAAATTTGCTGAAAAACACCTCAAGAAGCCAGCTCAGTTCTGGAAAAGTATTCTATGGACAGATGAGACAAAGATCAACCTGTACCAGAATGATGGGAAGAAAAAAGTTTGGAGAAGAAAGGGAACGGCACATGATCCAAGGCACACCACATCCTCTGTAAAACATGGTGGAGGCAACGTGATGGCATGGGCATGCATGGCTTTCAATGGCACTGGGTCACTTGTGTTTATTGATGACATAACAGCAGACAAGAGTAGCCGGATGAATTCTGAAGTGTAGCGGGATATACTTTCAGCCCAGATTCAGCCAAATGCTGCAAAGTTGATTTGACGGCGCTTCATAGTACAGATGGACAATGACCCCAAGCATACAGCCAAAGCTACCCAGGAGTTCATGAGTGCAAAAAAGTGGAACATTCTGCAATGGCCAAGTCAATCACCAGATCTTAACCCAATTGAGCATGCATTTCACTTGCTGAAATCCAGACTTAAGACGGAAAGACCCACAAACAAGCAAGACCTGAAGGCTGCGGCTGTAAAGGCCTGGCAAAACATTAAGAAGGAGGAAACCCAGCGTTTGGTGATGTCCATGGGTTCCAGACTTAAGGCAGTGATTGCCTCCAAAGGATTCGCAACAAAATATTGAAAATAAAAATATTTTGTTTGGGTTATGTTTATTTGTCCGATTACTTTTGACCTCCTAAAATGTGGAGTGTTTGTAAAGAAATGTGTACAATTCCTACATTTTCTATCAGATATTTTTGTTCAACCCTTCAAATTAAACGTTACAATCTGCACTTGAATTCTGTTGTAGAGGTTTCATTTCAAATCCAATGTGGTGGCATGCAGAGCCCAACTCGCGAAAATTGTGTCACTGTCCAAATATTTCTGGCCCTAACTGTATATATATATTTTCTTTATAATTAGAACATACACATACAAAGTATTAGGTATAGAATAATTATATTACAATTTAGTCGCTCCAGTATATATATGCAAAATGATATTCATATACACTGCCATTTAATATATATTGCACAGGCCCAGTGCAAAGAAAATCATTAGAGATATACTATATAAATATATTTGTAATAAATCATTTTGTAATAAATCAGATCAGTTGGAAAGAGGATTATGGGAAATTATCATTAGGCACAATGTATGACATAGATCCTGTGCAGATTACGATATAAAGAGTACGGACTTTTGGATTATCTATATGTGCTGCGTCAATCAGTAATAGTACGTACGCTATCACATGCTAATTTTAGTAGCTTACAATATAAGCTGTCCAAAAGGGGCTTTAATGGTGGGTTTACACACACCAATCATTGTATCCAGTCTCTGAACCAATCTCTGGTTGCAGTGAAATCATGGACAGATTGCTCCATGTTGTACACAGCCACAAAATGGAACTATGTGTCCATGATTTCACTGCAACCAGAGATTGGTTCAGAGATTGGATACAATGACTGGTGTGTGTAAACCCACCATAAGATCACTTGTCTGTGCAGGATCAATCAATAATATTGCCTACGCCCTCCAAGTGCTGCAGTTAGAACTGTCCACCTTTGTATCCTAGCACTCCATGATTTATTTGCTATATAAATTCTAATTATAAAGAAAAAATATATATATATCAGAATGTGAAAGAGTATACATATACAATTATTTTTATATATATCTTAGTATCAATGCTGGTTTTTCTAACCTTACTCCCACCCCTTGTACTGCACATTGTTTATTTAATAAAAATTTGCACTTTCAGATAAATTGACCGTACGATCACGTTTTTTTTCCCTTCTTTGGGAAATCGTTTAAACACACTTTACTATTGGTAGGATGTTCCTTTTCTGAAATTTTACATTACTTCTAAGCCAGATGTAATGAAACATACACCTTGCAAAAAGTTAAAACTTTTGTCTTGTCAGTCCACAGAGTATTGTTCCAAACGTCTACATGAACAGAGTCAAGATATTTTCTGGCAAAATTGAGACAAGCCTTTATGTTCTTTTTGCTCAGCTGTGGTTTTTGTCTTGAAACTCTGCAATGCAGGCCATTTTTGCCCAGTCTCTTACTTATGGTGGAGTCATAAACACTGACCTTATCTGAGGGAAGAGAGGCCTGCACATCTTTGGATGTTGTTGTGGGGTGTTTTGCGACCTCTTGGAGGAGTTGTTGTTGAACTCTTGGGGTATTTTTGGTTGGCCGCCCACTCCTGGGAATGTTCATCAATGTTTCATCTTTTTGTCATTTGTGGATAATAGCTCTCACGATGATTTCTTGGGAGTACCAAAGTTTTAGAAATGTCTTTATAAGCTTTTCCAGACTGAGAGATCTCAATTACTTTGTTTCTCATTTGCTACTGAACATCTTTGGATGATGTCTAGCTTTTGAGGATTTTTTGGTCTGCTTTAGTTTGTCAGGCAAGTCCTATTTAAGTAATTTCTTGATTGATAACAGGTGTGGCAGTAATTAGGACTGGGTTTGGCTAGGGAAGCTCGGAAAATTTAACTCAGCTTTCCAAAGATGTGATAAACCACAGTAAATTAAGCTTAAGGGGGAGTGTGGAGACACAGGGGTCAGTGGATGCTCTCATCCATTGGCCCGGCCACCTTTAGAAAGACTGCAAGGACCAAGGCTCATCCTAACTGAATGCCCGAACTCCTTAACCATGAGCGGAGCACTACTCCGACAACAGAGGATGAGAGAACCACAATACTAAGAGTTTATTGGATCCCCAACAGTTAAAGGCATATAACACGTAACCAGGCAAAATATAATAGGCAACAGAGTCTCACCCTTCCGCTAGCTTACCAGTGATTAGAATGTTCATGCCTTAGGGCTTCCAGGGCCACTTACTCCAATCCAGCAGCACCCTGCTTTCGGTGGGCACCCACCGTGAGAGGAATAGTGACAAGTATAGGAGGCACACCGAGCACAGCAATGTCTGTAACCAGATGACTGATTTTTACCAAAATGGGTGTCTTCCTTAAAAAGTCTCTGGTATGAAAACACAATGTTGTCCTGGCAGCCGGAATCAAAATACCTAGGCTGGGGTTATGGGATTCCAACTGGGTCAGCAGACCCTAGATCATCATGATTAAAGAGGCTAGTTCCTCCGAAACGTGTTCAGCGGCACCCCCTGTGCGCTGTGATGATTTTATGATTTCACAATAAAAGGAATATGAAGCATGCCACTGGATCGTCTCTACAATTTCTTATGACCTGAATAAGTCTCACTGGGCGTTCCCTGTGAGTTTCTAAGCCCTCCTTAGCTGCTCATTATCACGCCCCGATGGGCGTGATAAGTAATCCTAGTCCTCCTCGCCCTGCTGTAGGGGCGTAATAGCCGGTGTGACGCTATGTGCGGTCTTTGTACCCCCTTTAGGTGTAAATCTAAAGCAATGCGCATGGTGAGGTCGGCGTACACCTAGAGGGTGTACCGACGTCACAAAGACTGGATGTGACGCAAAGTGCATAATGTTGATTTTTGCAATGTTACAGAACGTATTTTTTATAGAAAAGGACCACTAATAATGATATGTCATGGTGAAGGGACAGGTATTAATAGGGTTGGGAGTGATTTGGAGGGGTCAGGTTCCCTTTAAGTGTGACAAACATGCAAAAGAATAAGAAATCAGGAAGGGGCAAAAACTTTTTCACACTACTTTAAATGGAACATGTCACCCCAAATCACCTTTCTAACCTATTAATACCTGTCCCTGCAGCCTTACAATACATTCTAACACATCCCTGTCTCACCTTTTTTTACTAATCTATGAGTACAATAATGTAGTTAGTAAACTTACAAAATTCTTGTCCGGTAGGCGGGTTCCCTGTGCCATGCTACCCCTGCTTCGCCGCTGTAATACTAATGGGCGTCATTATACAATGCAGAGCGCGGGCAGGATTTCAATATCGTGCCCGCAACATCACCGCTACGACGTGGTCATGTGACGCCGGGATCGCCGCGTCACTTCTCGTCGCAGGTCTCAGGCAGACTTCGCGTATGCGAAGACTCCATGCTGTAGTCTGCCTGTGTGCGACCGAAATTGACGCGGCGATCCCGGCGTCACATGACCGCGTCGCAGCGGTGACGTTGTGGGTGCGATATTGAAATCGTGCCCGCGCTCTGCATTGTATAATGATGCCCATTAGGGCTTATTACAGCGGCGAGGCAGGGGTAGCGCAGCACAGGGGACCCGCCTACCGGCCAAAATCGCTTGGAGGAACGCCCCTTTGACAAGAATTTCATAAGTTTACTAACTACATTATTGTATTCATAGATTAGTAAAAAAAGGTGAGACAGGGATGTGTTAGAAAGTATTGTACGGCTGCAGGGACAGGTATTAATAGGTTAGAAAGGTTATTTGGGGTGACAGGTTCCCTTTAAAAGCACTTCCTATATGTACAGGTTGGATAAAGGGCACCTACTTATTTGTATACACATGTATAATGTGTTGAAGGGTAGTTGTTAGAAAAAAAAATAAAACTAGTATTTACCAGCAGCATAGTATTAACTTGCACAAAAATCAGTTTTGGTCTTCTAATTGGAAGTGTGGCTGCAAGAAGAAAATGCGGCGGCTAGCTTCCAATCAAGGGGCTTTGAGCTCTTAGGCTGGCTTCACACTACGTTTTCTTACTATTTGTGGGGATCCTGCTTTTTGCAGGACCCTACAAACAGGAACGGACAGCAACGAATTGGCAACTCCAGATGCCATTTCTGTGTCCGGGTACGGGATCCGGGCACAGAAAGAGTAGGGGGAAGCCGAGCTAGAGAAGTGCTGTCAGGCGCTGTCCACTTTCACTTTAGCAGTGTATCTATACCCACTGCTAAAGTTAAATTAAGTCAATGGATGGTTAAAAATAAAAAAATAATAAATTCTCACCTATCCGCCGACTATGAGTGTCCAGCGATGAATTCATTTACGAAGGCAAAAGGACCTGTGCATTAACTGACCAGGAATGGGTGGGGCAAACCGATCATCTGATAGGTCATATGACCGCATCAGCGGGGTTATAAAGATGTAAACCGCGCTTATTCGGTCATATGACCTATCAGCTGATCAGGTTTCCCCGCCCCTTCCCGGTCAGCTGATGCACAGGTCCTTTTGCCTTCGGAGATGTATTGATCGCAGGACACTCGGAGTCGGCGGATTGGTGAGAATTGATTCTTTTTTTATTTCTTAATTTCACATTTAGCAGTGTATATAGATACACTGGTAAAGTGAGATTACACACATGTATCACGGGGTAAAGAGCAGTGCTCTTGTTCTGAGTATGCTCCGTACCCTGGAACTGGATCCGGAAAACGATTCTGTTTTTTCCCGGATCCGGCTTCATAGGCCCCCATGTTAACTGCCCGGACTGGACCGGATTCGTTTCTGGCCGGCTTGTCACTGGAGCCCAAAAACGATGCAGACTTCATTTTTAGGACCGGTGGAAAAACAGGACAGAAACGAATCTGGGACCGAATACACAAAACCGGGTGACCAAATGTATCCAATCCAGCACCATAGGGATATATAGGAGGCAAAAATGATCCTGTTCTGTTTGTTTCAAAAACAAATAGAACAGGATCACAAAAAACATAGTGTGAAGCCAGTCTTAGTGCTCAATACACAGTTATAGCACTGTAATCATGGACACCGATCCTTGACTGACATCCTGCTCAACAAAGCATGCTGCTAAGAAAGTCAAGCAGCTTATTACAGTGCGCTCAATGTGTAGTGAGCTCTGATAGATCACAGCCCTGAAGCCTTCCCAATAACTTAAAGTGGCTGCAGGGGGAATCTAAAATAATTTCCTCCCTGCGGCCGTGCATATATTTAAATAGTACTTACAGATCAGCATTATTGCTGCAGGCACTCCTTTTTGTTGTCAGGTTTAACAACATAAAAGAGAATTAGAATAAGTAGTAAATGCACCTCAGTACAAATAATTAGGCTTTTCTTAGCCTTTAGAATCTTCTTGGCACAAAGAAGACAACTTCTTCTGTGTAGTCATTAAAGGGTTATTCATTACCTGTGAATGCTCCGTCAGTGGGTACAGATGAAACTCTGCTACTATTTGAAAAAGCATGACACTGAATCTATGTATACACTGAATCAGTGCACTGGACCCAATATACTCCGAAAACCACTGCCATCTGTCTCCAATTAGTTTAGTAAGATGTCCAGCCTGGCAGAAGAAAAATGACTGCCTGCCCAATGCTACTGTCCAGACAGCATTCTTCAGTGCCAAATTAAGCACCAATTTTAGATGCTTAATAACATAGTTGCTGGCTCTAATATATCATTCATGAAGTCAAAAGTGGATACGGAGGCTTCAGCTGCTTTCTATTTTGGGATCTGAATCCTCTTGATCATGAGAAGCTGGTCATCAAGCCGTGATGCTGGTAGTAGTAGGCCATGACAAATACCAGATCCTAGAAGAATGGCAACATTACAAAGCACCCTCATCTGGGAAGTCACAAATAAGCCACCATTACTGACATTGTACTCCACAACAATATGTCAGCGTTATAAACAAAACTTCCTCATGAATTGCTCCTACAATTGAATTCTCTTCAGGTCAGATAGTTTGGAAGCAGGATGTATGGGATATGATGCCATCATGGAAGGGCAATTAACCTAAGCTGTAAAATATCCCTATATACAGCAAGGATCGCCATCAGGGAGTGACTGGTTTGAAAAGAAAGGGGAAGTAAAAAGTAGCAATGCATCATCACTTTGTTATCTCCTGTGTGAACATAGTCTCAAGGATTCAAAAGAAAAAAATAGTTTGATCCATATGTATCATAAGAATTTCACTGATGGCATGTATACAAACCATGCAGAATCACATAAAGACTCAGTTGGTCCCCCTACAGATCAATAAACTTGCCATGAGGCACTCTATTTCCCCCTGGATATCTAAGGAAATCTGCATACTAAAGAGAATTAACATTGTTTTCCTATGATCAAATTTCATTATAATCAATAGATCTTGGAATAATAATACGTTTCACAATTGGATGTGTTGATAAAACATGTTCCAGTGCCGAGATAGTCTAATAAATGTGCCCCTGCTATGTACTGTGTAATGGCCGTGTCTGACTGTACAGGGGCATGGTTTGGGGACTGAAGCTATCCAGGACTTCACAGTTTCGCAAGCAGGCTGTAAAGAAAAGAGTCTACTCAGGCTGAACACACCTTGCCGACCATGCTGGGACTGCAGGGTTGACAGTAATGTAGATAACAAGCCATACACTATGAAATTAAAAATACATTTCTTCTAAAAACATGGATCATTTTTAAGTTCCACTTTGTAATATTAACCATTTATCAACTTGAGACATCCCCTTTAAAGCACCAATTCAATGTTTGTTTTTTTATTGTACCGCTTGAGTGGAACTTTAATTAAATCTAATTTCCATGACCCCTGTCTAGTACTTAATCACCAGTGGCTTCATCTTCTATCACTGCCACTCTTGTCTATGTCCAGGGATTTGTGCTTCAAGAAGTGTGCTGGAGGTCACAAATAAATAGAAGTCTATGAGAGCCAAAACAAGACCTTGTTAAGGTACCGTTACACGCTTCAATGTTGTAATGACCTCACCAACGATCTCATGGGAGTGCGGTCGATAGGACATCTTTTTGAGATAGTTGGTGAGATGTCACATGTCTAGATATTGTTAACGACGCACCAACGATTTGGCGAGCAGCTATCGTACGCTCAACCCAGCGAACGATACTTTCTCACTGCTGTGAATAGGCGAAGTTGTTAATGACATCGTTATCGTGGTGTCACACACAATGATGCAGCAGGTTGGCTGATCGAGGATCGTTTGATTTGAGAACATGTTCTCAAATCTGCGATCAACAATCCAATGATTTATCGTAGTCGTATCTCGGTGTTACACGCAACGACGTCCTAACGACTCCAAACCTGTGACGTTTGAGCGATATTGTACCGTTTAACGGGGCCTTTAGACTTGCACTGACAATTTGTGATGTAACTTCTGATTTACGGCTAGTCATAAGTTACAGCTACAACTTGGAACAGCGGGACTGGAGCATCACGGAAATAAGTATGAAAATGACAGAGCATAATTATATTAAAGGAGGAGGGGTCTTAGATTCCAGCGCTCATACCCCCCGCCCCACCCCATCACCTCCTATTTCCCTGCTGGAGTGGTGCTTTTAGTCACATTTGAGCCAACATACAGCTACTAAATGGTTTGGATTGGCATACTGCCCTTAAGTGTTTTTTCTGATGAAAAAAACATAAGTAAATCTTAACATGCACATATACATTCATTGATATGCCTATTAACATTTAGACAAAATATGGGGTTTGACAATTTTTAGTAAATTTGGTTGAAGTTCAGACTAACATGATGGAAAGTTGAGAGCCAAGTAACAAACTTAAGTTTCTTTTCCAAGTAAACTGTCCCATGAAGTGTCAGGTTACAGGTCTCATTTGTCTCTTGGGCATTTTAATAGCCATATAAAGTAGCTTAAAGCACAATTTAGAGGAAGATAATGAAGCATTTCTACAGCAAATGACATCTGATCTACTAATGGTGCTTTGGAATTCTGAACACAGAGGAATATAGTAGCATTACATGTATGTGCCCTAAATGCCAAGGTACTAGTAGACCTTAAAAGCAGTAAAATTACCACAACCAAAAATATAAAGCCACCATTATTTATAGACTGACCACTGTCTCAGTTACAAGATATGCTAAGCCACGGTAATGTGCATGTGTGTCTACAATTACTATTTACTTATGCCGTATGTACAATTAGGTGCAGTACATAACAGTATAGTGCAACTTCAATGACAATGTAGCAGTTGCTGCCACCAGCTTCTGTAGCATAGCCTATCAAAAGAATAGTAGCTGTTCTGTGGTACCTAGCTGTGGCTGCTACACTATGAATGGAGTAGGCAGCTTTGCCTAAAGTATTAACATTAAGCTGCCACCCGAGCAACTGACAGCTGATCATGAAAGGCCACCGATCTGTCATTGATGACCTATCATCTAGACAGGAAATCAATACATATGCCCAGCTAATCCCTTTAATGGGAGAGAGCTTTCAATACCAGTTACAGTAGCAACACAATATATAGAACTGTACTTCTGATGCACTGACTCTCCTTCAATCCGCTGAACAATAGGGTAATGGGAGTCATACCCCAAGCATCGGATATTGATGACCTACCCTACACTACATTTGAAAAGCTATTCTTTCCCATGCTCCACTCTGTATTCTGTGCTCTCATGATAATACTTTGCACATCGTTGTAAGATCATCAAAATCCAGGGCACAAGACATTCTCCTTCAAGAAATATCTTTATTCAGAACAGCATACAAAAAGTAAAATAAAAAAAGCAAAAAACAAGCAATGCTTTGGCCACATGGAGCCTTTTTAAAACCGTATATAATAGGAAGTGTACTATCTGGCTAGAAAAAGGCCCTGTGTGGCCGAAACGTCGCTTGTACTTTTTACCTTTAGTATGCGGTGACCAATAAAGAGACTTCTTTTAGGGGAACGTCTGGTGACTTGGACTATCTTTGATTTTTTTTATTCTACACTTCAGTCATCCTCTACCTAGCCTGAAATTACTAATGACAGAATACAACAGATCACGATCAAAGCATTTGAAAGTAAATAAATAATACTTTAGAGTTAATACTTCTTAAGAACATTGCTGCAAGGATTTTCATTGAAGTAGCAAATGAACATTACTGCTCTCATGAATTAATATCTTGCGGTTACAAGTAGCCACATTCCTTTGCATAATAATCTTTCTGCTAACAGAAGACTCGTTTGTAAAGACATTCTCCATGCCCATGGAATCTGATAGCAGAAATCCTTTCTGTGTATGCGCTTGTGCCACCTGTAATTCATACATCAAGTTTGTTTAATATCTGGTCTTCTGCCTTTCATCAGCTATGATCGGCTGTTGAAAGGCTCCTTGTTTATGTTCTCTGCGCTACAGGTTTGTTTCCTGCAACCTCCAGGCTCCTGTGTCTTGCCATATTCTCAGCAGTGTGCCAGAGTGTATGTGTACTGGCATGTGCCCGCAGGTACAGAACAAAGGGTAGCACGCGTGGTCATACTGTAAAGACTGGCAAATTTCCAAACCATCTCATTTATTAATATTATTACTAACATACGGTATGTATTTCTGCTGTTTTTATTGTTGCTGCTATTAAGACCTTGCTTATAAAAACTGTTAAAAATACAAGGGTTGAATGAAAGGTAATGCCTCCACCTTCATAACTCCTCAGCAGATGGCAGCACTGGTATGCAGCATGTGCTGGACTGTTCAGTACACTCTCCTCTACAGCTATAGTTGGCGGGAAGCCTTAACAATCAACAGTGTTGTTACAGTGTACAGAATGGAGCCCTGTGCAGACTGTCGGTCAATGTGATTTAAGCAGCGTGCTGTCATTGAATTCCTGACAGCATAAGGTGTCACCCCGAAAGAAATTCATCGGAGAATGCAAGCCATTTATAGTGATTGTGTTGATATGAGCACTGTACATCGTTGGGCCAATAAGGTTAAAGATGGTGAGGCAGGAAAGTCTGACTTGCGTGACAAAGAACGAGTTTGACGTCTTGTGACAGCAACCACTGAGTTAAACATGCAAGACATCGACAGACTGATTCAGGATGATCATCATATCACTCAGAGAGAAACTGCATGCACAATCAGCATTTCACAAAAATATGTAGATCACATTATTGCTTTACTTGGTTATCAGAAGATCTGTGCACGATGGGTACCCCGGAAGCTGAAATGAAAATGCACAGACTTAAAATTTGCCAGGAACTCCTCTCACGTCACGAGAATGAAGGTGACAACTTTCTGCATTCTATAGTGACAGGAGATGAAACTTTGGCACACCACTACGAATTGGAAACCAGGGCTGTGGAGTCAAGAGTCAGAGTCATGGAGTCGGTGCCCATTTTGGTGAAGTTGTTAAAAAATGGACCGACTCCTAAAATATAAAATAACTTGGATACAGTTCAATGTGTGCTGAATATTATTAATGATTATTATGTTCTATCTAAATAGCTTGATTTTTGTATCACAATAATTATTAAAGCTTGATGTTTACGTTGTACTACATACAATAAATTTATCACGTAAACATGAACCATGTATGAGGGAGTCTAAGTCGTGAAGTCAGAGTCAATGTCAGATTCAGGGAAATTGAGGAGTTGGGAGTCGGAGGTTTGGCTTATTGACTCCACAGCCCTGCCAAAGACGAAGCATTAGTCCATGGACCATCAACACAAAGGCTCTCCCCAGAAAAAGAAATTGAAGACACAGTCCTCAGCTAAAAGAATCATGGCATCAGTGGTATGGGATACAGATGGTGTTATCCATATTGATGTCCTTGAATGTGAAACAACAATCCATTTGGATCGTTACATCACAATACTGTGAACTTTGAAACGACAACTAACATCGGTCCGAACGTAAAAGGGAAACATTTACCTGCAGCATGACAATGCCAGACCACACACTTCACATGCCACCACAGAAGAACTTCAAAGGCTGAAGCTCACCAATGTATGGAATCCTCCATACAGTTCAGATTTAGTGCCATCTGACTTCGATCTGTTCTTGATAATGAAAGAAGATCTGTGAGGACATCACTATGTAGCTACTGAAGAAGTTGAGAGAACTTTGAGAGGTTGGTTACAGAAACAAGCGTTTCGACTTCTTCTGTGATGGCTTCAGTAAACCTATTCATCATTGGCAGAAGTGCATATAATTGTCTGGTGATTATGTGGAAAAGTAAATATTGGGAATTAAAGTGCACATTCTAAGGATTATTTCTACATTTGATTTATTAAAATATTCCCATCAAAACCCAAGTTATGAAGGTGGAGAAATCAACTTTCATTTAGCCCGTAGTTTCCTAGCTGCAGAAACAATAAGTCAACGGCCTGCCTTCTGCATTCTCATCATAGTGGCCAACACATGGTCAGTTATAAATATGCATTAATAGAAATCGATTAAAGACGTGGCTTGTGATCAGTGAGAAGAAATATGTTAAAAATGATTACCGTATATACTCGGGTATAAGCCGAGTTTTTCAGCCCAAAAATTGGGCTGAAAAGTACCCCCCTCGGCCTATACGCAAGTCAGTGCTGTATACCGATGTATACATCGGTACATACCGATGTATACATCGGTATACAGCAGCCCCCGCATCCCCAGTAATGCAGGGCCCCCCCAGCGTCTCTCCGGTCACCTGTAAAAGAAGCTATACTTATCACAGTGCTCTGTCCACGCCCGCTCGCACCCGCTCTCAGCAGCCGACCGCGATCCTCCATCTTGCGTCTTCTTTTTTCCTGTTTCTGTGCTCGTCGCGGGCAATGACGTCATTCCCTGCGACGAGCACAGGAAACAGGAAGAAAGAAGACGCAAGATGGAGGATCGCGGTCGGCTGCTGAGAGCGGGTGCGAGCGGGCGCAGACAGAGCACTGTGATAAGTATAGCTTCCTTTACAGGTGACCGGAGAGACGCTGGGGGGGCCCTGCATTACTGGGGATGCCTGTATACTACCGCTGGGGCTGCTATATACCTCTGGGGCCCTGTATACTACCACTGGGGCTGTATATACTACCACTGGGGCTGTATAAACCACTGGGGCTGTATATACTGCTGGGGCCCTGTATACTACCACTGGGGCTGTATATACTACCACTGGGGCTGTATATACTACCACTGGGGCTGTATATACCTCTGGGGCCCTGTATACTACCACTGGGGCTGTATATACTGCTGGGGCCCTGTATACTACCACTGGGGCTGTATATACTACCACTGGGGCTGTATATACTACCACTGGGGCTGTATATACTACCACTGGGGCTGTATATACTACCACTGGGGCTGTATATACCTCTGGGGCCCTGTATACTACCACTGGGGCTGTATAAACCACTGGGGCTGTATATACTGCTGGGGCCCTGTATATACTACCACTGGGGCTGTATATACCTCTGGGGCCCTGTATACTACCACTGGGGCTGTATAAACCACTGGGGCTGTATATACTGCTGGGGCCCTGTATATACTACCACTGGGGCTGTATATACCTCTGGGGCCCTGTATACTACCACTGGGGCTGTATAAACCACTGGGGCTGTATATACTGCTCGGGCCCTGTATACTACCACTGGGGCTGTATATACTACCACTGGGGCTGTATATACTACTAGGGCTGCGTCTATACTACCACTGGAGCTGTATATACCACTGGGGCTGTATATACTACTGGGGCTGCGTGTATACTACCACTGGGGCTGCTGTATCTACCTCTGGGACTGGTGTATACCACACTGCTGGGGGCTGTATACTTGTGCTAGGGTCCACCCTCGGCTTATACACGAGTCAATAGATTTTCCCAGGTTTTGGGGGCAAAAGTAGGGGGTCGGCTTATACACGGGTCGGCTTATACACGAGTATATACGGTACTTCTAAACAGTTTTAGAACTAAATTTTTTTACTTCCTATTCAATATTCATGTCTTTTTACTTTTACTATACCTCTTTCTTCTGTTTGTTATTGGATATTAATATACTATTAATAGATTTGTAATGTTATTAGAATTTAGCCCATTAGATTAATCCTCATATCCTTATCACTGTATAAAACACAGGTACCAGAACTATCCATTGTACAAATTCAAGAAATCTAACACAGAGGCTTTATGACTGAAATAAGGTGTTTGGCACATTAAGGTTATTTAAAAATTAGAAAAATGTTCTTCTTTAATCAAAACGCGATTAAAAACGATCGAGTTACGGGTAACTTTTGTGAAAGCTGTGCTTGTGTAATTGAGGAATAACACTATTTCTGGCCATGATGTGAATTGAATCTGGAATCTTTCACCAGTTTTCCACTGTCTTTTCTTTCATTTTCAGTTATCTCTAAGCTGGTGGGTGGAAACAGCTGTTTTGATCTCTCCTATACACTATAGACAGAACCAGAGGGCTATCTGTTCTCCCTTTACTCTGTGTAGTATACAGAGAGAGGCAGCAGAGGGATGCAGGTTATTAGAGAGCAATAGTCTATCAATCCAACTTTGGATAGAAGTAAAACAGTTGCTTGAAACTGAAGCAGGATATTCATATCTCTCAATGTGCAGAATGCTCTGTAATTCCCTCCCCATCTACAAAGGGTATAATAACACATGTAGACTGACACCTCACTGTGCTGACAGTCCGTATTGCTTTTAGTGAATGGCGAATTCAATAGGCAGGGGAAGAAGTGGTTCATACGGAAAAAGAAGCAACATTCTATGATAAGATAAATTACAAAGATTTCTACATGTATTTAAACTATTCATTCATGCAAAAATATAGAAAGTACACTTCTCAACATTGAGATTGGAACACCGTGAAAGAAATGCTGTGAAATTACGCAGATCACAAGATCAATAGGCATAGTAATGATCTGTAAATGATGAAAAAAATGGAAATAAATGTTCAAAACATCTCAACTTATTCAATATCAATAATGAGCGCTATACACAGACATACACGCATTTACATTCCTTGACTGCGATCAATGATGTTAATAATCATTGTCTGAGGAATGCTCTGCCATGCTAAATGAAAATGGTCCCCAACTCTAGGCCTCAAGGCCACCAACAGTGCAGGTTTTCAGGATTTCCTTAGTATTGCACAGGTGTTAATGTGATCATCTGCACTGGTGATGATTCCAACCCCAGTGCAATACCAAGGAAATACTGAAAACCTGCACTGTTGGCAGCCCTTGAGGCCTGGGGTTGGGGACCCCAGGGTAAAAGGGACACTGTCAGCTGATTTTTCAGTATGATATTAATATTACCCTTGAATAGGGCCTGGGCAGACCTTTTAAAAACATGTAAAATCATTACTGTACCGTTTGTAGTTTCCATCTTATCAGCATGGTCAGACCCTGCAGAGAGCTGCTGCATTAGTCCTGTCCCATTATAAGCTGAGACAATTAGTCCTGGCTGTGTAAACTGTCATGCAATTATGCACGCCTTCTCTGCAGCTCTGTCCTCCCTCCTCCCTCTGCTCTCAGTGCTGTGTGGTTTCAGTTTCTGATCTGAAGTTACTGTTCTGTTCAGGACAGTGAAGGAGAGAACTACAGGTCTACCTTATCTGATCTAGACTCCATTTGTTTCTGAAAAAAGGAATCCCTGCTGTGCTGTGAGAGATCCTGTGTATATTTGATCTCTTGGTTTTGCTGCAAAGAGAGTAGAGAGGAGGATACAGCCTCCCCCTCCACACTGATCTCCTGTGCTGTGATGTGACATGTATATTCATCTATGGCGAGGGAATAGCAGAGAACTAAGTGGATCATTCACCGTGACAGATGGAATGATTATCTTTATCTGAAGTTTCCAGAGGATAGGAGGGAAATATAAATAATAGAAATGCATAAATAGATACAGTTTAGAGTGAGGAATTAAAAAATGATAGCAGTTACATATGGATTTTTGATCTGACAGTTTTCCTTTAACCAAATCAGAAAACTCCACTGTTGGCAGCTCCGTTTGCAACTGCTGACCAATGATGTAACAGATGTACTTAAAGGGGTTGTCCGGGCTTTTTCTATAATTTACATGTATATCTAGGCTGCAAAATATTGACAGTTTGTAGTATATATCCTGTCAACATTTTGCATAGTTACCCAGATATCACCTATTTGCAGCAGCCAGAGAACGACCAGGGAACATGTTTGTGTTGGAGCCTGCAGA
This sequence comes from Allobates femoralis, assembly GCA_033576535.1. Taxonomy (NCBI): domain Eukaryota; kingdom Metazoa; phylum Chordata; class Amphibia; order Anura; family Aromobatidae; genus Allobates; species Allobates femoralis. The sequence goes on from JARQOC010000003.1 coordinate 575,349,111, forward strand.
ACTGGATGTTACGCGTAGACTCCTCCAAACACGCCCCCTCCCGCAGTCTCAGTATGGCCAGCCACCCCCCGACTGCTACAAGCCCTCCCCAGCCCCTAATGCAGGGGTCCCCAACTCCAGGCCTCGAGGACCACCAGCAGTGCATGTTTTCAGGATCTTCTTAGTATTGCACAGGGGTTGGAATCATTACCTGTGCATTTGATCACATTAACACCTGTGCAATACAAAGGAAATCCTGAAATCCTGCACTGTTGGCGGCCCTCGAGGCCTGAAGTTGGGGACCTCTGCCCTAATGTCACCACCCACCCCCATTGCGCACAGCGGTCCCCTGCTCCACTGACACAATCTGCTGAATCCGCAAAGATGGAAGGAGATTCGGTACACTGTCAGTGCAGGAGGGACCGCTGCATGTATGTGTGCTCACCCTGTGGCCGCTGTCAGTGGAGCCTAGGTCCACAGCCAAGGTCTCTGCACAGCGGAGCCGATGATGTTGTTGTGGCGCCCCGCAACGAGTGCGTCACAGAAAGGTATTGCATCCCTGATAGAAGATGTAATATCTTCCGTCTCAGTGATGAAATGGTTAAACCCAGAGCTACATGGACCACACAACACACTAGAGGTAGAGGGCCAATCAGGTCCTGGTGGGAGGAGTGTAAGGTGTAGTGTGTGGGGGGAGTTAGGAAGAGCAAGTTAGTCTGTGAGGAAGGAAGAGAGGAGAGGCTGCACAGTGCCATGCAGCCCTGAACAGACGACTTAACTGAGAAGGCAACTTAAACGGCGGGGCACCATCAATCGGTGACCCAAACCGGAAAACGGGCAACAAAAGCAAGTAAGCAGCGGGTCAAATCATACCTGTGCCCAAACCACCGGATCACCGGTTCCGAGGCGAAAAAACGTCTATCTCTGTTCTGCAAACCGGAGTGGAGGAACCGCTTCTTAGGAACACCTCACTGCAGCCGCAACCTAGCCGTCTTACCAGCGAGGTACCCACCATAGGGAAACAGGCCCCTGTATACCGGGAAGTAGCACCCGGTAGGGAACCTTCAGAAGTCCTCCCTGTACCTCGAACTGGCACACCAAGGCGACAACGGCAACTAGGAAAGACAGTTAGACAAAGGAGGAACACCGTGGAGCTCTGAACCAAGACCAGTCATCGCTGGGATCACCCGGTCCATTACCTAAGGACTGTATACCGTGTACCACACCAACCGTTACAGTAAAGACCCGTTACAGAGGAATCTGTTGTACGTGCTTTTCTTCAGAACTGTTATTAACTCTGCACACTCAAAACTACTGAGCTGCCGTATCCATCTGGTGCAGCTCCTGGCCCCGGGGACTCCTGCTCATCCTGTGGGGAGCATCCCATCAAGCTGCCGCACATTCCCCGGAGGCCCAAGCAGCCCCGGTGCCATCACCGGACTCCCACAGGTGGCGTCACGACAAACAAGAATCATCCCAATCCTTTTATCCCCTTTTGATCTGACCACCGGGACCCACAGCCTCAGGCGCGGAATCGTGACATGTGCTGCATCGCCTGAGACGTGAGAACCCGGCAACGGTGAGTCATTACCGTCTATACTTCCTGTACCACAGAGACGGCGGCTGTGGTATAGAGAGGACTGGCTTCACTGGCTCTGTGCTCCGCTTTATGGTATAGGAGGTATAGAGAGGAACAGCATCGGCTCCACTGTGCACAGAGACCAGGGCTGCGGTCCTCGGCTCCACTGACAGCGGCCACATGGTGAGCGCACACACTCTATTGCACACAGCGGTCCCCTGATCCACTGACACAGTGTACCGAATCTCTTTCACAGCTGCGGATTCAGCACATTGTGTCAGTGGAGTAGGGGACCGCTGTGTGCAGTGGGGGTGGGTGGTGACATCACGGGCTGGGGAGGGCTTGCAGCAGTCTGAGGGTGACAGGCCATACTAAGCCTGTGGGAGGGGGCGTGTTTGTAGGAGTCTGGACGTAACATCCAGTTCTGCAGGCTCCAACACAATCACACCCCATGAATGTTCCCTGGCTGCCGCAAATAGGTGATATCTGGGTAACTATGCAAAATGTTGTCAGGATGTATATTACAAACTGTTAACATTTTGCAGCCTAGATATACATGTAAATTATCGAAAAGGCCCGGACAACTCCATTAATATAAGATATCCCTGGAGATCCTGCAGGCCATAATAGCATGTTTAGGCCCTGCTGGCTGCTCACAGTAGCACAAGCAACATGCAGCCTGGCATTGTTGAGATGAAAAATTGCTCCTAGGACACTTTGGAGAACTGTTTCCATTACCCAATCAATGTAACACTGAGCTGTTATTGTATCTGAATGTATTTCGGTACATGGCGCTCATGCTGGATACGGAATATTTTGTTCCCATTTTCTCACCATTTCCATGCCATTAACATGGCTTTCAGTCCTGTGAGTTCCATAATTCCAAGAATTTCCCTGTTAAGTGTTGCAACTTCAAAGCTAAGGGCCTTTTCACATCATGTTTTAGCTGCGTGTTGAACGCACTGCATTTTTCACTGCATTTTTGCATAAAACGCGGTAAAAACGCATGCATTTTTACTCCCATAGACTTATATGCATGCGTTTTTACTCCCAAAAATTTATATTGCATGCGTTTTTACTCCCAAAAATTTATATTGCATGCGTTTTTGCTCCCATAGGCTTGAATTGAAAAAACACATAAATGTGGTAGAAACGGATACGGAAAATGCGGTTGCGTTTTTAAACGCATGCATTTTTACCAAGCGAACAGGAAACGTTGCAAGCAACGTTTCATGTATGCATTTTAATGCAACCGTATTTCCAATGCGTTTTTACCGCATTTGCATACGTTTTTTCAATATAAGTCTATGAGAGCAAAGACACATGCAATATAAGTCTATGGGAGAAAAAAACGCATGCGTTTTTTAACCATGTTTTATGCAAAAACACAGTAGACTATTGAGTCTCTTCTCTTGAGAAGAGAAAGTGACACAGCCAAGGTAATTGTACTGACAGTTGATTCATAGGAATGAAATAAAACCACAATGTAATTTTGAAGGGCCCATTACTTCATCTCTATCGTCTCTAAATCTACATTTGGAGAATACAAGATCTAATTTGAGGACACGGTACTCGATTACTAAACCACAAACCTGCTCATATTTTCTCATTGAAGTGACAATAGCAGAAGTATGCAGTGAGCTGTCTGCCCACACAATCCCATCACAGAGATATTTGATCTATGATATGGGCTCAGCTGTAGAAAGCTGGCCGAAAAAGACAGATTTATGCAAGAAATATGAAGAAGTGTCTCTTACTATCTGACTTAGATCTGGTTCAAAACCAGATGTTCAACATCAGTCAAAAATAAATCAGTGTGGAACAGAAAGACTTTAGTACATTGCGGAATTTTTCGACAAAGGATACAGTAAGATTGACTCACGAGTCTACAAACCCCGAGGTATTTAATCTACACTCTCATTCTTGAACTTATATTAAAAAGGTCAAATTCCTAACAATCAGTTTTTCAGTAAAGAAAAGAGGCAGAAAATGAAGGTTATATCCTAAATACTGCTGATAAAATTGTGTAAAAATACTACATATCTATAAACATCTTTCAGGTCTGGTATAATGCTATGAACACTTACTACTGCTCGACTCTTAAGGTACCTTTACACGCTGCAACTATCACCGGCGATCGGAGGCAACCGAACGTGCGCGTGCACGTTTTGGACGGTTGATACCGAACGCCGATGCCGCATGTACACGCCGCAATTGTGCCCTCAACCCAAGGGAACGTGGCTCCCCGGAAGTTGAAACAGATCCTGCGGGAAACATCCGGTTGATTCCCGACGCCGCTTCACACGCCGCAATCACTAAGGAAATGTGGGCGTACCTGTGCAGCGCCGCAAGAACATAGGCGTGACAGAGTTGTGTATTCTGCGCCCCAAGCACGCTGATTAGACAACGCAATAGCGACATGATTGGCCAGCCTGCGCAATTGTGTAGTGTGAATGGACAGCTCTTTAAATATGGCGCCCTGTGAAGGGACAGCCAGTGGAAACACAGTAGCCCCCACAAATCATCGCTGATGGGGCGCGGTATCCAGCACGCTGTGGCACAGCCTCTGGGATATCACTAGACGACGCAGATTCCATTCCTATCGCCCATTCACACGCCAAAACCAGGGCAATTCACCTTCAGGGTTGCATCTGGTTTTAGAACAATGCTCTGAAACCGCAACCGGAAACTACTTCGAAAATCACCACCGGGTTCCCCAATTACACGCTGCAACTTCGTAGCAATTTCAAGGCAACCGTGACAGAAAACCCGATTGCCTCTCAGTTGCTACACCGCAGTTGCGGCATGTAATGGTACCTTTAGGGTATTTGGGGAATTTGTCGGCGATATGTCGCCTTGCCACGGTCGCCTGATTTCAGGGCACTGCTCCAAAATCAGGCGACTGTGGCGAGGCGACATATCGCCACCAAATTCCCCAAATACAAACCGCAATTGGGAGAGATTTTGATGGCGATTGTCACAGGGAGACATATCACCGGCAATATTTCTCGCCGCGTTATTGGCGTGTAAAGGTGCCCTTAGGGTACCTTTACACGCCACAACCAGAGGAGACAGTTTTGGCAGCGATATGTCTGGAATTATTGCCGCCAAATTGCCTCCTTATGGCGGCGTCTAAATCGGGAATTCGGTGGTGATAAAACCAATGTTGCCTGAGCACTGCTCTGAAATCTAAACCAGGCAACATTTGTGTTATCGCTGCCAAATTACCGATTTACACGCTGCAATAAGGAGGCAATTGGGAGGAAACGTGGCAGCGATATTTACAGGTCGCAATATCGCTGCCAATATTTCTCGCTGCGGTTGCGGCATGTAAAGGTACCCTGAGGGTACCATCACACCAGGACACTTCGCCGGCGATTTCATAGGCGACGCAGGGGCGTTGCCTATCACCGGCGACAGCGCCGATGCGTCGTCTAGTGTAAAGGGGCGATAACGACGTGAAAAATTTGCTGAGAGTGGTCACCTGGTTTCCCAGCACTGAAACCAGGCAAGCACTCTGATCGCCGATGTTACAGGCGATGGGAGCCATAGGCTCCCATGTTGCAGGATTGCCGCTGGGGTTTGTAGACACCACAGTGTTGATGCTGCCTGTAACATCGCCGGTGCATCGCCGCACTAAACACGCGATGGCGATGTTGGCGGGGAGCCAAAAACGTGCGCGCTCCCGGCGAAGTGCCTTGGTGTGACGGTACCCTTAGGGTACAGTTACATGTCACAACATTGCATGCAATATCACTTGCAATTTGCTGGTTGCAGTGAAATCATGGACACATTGTTCCATTTGTACACAGCCACAAAATAGAACAATGAAGTGAAATCATGGACACATTGTTACATTTGTACATGGCAACAAAATGGAACAATGTGTCCATGATTTCACTGCAACCAGTGAATTGCAAGCAATATATCTCTGTGTGTAAAGGTACCTTTACAGCTTTATAACATGAATGTGTGCTAGTATTGCATATACAATGTGTATGCCAATGCCTCCTTCTTTAGTGATAGCATAGGTTATACAAGTACAACTGTCCTTCCTTTCCCATACAACCTTTCACAAATTGTCAAAAGGCCCTGTAGACCATTTTGTTGCATTCCAACCTCTCTTCCAGAATCTTAAGATCTTTTAAAATCATCCTTTTAATCTGTTAAGGCCAGTTTACATGTTGCGACATCGCTAACGATGTCGCTGCAACTTGTGACGTTGCAGCGACCTCGTAGCAATGTCACTGCGTGTGACATCCCACAACGATCAGCGGTCACCTCGCTGATCGCTGCGGAGTGGCCAGGACCATTTTTCAGTCGCTGGTCTCCCTTTGTCACGCATGCATCGGCATGTGTGACAGGGGCAGCGACCAGCTAACCCGATGTGTTCCCTGGTAACCAGGGTACACATCGGGTTATTAAGCGGGAGAACTCTGGTAACCAGGATAAATATTGGGTTACTAAGTGCAGCGCTCTGCTTAGTAACACAACATTTATCCCGGTTACCAGCGAGCTGTGCTTGGTAACTAGGATAAACATTGGGTTATTAAACAGAGCGCTGCACTTAGTAACCCGATGTTAATCCTGGTTATCAGCGTTCTCCTGCTTACCCCAGCGTAGCGGGATCTCGATCTTGTGGAAAAGAATATTTTATATTCTTTTCCACAATGTCGAGGTTGTTACACGGGTGGCTGATCGCTGGTGAAGCTGCCTGTGTGACAGCTCACCAGCAATCAGATAGCGATGTCCCAGCGATCCTGATCGTTGGTCGGATCGCTGGAACATCGCAATGTGTAAACTGGCCTTTAGACTGCACTATTTATTCTTTATCACCTTTATCAAAATTTCAGTGATAACTTGATGATTTGTAACCAATCCTGACTTCATTAACAACTGTGCTATAGGTGGCCATACATACAAGATGAATGTCGACCCAAAGTGACCTCACAGAGAGCCATCCTTCAGATAACCCTACACAACAAATATGTCAGCCCAACCTGACTTCGCTGACAGCCATACTATAGGTGGCCATACACACCAGAAGAATGTCCGCCTAACCTAACCTAGTTGACAACCATTCTATAGGTGGATGAAAAATCCAACAGAAACGAAAAAGGGGCACCACTACGACCAGCAATCCTTCTCAGGCAGTGGAATAAGCATGTGAGCGGGAAGCACTAGTGCAACTGGTGGTGCCAGTATAGTGGAACAAAACGTCATAAAAATGTAAGAAAGACGGCACTCACCAGGTCAGCAGGTAACGGGATCTTTATTTCGGGAGCATACAAAGTGCAGGGAGGGGGCACCGAGGTGACGACGGGTCCGTTTCGGGCAAAGGCCCTTCTACCGTTCACGGCTCCATGACCGGTAGAAGGGCCTTTGCCTGAAACGGACCCGTCGTCACCTCGGTGCCCCCTCCCTGCACTTTGTATGCTCCCGAAATAAAGATCCCGTTACCTGCTGACCTGGTGAGTGCCGTCTTTCTTACATTTTTATGTCATTCTATAGGTGGCCATACACACCAAATCTAAATTGTTCATGATGACAGATGCTAAGGATAAGAAGTATTAGGAATGTTGGTTTTAAACAATCTTAATCCTTTGTGTACTGGCCTATTCCCCTCTTATTCCCTTTACTCCACTTCTCCCTACTGAGTAGGCATGTACATGGGGTTGTCAAGATGAAAATGATTCAAATGACCACCATCTAAAGAGCAAGCATCAGCTAACTATAGCTAAAAATATCTTGGCACTCACAGAAATGTACAATTAAAGATTTATTAATGTTAGTAAACGAAAATAAAAGGGTAATCAATGTTCAAGTACGTCCCAGCTACGAATCTTTGTATCTGCAAAGGCCATTACCAAGGTCTTGTGCAGACCGAAATGTTCACCATCATTTCTATTTCCATATGCAGATTTATTAAAATTTTAATTGCATATTTAAGTGAGTGATATGTTTTGGGGTGTCCCTATTATTTTCTTTCATAGGAAAAAAAAGATAACACAGGTTGGATTTTAATGTGCCTGAATCTTTTGTCCCCCTTTTTTGTCTCCCCTCAGAAGATGTCTCTAGCAGTGCCCCATTTTTCTTTCCATATGGACAACTATTATACACTCATCAGAGCTGCTCATGTATGTGTGGCGCCCCTGCGTGGCGCCCCTCACAGAGGTACTGCACCTAATCCATAGGTGTGGTATCCCACTCCCAGGTAAAATGAGGACACAATACGAAGACACACACACCTTGCACCCAACACTCATCCTAACTCCAGGCCAGGGGATGAAGAGCGGAAAAAACTCTAGCTGGTCAGACCCCATCACTGGCTGGATGAGGGAACACGTTAACAGATCATCTACGTCCTTCACTGTTCAATAGGCGAGGTCGTTAACGACATCGTTAACGAGGTGTTACACACACCCATGCTGCAGGTTGGACAAACGATCATCATTTGGTTTTAGGTCCAGTTCAAAAACCTCCGATGAACGTTCTGCCCAATTATCATTGATCGGATGTACATGTCACACTGAACGATGTCGTTACGACATCGTTTGAAAGACTGAAAACCTGTGACGTTTCAACAATATCGTTAATGATACCGTAGCGTGAAACGGGCCCTTAAGAAGAATATTATACGCACATAATAACGATTGTTCTGTGTGCATAGAAGGGAGGTTAGCCTGTCTATACAGGTTATTAAACAACCACTGATTGGACTGGACTGCATTTACCTGGCCAGTTGTTTTTTAGGATCACGATTATGTAGTGTAAACCCAGCTTAAAAGTTTCTTCTCTATAGAACAACGTATGAAATCCAAAAAAGGACAGATGGACAAGATAAGATACCACTTTAACATGAACTAAACTATCATTCCAGCTTGGGATGTTCTTTCTACACATCTGCAGTAGAGATAACTCCTTCCTATGCAAATATATGCTTTAAGTCTGTGTACCCATCTACTACACTAGTTATTTTCATCGAAAGAAAAAAAATGCTGTAACCCATACTTGACTGATACCCAACGTTTCACCGAGTTTCATCTAGTGCAGTACAAACATCTACTAACATATAGCGCTAATGATATTGAGAAACCAATAAGGATATCTTTTACTTTAGAGTGTCCTATATATTGTTAACTAGATGTCATAAACAAAGCCATCACAAGAGTCAGCTGTTCTTTAAGAATAGGGATTTGGAAAAGCTGGCATGGTAGCAAGTCCGATCAAGGGCAATATCTGCAAGAAGTTTGCATTCTCTCCCCATCTTTGCAAGGGCTTTCCTCCCACCCTCCAAAGACATACTAATACAGTAGGTTGTTTAGATTGTGAGCCCCAATGGGGACAGTGATGTTATCTATAAAGCGCTGTAGAATCAATGGAGCTACAGTAAAGAAAATAATTAGTTGATCCCTTAGGGTACCTTTACAAGCGGCAACATTTCTAGCTATTTCACAGGTAACTTACTGGCTGCAGTGAAATCATGGAGACATAGTTCCATTTGTGCACAGCAACAAGATAGAACCATGTCTCCATGATTTCACTGCAACCAGTAAGTTACCTGTGAAATAGCTAGAAATGTTGCCGCGTGTAAAGGTACCCTTACTGATTTTGTAAGTTTGCCCACTGACAAATACATGAACAGTCTATAATTTTAAGGTAAGTTAATTCTTATAGTGGGAGATAGAATATAAAAAATAAATCTAGAAAATCACATTGTCTAAATTATATACATGTATTTGCATTTTGAAGAGAGGAACAAGTATTTGATCCTCCACCAACCATTAGGAGTTCTGGCTCCTACAGCACAGTTAGGCCAGCTTCACACCACGGTTTTCTGGCTTCAGGTTCTGTCCGGTTCTGTCCAGTTTGCCCTATGTGTCCCTATGGTGCCGGATTGGTCCTGTTTGGCCATCCGGTTTTGTGTTTTTTTCCCTGATCCAGTTTTATTTGTTTTTTGCACTGGACACAAAATCGGAGTCTGCATCATTTTTTGTGTCTGGTGCAAAAAACAAACAAAACCGGATCCTCCCAGATCCGGGGCAATCCGGCGCCCATAACATGGGAGGCTATGGGCGCGGGATCGCCCAGGATACGGCAAAAAAATGGATCGTTTCCTGGATGCCAGCGCTGGCTCTGTCAGCACCATGGACAGCAGCAGCATTTCAGAGCCACCGCTGAACATTGAGCACTATGGAGAGCTCCACTGCTCAAACGGGCTGAATGTTCAGCACCGCGGACAGCAGCACTGCACACGTGGGCTGAAATTTCAGCAGTGTGTAGAGCAGCAGAGACAAGCACAAACGAATCCTGCTACAAGCAGGATCGGAGGGCATATTTGCCCACCGTTTGTGCTTGTCCGGTGTTGTCAGGTTCTGTCCAGTGCATCCTGCAAAACACCGGACAGAACCTAACAGCAGAAAACCGTGGTGTGAAATCGGGCTTAGATGCTCTTGATCGATATGTTACCAGCATTAAAGACAGCTGTCCTAAATTGACACGTGTATATAAGACTCCTGTCCACACACTCAATTAATCAGTCAGACTCTAACCTCTACAACATGGGTAAGACCTAAGAGCTTTCTAAGGATCTCAGTGAAAAGATCCTAGACCTGCACAAGGCTGGAATGGGCTACAAAACCATAATTGAGACGCTGTGTGAGAAGGAGACAGCTGTTGGTGCAATAGTAAGAAAATGGAAAAAATACAAAATGAGTGTCTATCGACATCGATCTGGGGCTCCATGCAAAATTTCAACTCGTGGGGTATCCAGGATCATGAGGAAAATGAGAGATCAGCTTAAATCTACACGGGGGAGGAAACTTGTTAATGATCTCAAGGCAGCTGGTACCACTGTCACCAAGAAAGCCATTAGTAACACATTATGCCATAATGGATTAAAATCCTGCAGTGCCCATAAAGTCCCAGTGCTTATGAAGGCACATGTGCAAGCCCATCTGAAGATTGCCAATGAACAGCTTGGTGATTCTGAGAGTGATTGGGAGGAGGTGCTGTGGTCAGATCAGACAGAAATTGAGCTGTTTGGCATTAACTCAACACGCCATGTTTGGAGGAAGAGAAATGCTGCCTATGACCCAAATAAAACCATCCCTACAGTCAAGCATGGCATTGGAAACATTATGTTTTGGGGGTGTTTCTCTGCTAAGGGCACAGGCCTACTTCACTGCATCAATGGGACAATGGATGGAGTCAGGTACCGTAAAATCATGAGTGACAACCTCCTTTTCTCCGCCAGGACATTTTTGGTTAAATATGTCTTTATTAGGCTGCGTTCACACATTGCGTATTTTGCCGCGTTTTTTTACGCGCGCTTTTCAAAATATGCAATGTGCCTTTTGTCTGCCAGCAAAGTGAATGTTAAATTCACTTTGCAGTGCAGACATTGCGTAAAAATACGCAGTGCGTTTTCCGGGAGAAAACGCAGCTCCGTAAACAATTGATATGTCAATTGTTTACGCAGCTACTTCTGCGTATTCTCCCAGAGGGGAGGAAGAATCCTGCTTCCTCCTCCCCTCTGTGACAGCTGTGGCCGCCCATTAGATTTCACAGTGTATTAATATACACTGTGAAATCTAAATTAAACAAAAGCAAGTGTCTGAAAAATAAAAAAGAATCAATACTTCACCTGTCCGACGCCTTCTCCTGCTGTGCGATCCCCGGTTCCAAGTGAGATGTCTTCTGCCAGGACCTGTGGTGATGTCAGAGGGCGTTCCCGGCACTCACGGTCATGTGATACATATCACATGACCGCGAACAGCCAATCAGCGCTGGAACGCCCGGAACGCCCCCTCCCTCTGACTCACCACAGGTCTTATCCGTACACTTCTCACTTAGCACCGGAGCGGTAGAAGGCACCAGACAGCGGGAGAAGGCACCGGAGAGGTGATGTATTCATTCTTTTTATTTTACATACATTTGCCTCTGTTTAATTTAGATTTCACAGTGTATATTAATACTCTGTGAAATCTAATGGGGCTGTCACAGAGGGAGGAGGAAGCAGGATTCTTCCTCTCCTCTGTGACATCACTGCGCTTTCTGGAGTAAAGAAAGCGCAGTGTGTGAAAGCCCCTGCGTATTTTGTTGCGCTTTTTTGCGCGGCCGAAAAACGCGGCAAAAAGCGCACGCAAAAAAGCGCAGCAAAATACGCAAATGTGTGAACGTAGCCTTAAGGTGTTTTTAAAGAAATAAACAAATAAACAAAATATAACATACATCAAAACAGCCATATAAGCATGTCTAACAATTAGACTTGAGGAGGAAGGGCTAGGCATTGGATCAAATGGAAGGTCTGAGAAGCTTGTCCTGTCGGTTAGATCACACCAGCTTCGTCAAGCCCTTCCTACAAACATTAAGTAATATCGTCCACTTAATACTGGACGTAATAGAGAAAACGCACTCGGTCCATTTAAGGACTCAGAGCTGCAGGGTCTTTAAGTACAAGATGTTGCCAGTACAGTAAAAAGGACCCTTGGCCGTCCAGGGGATAAGAGTAGGGAGGTTAGGAAAAAGCTTAAGTGAAGAATAAGGGAGAAAAGAGAGAGATAGAAAGAAGAGCAGGGGCAGGAAGAGAGTATATAGGGTGTCATGTGGTGGTGAGAGGTGTAAAGCTGGTATTAAAGTTCGGGCGCATGTACATCTCCTTCAGGTAAACAAATCTCCAAAGTTAGGAGCATCGCCAAATAAAATCCACTCAGTCCAAGTGAATGTATACTCATGTTGGGTCCTACGCAACTTCTCCATTTCGGAATACCATTCCAGAATGGAAGGAGGGTCCCGCCAGGACATTTAAAATAGGTTACAGCTGGGTCTTCCAGCTCGACAATGACCCAAAATATACAGCCAAGGCAACAAAGGAGTGGTCAAAAAGAAGCACATTAAGGTCATGGAGTCATAGAAAACTTATGGAGGAAGCTGAAGCTCCGCGTTGCCAAGCGGCAGCCTCAAAATCATAATAAATTAGAGATGATCTGCAAAGAGGAGTGGGCCAAAATGCCTCCTGACATGTGCGTAAACCTCAACATCAACTAAAAAAGACGTGGCTGCTGTGCTTGACAAGAATTTTACCACCAAGTATTAAGTCTTATTTGTTTGCCAGAGGGATCAAATACTTATTTCTCTCTGCAAAATGCAAATACATTTATAGAAGTTAGACAATGTGATTTTCTGGATTTTATTTTTGATATTTTGCCTCTCTGTTAAAATTAGCCTACCCTTAAAGTTGTAGACTGTTCGTCTTTGTCAGTGGGCAAACTTACAAAATCAGCAAGGGATCAAATACTTATTTCCTTCATTGTATATAAGTGAGTAAAGATTATTATTACTAGTATTAATAAATTATTATTCATATCTATTAACAAAAAGTCCAGCAAACAGATAGTATGCCATATAGCTATCATATCAAAAGACTTGTTCTGTAAGATGATACTGCTATCCTGCCATTTGATTGCCGTAAAGAACTCCAAGGTTCTATAGAGCTCGGCCAGCACAGCCTTCTCGACTCACCTACAGTAAATCAGTTTGTAGCTGGAAGTAGAAAAAGTCAAATTGATAAATTAGATTAACAAGAAAAAGTTTAAAATATGAGAAAAATATGCAAATGAAACAAATTAAAATTTAATAATAAAAGGAAATTCTCTTTCTTCTCTCCAAGCGCACGTTTTAAAATCCTTTAATGAGCCCTGTTTGGAACAACAGCACTCGGAGCTTTAATAACGTAACAAAATATTATGTATTTTGTAGAATAAAAGTTGTCTGGACTCATTCCTGGCGCCGATGGTTGAGTAAGGGAACCACAAGTACAGCACTGACAGGAAGATTCCAGGTTCTGATGAAGCTGGAGCCAAGAGTGCATATGTGCTGCAGGAAATGTTACTTTATCACTGCAGAGAGAGCCCAGCGCTAAGCCCAGGAGACAGACAGACAGCCATACTGTGCCACTTGGCCATGGAAAAAGACATTTCCATATTAACCGTTTACTGCCACAGAGCATGGCATTCATTATTAACCACTACCCTCAATTTATTAGATTAAAACCTTGTCAGCAAGTATTTGCTTAGTGACATAAAAAATGCAATGTTACCGTAATTCTGAATATAAGTGCGTAAAACGTCTGCTAAATGTGATTTTTAATGTAATGTGAAGAGGGATCCTAGGGACTTGGACGCCCCAACTGTACCTCATTTATAAGCTAATACACAAAATAGAATATATATAGGCCGAAAATAAAATATTAAATCTTTATTGAGGAATATTAAACTGGAAGGCAAAAAATGTGAACAAAAATAATAAGGAACACAGCAGCGGGAGACAAAGGTGGGGGTCACCAGAAAGTCACTACAGTAGAAATGCACAAGGAACACAATGGCTAAATATTGAGGCACCTGTTTTTATAAGTTGGTGGTATCTACTCTATAATTGCCGAAGGCATTTTCATGTCGGCCCCCGACGTGCCGTGGCTATGTCACACTCTGTGACGTCATCACGCCGAAGCATTGGCCGCGAAGCGGCCATTGCGAGCCGTCGCAATGCCCGCGAAGCGGGCATTGCGACCCCTCTCCGCTGTCATCCCCTGTGTCCCCTGTGCCATCCCCTGTGCCCCTGTGCCTCAGTGCCCCTGTGCCCCTGTCACCCGCTCCGGAGCAGCTGCTGTCAGCACATGCTGACACAGTGCTCCGGAGCCTGTGCCCCTGTGATCCCGCTCCGGAGCAGCTGCTGTCAGCACATGCTGACACAGTGCTCCGGAGCCTGTGCCCCTGTGCCCCTGTGCCCAAGTGCCCCTGTCACCCGCTCCGAGCAGCTGCTGTCAGCACATGCTGACACAGTGCTCCGGAGCCTGTGCCCCTGTGATCCCGCTCCGGAGCAGCTGCTGTCAGCACATGCTGACACAGTGCTCCGGAGCCTGTGCCCCTGTGCCCCTGTCACCCGCTCCGGAGCACTGTGTCCCCATATTGACTCGCTGGCTCAGTGCGAGCACTTGCGGCGCGGTTGCGGTAATCCCCATAAGGATTACCGCAACCGCGCCGCATTGCGAGTCGCTGGCTGAGTGCGAGCACTTGCGGCGCGGTTGCGGTAATCCCCATAAGGATTACCGCAACCGCGCCGCAAGTGCAAGTTGCGGCGCGGTTGCGGTAATCCCCATAGAAAGTATAGGGGACTTGCGGCAGGTGCGGCAAGTGCGGTTTTGCCGCACCTGCCGCAAGTCCCCCTATACTTTCTATGGGGATTACCGCAATCGCGCCGCAGATGCGGTTTTTTAATAAAATAAAATAATTTTAATACAAATAAATTCACTTAAAATAAAAAATAATAAATACATTTAATAATAATAAAAATATTAAAAAAACAAATATAAATAAATAAAAAAATAAAAAATAATAATAAAAAAAAAAAAATTATATTACATTAAGATATTAATTACATTAACTAATTAAAATATAAGTATTGGACCCCCCAAAAAAAGTATTGGACCCCCCCCCCCCAAAAAAGTATTGGACCCCCCCCAAAAAGTATTGGACCCCCAAAAAAACTATTGGACCCCCCCCCAAAAGTATTGGACCCCCCAAAAAAAAGTATTGGACACCCCCAAAAAACGTATTGGACCCCCCACAAAAAGTATTGCACCCCCCCCCCCAAAAAACTATTCACACACCCCCGAAAAACTATTCACACCCCCCCCCGAAAAGTCCTCACACCAGCTATAACTACTATAATCAAATTAATGCACGTTCTAGAATCCCGATGCATTTGCATCGGGCTCACAGCTAGTCTACTCTATAATTGCCGTAGGCATTTTCATGTCGGCCCCCGACGTGCCATGGCCCGAAGCGGGCATTGCGACCCCTCGCCGCTGTCATCCCCTGTGTCCCTGTGCCTCCCGCTCCGAAGCAGCTGCTGTCAGCACATGCTGACACAGTGCTCCGGAGCCTGTGCCCCTGTGATCCCACTCCGCCTCTGTGCCTCTGTGCCTCTGTGCCCCAGTGCCGTAGTGCCCCTGTGCCCCAGTGCCTCTGTGCCCCTCTGCCTCTGTGCCTCCTCCTCCATATGCCCGCACACCCCCCTCCTCCATATGCCCGCACACCTCCTCCTCCATATGCCCGCACACCCCCTCCTCCATATGCCCGCACACCCCCTCCTCCATATGTCCGCACACCCCCTCCTCCATATGCCCGCACACCCCCTCCTCCATATGCCCGCACACCCCCTCCTCCATATGCCCGCACACCTCCTCCTCCATATGCCCGCACACCCCCTCCTCCATATGCCCGCACACCTCCTCCCCATATGCCCGCACACCCCCTCCTCCATATGCCCGCACACCCCCTCCTCCATATGCCCGCACACCTCCTCCTCCATATGTCCGCACACACCCCCTCCTCCATATGCCCGCACACCCCCTCCTCCATATGCCCGCACACCTCCTCCTCCATATGCCCGCACACCTCCTCCTCCATATGCCCGCACACCCCCCTCCTCCATATGCCCGCACACCCCCTCCTCCATATGCCCGCACACCTCCTCCTCCATATGCCCGCACACCCCCTCCTCCATATGCCCGCACACCCCCTCCTCCATATGCCCGCACACCCCCTCCTCCATATGCCCGCACACCTCCTCCTCCATATGCCCGCACACCTCCTCCTCCATATGTCCGCACACCCCCTCCTCCATATGCCCGCACACCCCCTCCTCCATATGCCCGCACTCCTCCTCCTCCATATGCCCGCCACACCCTCTCCTCCATATGCCCGCACACCCCCTCCTCCATATGCCCCGCACACCCCCTCCTCCATATGCCCGCACACCCCTCCTCCATATGCCCGCACACCTCCTCCTCCATACCATACCGCAACCGCACCGCATTGTGAGTCGCGGCTGAGTGCCAGCACTTGCGGCGCGGTTGCGGTAATCCCCATAAGGATTACCACAACCGCGCCGCATTGCGAGTCGCTGGCTGAGTGCGAGCACTTGCGGCGCGGTTGCGGTAATCCCCATAAGGATTACCGCAACCGCGCCGCAAGTTGCGGCGCGGTTGCGGTAATCCCCATAGAAAGTATAGGGGGACTTGCGGCAGGTGCGGCAAGTGCGGTTTTGCCGCACCTGCCGCAAGTCCCCCTATACTTTGTATGGGGATTACCGCAACCGCGCCGCAGATGCGTTTTTTTTAATAAAATAAAATAATTTTAATACAAATAAATTCAATTAAAATAACAAATAATAAATACTTTTAATAATAATAAAAATAGTAAAAAAAAAATATAAATAAATAATAAAATAAAAAATAATAATAACAAAAAAAAAAAAATATATATATATTAAAATATTGGACCCCCCAAAAAAAGTATTGGACCCCCCCAAAAAAAGTATTGGACCCCCCCAAAAAGTATTGGACCCCCCAAAGTATTGGACCCCCCAAAAAAGTATTGGACCCCCCCCCCCCCAAAAAGTATTGGACCCCCCCAATAAAGTATTAGACCCCCCCAAAAAGTATTGGACCCCCCAAAAAAAGTATTGGACCCCCCAAAAAAGTATTGGACCCCCCAAAAAAAGTATTGGACCCCCCAAAAAGTATTGGACCCCCCCCCCCAAAAAAGTATTGGACCCCCCCCCCCAAAAAAGTATTGGACCCCCCAAAAAAGTATTGGACCCCCCCAAAAGTATTGGACCCCCCCAAAAAAGTATTGGACCCCCCAAAAAAAGTATTGGACCCCCCCAAAAGTATTGGACCCCCCAAAAAAGTATTG
Organism: Allobates femoralis; assembly: GCA_033576535.1. Lineage (NCBI taxonomy): Eukaryota > Metazoa > Chordata > Amphibia > Anura > Aromobatidae > Allobates > Allobates femoralis. Next base: position 575,366,430 of record JARQOC010000003.1, read on the forward strand.
GACCCCCCCAAAAAGTATTGGACCCCCCAAAAGTATTGGACCCCCCCAAAAAACTTTTCACACACCCCGAAAAAATATTCACACCCCCCCCGAAAAGTCCTCACACCAGCTATAACTACTATAATCAAATTAATGCACGTTCTAGAATCCCGATGCATTTGCATCGGGCTCACAGCTAGTAAATATATAACTATGATGAAATCAATATCAATTTATTATAGAAATCCACATGTTACATGAGTGGTAATTTTTGAGCTAAATAACATAATACACATATTTCTCGGACTATAAGACGCACTTTTTCACCCTCAAATTTTGGAGGAAAATCTACTGTGTGCACGGCTATAGGTGAGCAGTGTCCAGAATCTGGAGCAAGCTGCAGTGGCAGCAGGTGGTCACATGGGCCCGCTAATTAGGTTCATGTAATATGCACTGCATCACCCTGTCCATGACCTCTCTACACTGAGAGGTGGGCAGGGCAAGAGGCACATATTACAATAACCTAATGAGCAAGCCCATAGGATGAGTGGTTGCAGCTGCAGCCCCGTGCTATCCTATGTGGATATTTAGTGCTTTGCACCCATTTTTTCAATGCGTGGAAAGCAATGAATATCCCAGCAAAAGACAAGCATACTCACCTCTCCATATCGTTCGCTGCAGCCCGTGCCATCCCGTCTGTGCAGGCATCCGATCATGTGAGCAGCACAGTAGTGTCATCGCTGTACGTGCTGCTCAGGTGATCGGATTTCCGCACAGGGCAGAAGGATGGTGCAGGCTGCAGAGAGTGATATGGATAGGCAAGTATAAGTGTTAATTATTTTTTTTAAAAAAGGAGCTGTCACCAACACAGGCATGGTGATCTAATTACTGCACTGGATGCAGCATGTCTGCAGCATGCAGACAAGGGGTCCCCAAGCACTTGAGCAGCCCTGTCCCCGAGATAATACACTTAGAAAACTTAAATGCTACGCCACTAAGGAGGTGGCATAGAGGTCTGCAGCCAAGGGCATGATTCAACACCCCTGCCTGTGTAATCTGCCCACCGCTGCAATCATTCTCTCCCTTTCTGCAGCATTTATAAACTGAGGTTTTTTTTCTCTCCCGTGTAGCCCCGCCCTGAGGGAGAGAATGATTGGCAGCGGTGGCAGGTTACACAGGCAGGGGGTGTGAATCTGCCCTTGGCTGCAGGACCCTAGCCCCCTCTTAGTGGCTGTAGCATGTAAGTTTTCTAAGTGTATTATCTTGGGGTACAGGGCTGCTCAAGGGCTGGGGACCCCTCGCCTGGATGCTGCCAGACATGCTGCTCCTGTGCTGTAATTAGATCACCATGCCTGGTTTGGTGACAGCTCCTCTTTTAGTGTACGCCATATCCAGGATAGGGGTCATATGCAGCATGGGGGCCATATCCAGCATGGAGGCCTTTATCCAGAATGGGGCCACTATCCTGACATTGGAGTCATATCACAGGCTTGGGGATTATAAACCAGGATGGGGGGCAGATACTAGAAAGATGGCCATGTACCAAGAGGGGGGCATATACTAAAATGGGGGCCATGTACCAGATTGGGGGGTTCATATCCAGGACAGGGAAAATAATAAACCAGGATGGGGGAGGACATATCCAGGATGGGGGATCATATTACACAAGGGATGGGGCAAATATATTACCTGGAATGGGCCCCAGGACGGGAACATTACCCATAACAGTGTCAGCAGCAGATCTTTTTCCCCCTAACGTCAATTATAATAACATGTTTTGCTTTTTTTCCCTATTTTCCTCCTCTGAAATCTGGGTGCGTCTTATAGTTGGTGCGTCTTTAGTCAAAAAAAAAAGGTAAATCATTAATCCCCTTGATTTAAAGTGCAGAAAATTTTAAAAGTACATTGAGCTTAAGCCGGCGAAAGAAGTGATCAGATATACAATGCAGTAAAGGGGGAAAAAACCCCTGAAGGTCTCCTGATTAGTGCTGGCCCCCAAGCACAGCATATGTTTTAGTGTGTGGCCTTTATCAGGGTGGTCCATTTATAATCTGCGATGTTGGTAATGTTTTCCTAGCAATCAGCCCTTATCTATGACTCCATTTAAAAAACTAGGGTTTTGCCCGTTACACACTGATGTTCCCAGCGATCCGACAACAACTAGGATTGGCTGCAACATTGCTGGTGGTCACTGGGGAGTGTCAAACAGGCAGATTTCTCAGAGACAGGGTATGACTGCACATCAATGGGTAAGCGGGAGGGACGCTGGAAAACCATATAAACAGCGGGGTTCTGGGCAGCATGCGCTGCTTAGTTACGGTGTTACCATGTTTACACATCCTCCCGTTTAGCGCTGGTAACCATAAATAAACAGCGGGGACTAGAAAGCGTGTGCTCCCTAGTTAAACGGTGTTATCAGGGTTTTTCCATCCTGTGAGTTCGTGATAAATGGTCTCTCGCTGTCCACGCAGCGATGCGTGCTGCCCAAAGCGGGGGGGACCAAGGGGCCCCCCAAAACATGGCCCCTAAAGGATTGCAGCGATCAGCGACTCACAGCGGGGCCCCGTCGCTGACGGCTTTTCATACACACACAATATCGCTGGAGAGGGTCGGATTTCGCGTATCGCTGTGGTGACTTATCCTAAGACAGACAAACAAATAAATAGCAGTTTTGTATATATCCACCTTACATAATACTTATCCTGGCTGTTTATCAACATTCCGGGTTTGTCCTCCTATCAAGAGCTATGCCCTTTCCCTCCGACAGTCAACATTTACTCACCCACAAAAAGGATGGGTGTAAAAATGGCGCCACTATGGGCCCCTTGTTCAATACTGTAGGGGGGGTCACGGGCGAAAAAATCAACAACGAGCCCCCCCAACAACCCAAAGCAAACCACGCGCAACGATGCAACAACCGTCCGCCACAGATGACGAATTGCCGGATATGAATGAGAAACTGGGCTTTGCGCAGTACAGCACGCATCCCAGTTACTCATTACGCCGCCGTCTCAAGACACTGCCCCACAAACGGTCCCCATAGCAACCCTGCAAAACATAAGCGTAACGGGGCATGCGCATGGGTATGCCAGCCCAAAACTCATTACAACTTTGTGACACGGCACACGTCAAACACTCAATAACAGGAACATAAAGTCTCAGCGCAGGGGTTTTTTCCTACCCCACATTTGCCTCAAACATGTCACAAATCAAAGTTAAGTCACAGTTGAAGGTTCCTCCCCCTAACCCCAAACCCCATTTCCTTTAAGTTGCTCAACACAATGGAGGAACCACCATTGACAAAATCATGCTCTAAATTGTAAGCTTTCCAGATGATACCAGGGACATGAGTAATATTTTCTTTGGTGTTTAAATCCTTCTTTCTCTTCAATTATGTTACAAAACTATTTTATATAGTAAATAATGTATACACATTCTGTGGACAGTAGAAGGTCTAGTAAAACGATTCTACTTTACAATAGAATACATTTTACAGAGGCGCTCAAAATTAGTAGAACAATACACTTTTCATTAATGTCATAAGAGATTATTATAATTATTATTATTATTATTATTTATTATTATTAATTTATATAGCGCCATTATATTCCATGGCGAGTTAACTTGTTAAAAGGGAAGCCAGGACAAGCTAACATAGTAGCATACAAGTAACAATAAATGTTGAAACTTCAGTTGTACCAGAAAAAGAGGGGAGAAAGCCTGTCCACAAACCCCTGTCAAAATAAGGATCACAGTTCTAGAGGGGCGGGTGGGGATACAGTCAGGAGGGGAAATTCCAGTCTATGAGGCGGTGTGGTGACCGTGTCTTATCTTGCAGGTGGTAGGCTTGGCAGTTACAGGGTGGGTCTTCAGGCTTCTTTTGAAGGTTACCAGGGTAGGAGAATGTTTCTGATGTGTTGGGGCAGTGGTTCCAGAGGTCAGGGTGGTAAGGAACGAGAGAAATCCTGTATGCGGTTGTGCGAAGAGGAGATTGAAGCCGGGGGAGTAGACGGAAAAGCTCTTGGGAGGATCGCAGGTTGCGTGAGGGTACGGTAACGGGAGACACTGTCAGAGATGTTGGAAGGGGGACTGGTTGTGAAGGCTTTGTATGTCATGGTTAATGTTTTTAAAAGGCGATCTCTGGGAAGCAGGGAGCAAATGTATAGGGCTTGCAGAGGCGGGAGACAGGGGAATGTAGCGGGGAGACAGCATGGTTTAGGGAGGGCAGGCGGAGTTCAAGCATAGATTGGAGGGGTTGCAAGGACGGTACTTAGGGGAGGCGCGTGAGCAGGAGGTTGAGTATCGAGGAAGGGAGATGATGAGGAAGCGTGAAATAAGGTTTTGCAGTGTCGTTGGTCAAGGAAAAGTGCGAAATTCTATAGATGTTTCTTGACAGCTGGAGTCTGGCAGGAGGTGGCGAGGGCCTGGATGTGGGGCTTGAAGGAGGGGGAAAGAGTTCAAGGATAACCCCGAGGCACTTGGCATGGTGGAAATGGAGAGAGAGACAGTCGTGACGACAATGGAAGGTCAGGTAGTGAGGGGAGACATCTGGGGGAAAGACTATGAACTCGGTTTTGTACCCATGTTCAGCTTAAGGAAGAGAGCAGAGAAGAAAGGATGAGTTGGCGGGACAGGCAGTGTGGATTTTGGATAGAAGGGATGGCGAGTGTAGGACCAGGACAGGTAGATTTGGGGTGTCGTCGCCCAGTAGAGGTGATAATTGGTGGCCTATGGGGACTCAATGAGTTGCCCTAGAACGAGAGTGTAGATTGAGAACAGTAATGGTCAAGAAACCGAGCCCTGGGGGACCCGACAGATAGGGGTAGGCGAGGAGGCATGTGTGGGTGTGGGTGACGCTGAAAGGTGCGGGTCTGTTAAGGTTGGGAGATCCAAGAGAGGGCAAGGTCCGATAGATGCAAGAGATTGCCAGGATCTGTAGTAGAAGGGAGTGGTCAACAGTGTTCGAAGGTGCTGGACAGGTCGAGGAGGGAGGAGGACAGAGTAGCTGGCGCTTGCTTTTCGGCAGTCAGAAACTTGGTCATTTGTGACTTTGGTTGCAAAGTATTCACTGATCTCAGGGAGACCAGTCCAAGAAGAAACACTAGCGAGCAGCTGGTTAAAGCGGATATCAAAACACAGTGATTTCCTAGGCACATTGCCCCCTGGGAAAATATGAAATATGCAAATAGAGTCTGTGGGAGCCTCGGTTAAGAGTATCAAGCCACTGAACAGCCCCCATTATCCCTCAGGGAGGACAGCACTTTGCAACCTTGGTCTACTAGGCCTTGCTCACAACATAGCCAGAATACTATCAACACTGATGAGGGGACAACACCCCGAAACAGCTGTAGGTATGTGGTATGGAATACTGGCCTTGGTATTCCCCTTGTACATATCTGTAAACTTGTAAAAGAGTTGGATATAGATTAAAGGGCAACTTATATGGTGGTTATGGTGTTCTCCTGCAAGGGCCACCCCTTGGCTGGGTCCTTCCCTGGAGGGATATATGGCTAGTTCTGTGTTTGTGACTCTTAACGAGGCTTCCAAGACTCTTTTTGCATATTTGTGACTTTGCTCAGGGTGTTGTTCAGTGGAGTGGATGGGTCGGGAAGCCCAGATTGCAGGCTGGACATATGACCGGGAGCAGGAGGAGAGGTGAGAACGACGTCTCAAGAGTGGACATGGCTGTTTCAAAGTAGTTTAGAGGCGATAGGGAGGAGAGATATATGGGCTCTAGTTGGAGACAGTTGTGGGCGATCGTGGGAGGGTTTTTTGAGGATGGTATGCGATCAAAGGCGTTTGTTTGAAGGCTGAGGGGAAGGTGCCAGTGGTAAGTGATAGGTTGAAAGTTGAGTTAGGGTGGGATGATTAACAGAGGTGAGGTTGGGAATGAGGTGGGTGGGAAGAGCATGGTCGTGGGCAATGGCGGTGAGGTGTGATTTTGCAGGAGGGAGGGAGAGCTGGTCTTAGTTAATAGGGGGGAAGCAGTTTGATGGAAGTAGAGGGCAGTAAAGGTGAAAGCGGAGGGCTGTGGGACAGTGGATCAAAGCTGTACTCTGATTCTGTTCAATCTTTTCTTTGAAGGAAGGAGGCAAAGTATTACTGCTGAGATAAGGGGAGTGGGAGGGGTGAGCAGGCGGCGGAGTAAGGAATTGAAGGTTTTGAAAAGTTGCTTGGAAGTGTCGCGGACTGGGACGGTATTTGGATAAGAAAGATGGTTTGTTTGGCTCCGTGGTGGCAAGTGCAGTCTTTGAAGGCGAATGAGGGACTGTTTTGAACAGTGCAAAATGCTCTAGTGGAAGGTGATTTTTTCTTATCGCTTCGGCGACATGGATGCCCGTCTCAGGTTCTTTAGGGAGGCGTGGTGTGCCAGGGTTGCCTATTAGTGCGTGGAGCGTGGTGTGTGAGGGGGGCTGCTAGGTCAGAGTGCCTGGTTTATGTGGGGTTGTCAGAGGGTCCGGTGGCAGTGGTCTGTGCTCACGTATAGATGTTATGTTGGCGAGAGGGAGAAGGGATTCTGAGAGTGAGTGGAGATCATATGTGTTTTCAGGTTTCTGCGGGGTGATCATAGTTTGCGGAAGAGGAGGTGATTTGTAGGGGAGGAGAGGGAGGAGAGGTCAGCAGTTTGTGGTCAGACAGGGTGAGGGTGAGTTGTGAGTTTAGTAAGGGGGCAATAAAAGACGGGTGGTAAAGATGAGATCAGAGCGTATGGCCATCTTTGTGGGTGGCAGAGGAGGACCATTGGGAGAGCCGATGGAGGGGGGTCAGGGAAAGATAAATAAGAAGTTGAGAGGCCAGTTGATGCGCGTGGGCAGTGTCAATGGGGATATTAAATCACCAATTAATGATGGTGGGTGGATGTCAGTTAAGTGAGGAAATGAGTCAGCATGGTGGTAAAGTGGTTGAGGGAAGGTGGGATGGATCCAGGGGTCTGGTTAATGGAATGGCTAGCTGGAGGTTACAGGGGGGAGAAGAGCGAGGGACAGAGTGGGCTGTCGAATGATGGGAGAGTAAAAGAGGGGGGTAATGGAATAGGGTGCGAAGAGCAGGTGTCGGATAGGGAGTATGCAGACACCTCCGCCATGTTTTGTCTCAGGGCGCGGGGTGTGTGGAAAGATTGAATACCGCCGTAGGATAGTGCAGCAGGGGAGGCCGTTGTAGAGGGGGTGAGCCAGGTCTCTGTGTGCCAAGGTGAATTGTGATGCTCTACGTGAAAACATCATTAATAAGAAAAAATGCAAGCATTTTAAGCTTATTCATGAATTGAATATATTCTAGAGCACAGAATCAAAATGTAAATGAGATATAATAGAAAAGAACACTGATCAAAATTAGAGTACACTTTCAGATACCTGCAAATTTTGGGTGGTAATCTGGGCACCTAGTGCTAATTTCCTTGCTTATCTGACAAACCTATTTAATGGGAATCTGTCAGGTGGAAAAATACATATAATTCTACTATATTTTCTAATTTTTAATCTAAAGCTCTCTAATTGATGTCAATTCTATTATTTTTCTTTCCTCTATCCTCTGTAATCTGCAATAAGATTCATTCCCATTTGTCAATCAACAGTGGAATTACTTAGTTCTCTGCTGTCCACTCACCATAGCATGAATAATATTGTCACATATTACATCACTGCACGCAGGATATTGTACAAGGGGGGGGGGAGGGCCTGCATCCTCGTCTCTTTGAGCCAAGCAAGAGGTTCAAATGAAACAAAGAATCTGTCACAGCGCATCAGGATATGTGCTTACAGTAACAAAATGGACAGTAACATTATCCTAAAATCTGGTAAGGAAGACCTGCAATTAGCTTTCTCCCTCCATGTCCTCAACTGAACAGAAAGCTCTAATGGAAACTGAAACCGACACTGCATGAGAGGAAAGGAAGAGGGAGGACTAGACAGAAGGAGGAGAATAGCTTGTTCCATTTATAAATGCAATATTGGTCAGAGAGGGATGGTTACAAAAGTGTAGGTGGATGCAAGGGGACAGCGATGCGCAGTGCGGGGCTTGAAGCAAACAGAAGCGGCCGCGGGTTGTAATACGTCACACGGAGCCGGAGGAAATCGACGACGATTCGCGTCACCACAGCCCCACTGCAGAACGGCCTATTGCCATGACAGAGCGGGGAGGCGGCGCATTTGAATTCATATATAAAGATCACGCCTTTGAGGCGTTTTGCTATCATGAAGAGGGGAGCCTGGCTGGGTGACTATGCCATACAATAGTCACTAATTATAATCACTAATGATGGTTACTGTAATAAGTTTATCTTCATTCTTCAGTAGATGCTCTTTTAGGAGTAAAAGGGTGGTAGGGTAAGTTGTCTTACTATTGCTCTAGGACAAGCTTTTTAATAGCTTTAGAGGTGTTTTGGGGGGGTAGGAAGGATCCCTTTAATCAAGGGACATCGAACAAAAAATAACTGCTGCTTTTTGTCTATGGAGTGCTACTGCACACAGATGCTGTCTCCACCATGTCGAGTTCACCACACCTAATCTATATACGCTATCCAGCATCTTATTTGTGATGCTATGACATGTACATTGAGATTTGATTGATTACTAGCTTGATGAAGAAGGCCTAAAGCCCAGTTACAACACGAGAGTTGTGCAGAGATTGTTTGCCAGAATCTATGAGTTGCAGTGAAAACATGGACACATTGTTCCATTATGTGGACTCTGTTGTAACAATGGAACAATGTGGTCCATGATTTCACTGCAACCAGAGATCTCGTGAACTATTTCTGCACAATTTATCATGTGTGTGTAACTGGGTCTTTAGTGTCTCAAAAAGCTTTACTTTTTCTTAACATCATTTTCAGTTGGCCATTAAAAGGTATCAACACTGAGGATCTCAGATTCTAATATTAATTATTTTCTATTACTGAGCTAACACGATCCAAACATTTTTTACTCTATCCAGGGAAACACATTTGTCAGACGGAACGTGACAAATACATTTGCCAGACAGACGTGAATTGTAGTATGTCCAAATTTCCGCAACAACAACCTTTGGTAAAAATCTCACAATCCATTCATAGACATTTTCTGTAGTTGATCCCTTTTATTGTAAAAAGGGATAAACCTACAGAGCCTATACCTGCACGGTTGAATAAAGATGCGAGAATATAACACAACAAGCGGTGTAGTGACGTTATCATGCTTTCTTATGAGTGCGATGGAATAGTTTTCTGAGACTAGTGCACAACGCGTAGCTCAGTGATGACGAGGGGTCTGATTGTTGGGCCAAGAATTGTGACTGGGAATCTTGCTTTGGATGATCTCTTTGTCTGTTCGCAATGTTTTTTTGCATTTATTGTATGCCTTTTGTAACTTTGTAATTCACTGTACATATACAAAGATTAGATCTAAAAATGTAAAATGTTTGCTCCTTGCTGCTCGGAAATGTACCCATACCTCAACGGAAGGAAAGTATAACCAGCTTGCCCCCCTGCTTCCCTGTGTGGTGCAGGCAGTGTACATGTGTGTGTCCAGGGCAGGCGTTATCACGGGACTAAGTGAATTGATGAGTGGTGCAGCAAGATGTTTTTAGTGTGTTGTAGTGGGATACTGACTGTGGGGTGCGCTTGTCAGTCTATTGAAACAGTTGGGATGGATGAGTGAAGTCGTGAGAAGCGAGTTTCTTTTACTCTTAAAGGTGGAAATCTGTTGTCCACTGTGTGTTGAGTAGGCTGTGTTCTGGACACTGGGGACACATCTACCTCTTGATATTAGTCATCATTGTAAAATACTATAATTAGTTCATCAATAAAACTAATTGGGCTTTCCCAAATATATTGTATCAGCTTGATATAGCAGGCTCCCACCTAGGCCTCACTTCAAGCCTCCTGGGGCTTAAAATGTAATATTTTGTAACATGTGCACCAAACCTTTTTGTACCATTTCATTTACTGGTCTCTCCTTATTCGGGAGTGGACATCCATAACTATAGCTGGGCATTTTAAAGGGGGTTTGTTCGCTGACAAATCTTTTAAAAATCAATTATTTTAACCATTTCTATTAACTCCTTCATGCCATATGATGTATATTTAATATGTCATGTTCGTCGCATTTGTGTGGGCGCACGTGCTGAGGCAGTATTTTTCTAAAACGTCATCTGTTTTAACCTGCCAGACATGGTTGCCTCTAAGGCTATGTGCATTGCTGAGGATATAATAAGCATCTTTGTAGCGACTTTTTCCAGCATTGTTGTTCACTATTTGTGACAATTCCGCAGTGGTAGCTCCTTCCCTGACAAAGTGTTGGGAAATCAGAAAGATGAAGAAATCTTTAATTATATAGCGCCAACATATTCCGCAGAGCTTTACAATTACTCAGTGATACACAACATGGTCATAGGGAACAATGAAAAATATCATACAAATAGTTATTAAAGTAGAGAATCAATATAAAAAATCTAATACACTAACCAGGAATCAATGTAAAAATACAATAATAAAGCAATGAGAAACAATGTAAAAAATTATCAGTACAGTACTTTGGATACAAATACAATTAGCATAGAATCATGTAAAAAGTACATTACAATAATTAAAGCAAACAATAAGGATGACCACTGCTCAAAAGAGCTTACAATTACAACTAGATAGAGGTTACAACAAAGTACAGGGGCTTGTGACACTGATGGGTCCAGGCATCTTGAAGAAGGTGGGGGATAGAAATGAATGGTCACAGACATTCTGCTGTAGAGCTTTTGGGTTTGGTGGCAGTTTGACAGAAGAGTTATGTCCAAGAGAGATAGTGACATGTGCTATATTACAGTACAAAGGACTTCTATTAGGGAACATGATAGGCACACTTTAAATAGATGTGTTTTAGGGAGCATCTAAAGTTATGCAAATTGTGGATAGTCTTGATTTCGTGGGGGTAGAGACATTCCAAGAGATAATTGCTTGCCAGCTTCGGGGAGAAATCTTGGAGCTGGGAGTGGGAGGTTTGGATTAGTTGCAGAATGTTAGATCAAAGGTCATTTGTAGAACGTGTAGAGAATGTGTGGGGGTGATAGACAGAAGATGAGGAGGAGATGTAGGGAGTGCTTTACTGTGTAGAGCTTTGTGGGTGAGTACAAGCAGTTTGAAAGGATCCTGTAGTGTTCGGGTTTAGCCTCGTGCAATGACTGGCACAGAGCTGAGGCCTTCTGAGTAAACAATTGGCCCAGTGGATGATCCTGGCTGACTGATCTTAAAGATGGACTGGAGAGGGTGAATTTTAGAGAGGGGCGAGGACAATTAATACAGGATTTGTAATTGTAGTCAAGGCTCGGGATGGATGAGGCCAATGGGGAGGTTTTGTTGTTTCCATGGTGAGAAAAAAGGGCGGGACTCTAGTAAATGTTCTTCAGTGTGCAAAGCAACAAGAGCAGACGAGAAATTTGTATTAGGAGGTGAAGGAAAGATCAACATTCAAACATAAAACCCAAACTAGCGAGCTGCTGCCTTGGCGATATCGTTGTCTGCCGCACACGAGAGGGACAATCAGATTTAGGAGGTTAGTGGAGGGCGGGAGCAGAAGTTCAGTGTGGAAAGGTTGAGTTTCAGGTGATAGAGGGACATGATATATGCAAATTACAGCTAGACAGTCATTGGTTTTCTGTATTACAGGGGTAAGGTCTGGGGTAAATCAGAAAGTGTTCTGATGCTAATGCTGCAGATTTTCTCATGGTTGGAAATGGTTCGCATTTTTCCTGTGGAAAATCTGCAAACTTATCTATTCTGTACAGTACATGTTGCGTGACTTTTTACTTATTTACTGTTGAGCAGCTCAATTATTAGCTCCAAAATACGCAGCCACTGTTCACACAGTGGAATAACTTGCTGTGTATTTAGCACTGTTTTGTGTGTATTTTGCCACTGTGACATTTTGGTCCAACGGGTCCAGATTACAGCAGGTAGTTATGGGCTGCCACCCACCCCCAGCTGCCTACTTTTACCTGGGCTGGTAATCAAAAATACCACAAAGGTCTCATTTTTTTAAATTATTTCTTGAATTTATTGAAAAAAAATGATTTGGTGGGGCTTCACCATATTTTTGGTTTCTTTCTTTATTACTCCAAAAGAAAGCCTCCACAATAATTCTCTGTGACGTACTGATCACAGTGGGAACCGAAACTGACTGGCCAGCTGTAAGCATTGGGTGACATCACAGTCTGGTTCATCTGAGGTCAGCTAGAGCAACAAGGTGAGCTCTGACCTCAGATGAACTTTCACATGTTACCCTGCTCAAAGCAGAATCACAGGTTTTATATTGGTGGGTTATTTCGGTTTTTAATAAAGATTGGAGATGAGTAATGTGTTTGTATACGTTTTACAAATATAATTTTTCTCTATGTGGTATAATTTTTATTATTATGTTAGAGGTTCATTTTAGTGGGTCTAACTTGGGCCAAACATTATGACCCTCAGGCTTGGTGATAGCTAGCAATCCTTAGCTGGCAATTAACCCATCCTTAGTACTCTGACCTGGCACCGCACCAAGCAACTGGAGAGTTTGGTAAAGCTAAAGAAAAAAGCCTACTAATATGAAATGTACAAATTTTCTAGGGCGGCTGTGGGCTGTATTTCATCGCATGTTTTTTTATAATTCCCCCCTTTTATAATCCCCCCCCCCCAATTTGGAACCTGAAACACTGGGCCCCAATTACCTAATTTTGCCTGGCTGGACCACCAAAAAATATGGCACGGAAGACTTCAACATTAATTTTTAATTTTATCTTCTTACAAAAATTTTTTTTTAAAAAGGGCCTTCTGTAGTTTTGATTACCAGACCTAGTAAAGCTAGGCAGCTGGGTTCTAGGTGGCAGCGATCTATGTGCCTATCGGGCTGTACTGGGCGTGGTGATCAAAAAAAAACAGCAGGAGCCCCTTGTCACATTTATGACATAAGAAACCATTTTTTCCAGCCTTAAACTAGCTTTTTTCGGAGTCAAAACTTGAGGCAATTGATAAATACAACACGAAATCGCATGAAAAAACACGCAAAAAATGCTTAAAGATCACAGTTTATCGGAAAGGCATCTTTGAAAAACAGTGCGGATTTTCAACGTTTAAAAATCCGCTAGCACACATTTCTACTAAGGCACATAGCCTAATAGCCACTGGTGGTTTGGAGTTTTCCTGTAGCTGTTAACCAGTTATGTTACTGCTGTCAATCTATGACAGCAGGATTTAAAGGGTACAGGTCATGTCGGAAAAATGCCTTCATTCTGCAGTATGAAGTTTAATCTGCAGGATAATAGACATTAGAAATCTGCCTGGGGCTGCCCCTGAGATCCATCTTTTGGGAGAAAACGAACTTCAATCCACTCAGTTTCAGTCATCGGGGGAGGCACACGGCGGGTGGTTCAGTCGACACTCTATGGTTAGGCATTGGTGGCTGTTAGTTCATGAATGTCAGAGTCAGCTGATAAACCTTGTATCTGCTCATACAAAGCCAGCATTCATAGGAGGATCATGATTTCTTACTGTTGCAGATGTAAAATGAATCGATGTCATTCAAAAACAATAACTTGTCCACAAAAACAAGTTCTTAATATGTTTACATTTATTTACGAAAAATAAAAAAGTCATGGCTCTTAGGAGAAGGGGGTATACAAAAAACAAAATGCACAAAATAGGAAAAGGGCCATGGCGTGAAGGGGATAAGAACAAGTTGCAAGGCAGATATAGCCGTATATCTTAAAAATCCAGTCTGAGCTTTCTATGGGTCAACATTTGACAGATACATGCATGTGTTTATTTTCATAATGTAGCTGAAATTTTCATGTGGTCTTCCACTACATTTGCACAGCAGCTAAAAATGTTAAAATCTGTTCCTGTTTATCGAGTCTATGTTATTACGTGATGTTTGCTGGGTCATTTTAGGTTTTAGACATATGGACTCACACAGGAGTAATAATCTCTGATCTCAGACCAAAGTTGTTTTTTTGAGTAAAAATTTCCCATGAAGAGAAAAAACTGTACAATTATGGGTCATTTCTAAGTCCCATCAATATAAATCAACTCCTACTGAAGCCATGTCAACAAAAGAAGATTAAGGGTAATATTTACACGTCGCAACATTGCATGCAATTTCACATTGCACTTACTGGTTGCAGGAAATCTTGGAAAAATTGTATGTATTTTGTGGCCGTGTTACAAATGGAACAATAGTGTCCATGAATTTCACTGCAACCAGTATGTTGAAAGTGAAATTGCATGCACATGTTGCGTACGTGTAACGGTACCCTTATAAGCACAGAAATGGCCACACAAAACTTTTACGTTGATTCATTCGAAGATGTTAAGTAGACCATTTCTGAAGAGATCACGTAGGTTGGAACCTACAATATCTGAAGGTTAAAATATAAAATTACTGTATAAGGAATCTTACAACCTTTAAGGGCGCTGTCCACGGTTCAATGTCAGTCAGCGATCTGGATCGCGACGACATTGATGGTTGAACGTGGTGATGCTGTCACTACAGACAGACTCACCAAGCGATTCAATTGACCAGAGACATCATGGAATCTGATTTAATTATCGTTTCCATGATGTCTTGCTCCGATGCCAGGCCTGCTGGAAGCGGGAGCTGGGCTGGTCTCCAAGGTAAACTGCGGGCATCTAGGCAGCGCGCTGCCTTGATCACCCGTAGTGCTACCGTAGTTACCAGGCCTCCATCCGGCTTCACCGGCTGGTATCTAAGGTATAAGCGGGTAATCTAGGGACCCTGTTACCCGCTGTGTACATTGATACCTGCCGGTGAGCGGAGGAGGCTGGTTAATAAGGTACACCGTCGGGTATCTAGGCAGCACGCGTGCCTAGATACCGCTGTTTCTTGGATAACAGATCCAGCCGCTTGTGACAGGCGCATGGGAGCTGGAATATCGCTACTCACGGTGTCACAAGCAGCGATGCTGACGTGTCCATCAGGGCGACTATCGCCTGGGTTTTGGAAAGATTCTAAAGACATGGCGATCATAATCAGAGATTTATCGCTGGTTGATTCCACATAGGTCAAACGCATCTTTAGCGACTGCAACGGTCACGTGCAGCCGTTATTCGTGCTGGCGATTTTGATTGCGTGTGACAGGCCCTTTAGTCTCTTCATTGAAAGCTTGTTATGCAGATGGTCAGGCTTGTATGGCTAACCAATGGTAACACGTGAGATATCTGAATGGTTTTCCAGGACACGAAAAAACACTCTTTTAAGTCAAGGTTGTAGCTTGCTTTAAAATCATTCACTTCGGCTCACTGTCTTGCGGTGAACAGGACATGTGCTGCCGTGTCTATGCAATTCTTGCGTTACAAATGACTGTATAAAGAATTATTCTGTGCGCTATGGAAGTACAGTCAGACTCTCTAAATAGGCTATTGCCCTACAATTTATTTAGACGTTCAAGTTTACACCTTCACCACTCTTTAATTTGTTTTATGTATTTTTTATCCTTTCTTCCTAGAGCCTTCCACTTGTCCATTGTTCCGACAAATATCCATATGTGGTCTTGTTATTTCTGTGTCGGACGAGTTGTTACCTTTTGAATTACATAATTTCATCATGCCACATACTCTACTGAATATGGTCGGGTAAAAATTCTAAGAATAAAGGCATTTCAGGGGGTATTCATTTTTTTTCAGTTAAGCAGTTTTGTTGAAACAGATTAATGCATTCAAATATTTTAACGGGTCAAGTAATTCTGAATGTGCTAGATACAAATATGTGAAACTTTATTATTCTTATGTTAATGGGGACAGCAAACGGGGGATGATTTGTAGACTTTGTCCGGGGTGTTCATATTTACAAACTTTTTTTTTCACTTTGTATGTTTTTACTAGTACACTTAGGGGACTTGCAGATGGACTTTTCACAGCACAATTTATCATCTCCTGTTTGACGTGCATTGGGCACTGGGCTCTAACATCAAAGTGCCACGATGGGTGAGGGGAATGGTGACAATCCCAACCGGAACGTGTAGGATTGTTGCTGTCAAAATATTGACAGTGTGATCTAAGGGGTCAAGAGCGCGCAGGCGGATCTCCCGCTATGCCCGCTTATGCACATGTCGGCTTGATGAGATCATGTATGGGGAAAGATGCGGGTTACACACGGAAAAAGGGAAAAGCAGTGATCTATGAACTAAAGGTGCGTCTTAGGTTGATAATAGGGTGTTAACGCGATACCTGTCTTTTCAAGAGATTGCAGTAATAATATAATAATAATTACATATTAGGCTGCTTTCACCATCAGCGGTTCAATACGCAGGCAGCTGCGGTGTAAAAAATCGGAAAACTGCCGCGTATTACCGCATAACGGTCGCACTTTGCGGTTTACTTGCGGCAGCCCCATGCAAATGTGTATGGGGCTTTCGGTAATGTGAGCACGCAGTTTTAACGGCGGTGCATCTGACGAAAAGTGACGAAGCCGCAACTGTACCGACTTGCCGCAAGCTCATAGACATTGCATGGGGCATGCCGCACTATGGATGAACCGCATGTGCGGCTGTTATGTAGTAATTGCTGGCAGTTGCTGTTTTTTTCTACCGCAACTGCCGGCGGATCAGGATTACCGATGATGTGAAATGGGCCTAACACTTATCTAGAAGAATGTCTGTTTATGCCTCTTAGTTTTTTTCTCCTTCCCATTCTTTCGCATTGACATTTATGAGCAGCAATGACATCTTCTATCTCAGTAATGATTTAAAATATTTCTTCAATGAAGGCACGATATTATCAAGAGCTGAAAGTGAAACATCAGTCCAAGTTGGAAACAAGGAATGTATTGGATGCATGCATAACAAGGCTTCTTATTTTCATGTGTGCTATTGATTTATTTAAAAAAGTTCATTTAAAAATGAATAAAAAATGGATTTTCTAATGGCAGTTCATATCCTGTGAGTTATAACTGTAGACACTCCTCTCTTTCCGAATGCAAAATCTGGTGCCAGCGTAAGCTGGTCATGTCAAAACCGTATCGGCACATTCCTCAATTCATGATACCAGCTTTTAGCAAACACTACATAAAATATGACTGTTTAACTTTATGTCAAAACAGCTCTTTCCTCCAATATGTCATGGATTGCAAGGTTACAGAATATCTGCTGGGACCAAGACTAGGTCTTTTTTCAATGTTGGTTAAAGAAAACAGAAAAGTGAATTATTAGAATATCCTGGTGGATCATTTGCCTCAAAGTAAGCTAAAAGAATAGCAGAGCCGGACCTTGGCTTGTCAGTCTGACCCAAAGAAAAAAAAGGCAGGTCATGAAAAAATAAGAGTGCCTACTACCATATTCCAGGAAGTCGATGCCACGAATACGTGTTCAGCTATGTAAAATGTAGGATGAAAATCATTAGAAATTAATATATTGTCGAGGATGTCTGGAAAAGGGTCTGTTCATATATTTTTAGGAGATCAATGACTTCTTTTTAACCTGGCTTCTTAAACATAGAGCTTGGGTAAGTTGTTATGACAATGAATGCATTTAGAATTATTCACATAATTACTTATTTAGGAATCGATCTGTTAGTGAAACATTGTCCAACACCAAAACAGAGATACACTTCATGATTTTAAAGGGTTTGTCAAAACAAATTGGTTGTTTAAAAAAAGAAATTGGTGTAGTTATAGGTACACTCAATCGACTCTAATTGCCTATCTTAAAGGAGTCAACGAAAAAAGACTTACATAGGAGGCCCACGACCCATATGTATGAAACAAAAGGTTTGCTTGCATGAAGTACCAAAGTACTTAAATCTGTTGGGCTGTCTTCTCATTTGGTCCATGTATTAATTACAAAGAGATTCATAGAGTCATTTTAAAGGGTTATTATAATCACATCATATAAGGAAACTATCTGGAAAAACACTTTAGTGGCTAATTTTAATCATTATTAAAGGATTAGCCTCCCTAAATGTGTCCTAGAATGCAGATCAAATTGAGCTAAGTGATTATTTTCCCTCATTATTTCAGAGTTGCTTTCATTCACCCCCAAGAATCCCCCACCTGTTCTCACACAGTTTAGGACCTCATTGATGGCAGAGATGAATTATCAATACAAAGATGTGAATATGTTCTCTTGGGAATGCCTTATCGAGACTTTACAATTTCATGATAAAACCTATACATAAATATCGTAAGCAAGGTAATTGTTTGTGGTCCATAATTTAGCACAAAGATTGCTTTGGATTAATATGGGTCTTAATTCAGTAGAATAAGTTAAAAGTTCTTACTAGTGCAGTTGAGCGAGTGTAATATTAATATTCGCATGGATAGTACTGTATTCGACAATTCTCGTTACTACGGCACCATGCGAGTATCTCTGATTGCTTGTGTGTGACGTGTCCATCTCGTTTGAAAAAAAAATCAACTGATCTGACACAAACTGCCAGCTCCTTCAGTACTCAAAGTGAAGCTGGCACCAGATTGATGATTAGAGGTCTTCTCTGGGGGCACAGCAAGGGTGTTTTCTGCAGTAAAATGCAAAAAAAAGCCAAAACGTCTCCTCCCTGTCCTGGGAATATTTCTTGTTGTTTTATGGCCGGATGTGTTTGTAGGTGGAGCCGTGATCACTAATTTGTCTAACAATAGACTTGCTATTCGGAAGATATACCATGAGTAAGAAAAAATACTTGTTTACGATTATAGCGATTAAGTACTATTTGTTAATTGCATCATAACTAGTTCTAACATTATTACTGGGATTTGCTATAGAGGTTAAGCATGTCAATTACTATCTAATGTCGATAAGGCAATGGAAAATATTTGAAGAATGCAGTTTTATAAGTTTTGCCCCGTTATTCCTTTGTCACAGACATTAAGTTGGCAGATGGTGGACTATCCATTCAGCTGACAGAGGTCTCCAACCTCATCTTACCTTGAGAGCCTACATTACAGCTCTAAAAAAGAAGGTCTCGAAACCTTAGGCTGCCTTCAGACCTTTCAGATGCCTCCGCAGCGTTTTTGAGAGGAATCTGCAGTAATCTGCATGCAGGAGAGCGGCCACTGATGTTTATAATGGAGCGCACACGGCGGGTCTGCAGTGCTTGAAGAACCGCCGTGCGCTATTCAATTGCACCAGCATTAGTGATCTGTGCCGAAGGCCGGATGCCTGCGTACAGATCACACCACTCTCGTCCGCACCAGGGACGCAGATGCTGCCAAACGCTGCCCGGAGGCTTCCTGCAAGGCTGAAGGCAGCCTTAGTGGTTACATCACAGCTATTGTTTCCCCACTTACCCCCACAGTAGTGACACCCAGCTCCTATTACTAGGAATGATGAAAATCACACAAATCATCACTCTCAGAGGCAGTGTACATTTACGATGGTTCTCACCTGAACCCCACCTTTGAGTATTCATGCACACAAGCACTCGCATCACCAGTATCTCATCAAGGCTTCAAGCACTCCTCTGTCTGATAGTATATATCCTATCACCAGTTTTATCATACTTAGCTCTACCTGCCTCTGGGCAATTTATTGACCATCCGGATTGCTACTTTTGTGTTGGGACTACTTCAAAAGTCAGCATCTGGATGACCTACTCTCATAACTATATTTCTACTTCTGGTGCAAGCTCCAAGCTGTGAGACAGGCACGAGACCACACATCAGAGGTGATGTGCCAAATGTGGCTCCTGCAGCCTCAGGTCTTTATCTCTATTGGGGGGGCAGGTATACCAAGTGCAATTAAAATTATTATATTGTTGCCAATTTATGATTATCATTATTTATAATAATTTTACTCAGGGTTTTAGAAGTGGCACAATATTAACTTAGACAACCGGTTGTGCAATTAATGTGTGAGAATGACTGTAGGACATAACATACGTATAAAACGTTTTCTCTTTTGCTGAAATGGTCCACAGAGTTCTGGATTTGGCGGTTGAAGTTTTTATTAATTATAGACTACGGCGCATCACATCTGCTTTTACACAGAAAAAAAATTATTTCTTAAAACCTTTCTTGTTGAGAATGTAATCCCCAACCGCCTTCTTAGAGTAAACTAAGCATGGATTATTTTAGGCATGCGTTCACACGATTTTGCATATTTCGCTGCGCTTTTGTTGCGCGCGCTTTTTGCCGGTTTTTTCGGATCTGCCGCGCAAATAAGTGCAACAAAATACGCAGGGGCTTTCACACACTGCGCTTTCTTTACCCCCAGGAAAGCGACAGTGATGTCACAGGATGGGGGGGAAGAATCAGTCTTCCTCCTCCCCTCTGTGACAGCCCCATTAGATTTCACAGTGTACTTAATTTACACTGTAAATCTTAAATTAAACAAAGCAAAGTGAAATGAAAAATAAAAAAAGAATGAATACTTCACCTCTTACTGACGCCTTTTCGCTGTTCGGTTCTGTTCCAAGTGAGAGGTGTTCTGGACAGGACCTGTGGTGACGTCAGATGGGGCGATCCCGGGGCCGTTCCCAGCTGCTGATTGGCTTGCTAGCGGTCATGTGATTGTATCACAATGACCAGCGAGTGCCGGGGAGGGAATGCCCCTCTGACGTCACCACGGGTCACTCGTCAGAACACAATCTCACATGGACCGGAGAGCCCCGGTCAGCGGAAAAAAAAAAAAAAAAGGGCGTAGGAGGGTAAGTATTTCATTCTTTTTTTTTTTTTCATACACTCTGCCTCTGTTTAATTTAGATTTCACAGTGTATATTAATAACACTGGGAATTTAATGTGCGGCGCCACAGCTGTCACAGAGGGGAGGAGGAAGCAGGATTCTTCCTCCCCTATGGGAGAATACGCAGGAGCAGCTGCTCGTTAAACAATTGACTATATCAATTCTTTACGAAGCTGCTGCTTTCTACCTGAAAAACGCAGTGCGTATTTTTGCCCAATGTCTGACTTGCAAGTGAATTTCACATTCACTTTGCTGGACAGTCAAAAAAGGCACATTGCGTATTTGAAAAGCGCGCGAGGTAAAAAAGCGCAGCCAAATACGCAATGTGTGAAACGTCCAGCCTCAGTTTGGTTTGTGAATAATCTTTTTCATTTCTTCATTTAAAAAAAAAAACTAATCAGTAAAAACAGTGTACTAAAACTGATAAGTAATTCAATAAACCACCCAAAACATTGGCTTTCTTCTCCTAGATTCTGTTTATCAAATGCAAAATGTCTTGAGATATGTCTCCGTTTGAAGCAATAATCTGTTGTATGGTCTGCAGACAAAAATATCTTTTTGACCAAGATCTCATTCCTTATATTTTCCGTACATGGCATAACAGTTACCTATTCCACATTAGTCTCTTTCATTTCAAACATGCAGATTTTGCTGTCATAAGGGAAAATCCAAGAATGTAAATTGTTAATGATGTAGAATTTGAAAACCTGGAATAAAATGATTCCAAGGTTGGTTAGCGGGAAAATGTCTATTCTGTTAGTAAACATCAGAGGTCTCCATACAGATGGAAAAAATACATTGTGCAGAGAACGTGTACAATCAGAACATTTGTAGATAAAAGAAAATTCACAATTCATTCGAGGTGCAAATCCTGAATGCTGGCTAAAATAATTTCCATATGTATTTTTAAACAATGGATCTTTATAATATCAGGTAAACATTGCCACATAGCTTAAATAACATTCTGGATACATCGTGCCCCAATTTTTGGATAGACTAAAGGCCAGTTTACTCTTAGCGTGATCGCTAACGAGACGCTGCTACGTCACCGATTTTGTGACGTAAGCAGCGACCTCGCTGGCCAATTCGCTCGTGTGACACTAGTAGTGATCAGCCTCCGCTGGAAAATTGCTGATCTTTATTGAATGGCTGGACCATCTTTCGATCTGCGATCCCCGCTGGCCAGGCGGCATCGCTGTGTGTGATAGGGGCAACGAACAGTGATCCCCATTCTGCGCCCGAGAACCCAATCGATCTAACGACCGTGGGGTGTCGGCGCATCGCTGGTGGTATCGCGGGTGAGATCTCCTGTTCGACACTCTCACCAGGACCACGTGCGACGAACAGCGATCGCCGGTCAGGCAGGATCAATTGTCAGGATCGCTGTCGGCGGTGCGCCGCTATCGTGTAAAACCCTTTAGGCTTTCAAGCCGAGCTATGCTTTTCACGAAGCGCAATCTCAAATTGACAATACTATAACCACATAATCGCTGTTTGGCAGAGTTTCCTGTGTTCAGAGAGAGCTGATGTTTTGCACATCAGCCGGAGGCATACCTCAAGTGAACCAATGTGACTGGCAGTTAGGCAGTTAATATCAGACTCCATGACTAATTCAACATCTCTCACAAATTAGTTGTCTGGGCGCCCCTATACAATTAGATCCATCGCTGGAAACTGATAATATTGGCAGGTTTAGCTGACATTTTAAATGTCTGGAGGTTTAAGTGAATGTATATTACTAAGGCTCTCATACAACATTAAGCTAAAGTCGACCAAACCCACTGTGAAATTGGAGGAATAGGCCTTCAGTGTATGTGTATGAGGGCACATAAGCTTACCATACTAATTAAATGAGAGAAGAAAAGATAGGACACATTGGATTACCAATAACCAATCTCTTGTTCACCTCAGAGATAGGTAAGTGACAGCGGAATCTGACAGAAGTTCTTTTTTTAAAGAGGACCTGTCACCTCCCTGATGCTTGGCAATACGAATGCAGCACTGTGAATGCAGCGTGTCTGCCTGCATCTCAGGGAAGGGGTCCCCCATGTCTGCGAGCCCTCTGTAAGCTTTAAAAAAGATTTTGAAACCATACAGTTAAAGAGGTCGCTGGGTGAGATCTTACTTAAGAGAATCCTGGCTAATGGCACATCCTCCCTGCTCGTCCTTGCATAACTCTGCCCCTTCATTTGTTGTCTGCTAACGCTCCACTCTTCAGCTGGGCGCTCCTCACTTCTGGGGGTCTGCCCTCCTCTTATTGCTCTGATGTCACACAGAAGCAGGAGAAGTGGAGGGCAGAACAGCAGCAGATGGCGGGCCATAATCCCAGCTGAAGAGGAAGGCGGCGGCAGACAGGTAGTGGGGGCGGAACACACATAGGAGAAGGCAGGGGGATTGTGCCAGCAGCAGAGGACACTTAATAAGATCCCTAGCCAGGTGACTTCTTAACCAGTAAGGTTTCTAAAGTCTTTTTTACAGGGGGGCTAGAGACATGGGGGACCCCTTTTCACTGAATGCCAGCAGTCATCGCTGCATTCAGTTTGCAAGCCACCAGAGAGTTGACCTGGTCCTCTTTAAGAGGGAATGTTTGGGCAATGTATGGGGCCTCAAGGGGAGATAGCTGTCAGACGGAACAATTTTTCAGCCGGGGGGGGGACAAACTATCCAATGTTTAAAAGGTGCATTTTAAATGTCAAAAAGTAATTTCTACGCATTTTAAACAAATAAATTGGTTTTGCGTTTGGGAAGTATCAATCAGGTCTGATCCAAGTGGGCATTTTCCATCACACAATGTCACCAATGGTTGTAAGGACTGTGAACATGAAGCATGTTAATTTTGCTTTTGAGCTAAATCAGCTGGTATACAGTGGAGGTCCAATTATGCCTTTTTTAAGCAGACATATACAATTAGATAAGTGTCACTTAAGTGCTTTTTTATACATCTATATATTGATATCATCATTAAAAAGGAGTGTTAAAACTTTGGGGGTAATTATAATCAATACGTTACCAAAGGAATATTCTAATAAAGTGCTGAAAGTTTATCACAATAATTAGATTGGGGTTGTGCTTGTATATAGGGGGGTCTCACTGCGATTCTGGCCTGCGATGTCGGAAAGCGATGCGCTGGGTGCCAAGTACGCTTCTGACTCGAAGGCCAGCTTGTCACACGGCAGACGTTGCCGGGTGACGCGCTGCAATGTGGGCGGAGCCGTCGCTCGCTGGGCTTGGCTCAGTCCAGCAAGCGATCCTCAGCAACATTGCGATATAGGCTGGATCGACGCCGCCAACAGTTGTCAGACGGCGCGATCCAGCTAATCGCTGGTCTCAGGTTGACAGGTTTAGAACATGTTCATAAACCTGTCAACCTGCGACCACGCGATAATTTGCAGTTGCGTCGCGCTGTCACACAGCGCGTACGCGACTTGTCATTATCGCCCGCGACGTCGCTGTGACGTCAATTATCGGCGATGTCGCGGGCGAAATACGCCAAGTGTGACCCCCCTTTTGACAATCAGGAGGGGGACAATTACTTTTTCATACCACTGTATAAAGTAAGGTGTAAAGAGTTACTGCATAAATGTGTAAAATAAAAATATCCCATAAGCTTATTCAACTGATGATCATGTAAGAAATATAAGAGCCACTCTATTAGAAGTAGATGACCTGGTATGCCTGGTATTTCCTTGAGCACAGTTTGGACTCATATTTAAAAAAGGAACGAAAGTGGCTTAAACCTATAGTTGAGTGTACTGATTTTGCTATTGTATTTTTCACTATTTTTTATTCAGACTTTTGTATTTTTTCCAAAATCATAAGTCCCATCATGAGTGTACATACCTGAAAACTGCTTTGAATACACATTGGGCACAGGTTTTAGTGCCATTAGACTCTTCTGTTTGTACTGTGATATAAATGACAGGTTTAACAAATATAAATGTGAAATCTAAAATGGATTGCGATACTCTTCTTCTTAATTGTATCAATAAATCTTCTAAACAGTGCAAATTAATGTATTTACGTTAGCCTTTCCTGTGTGATGGAGAACCTAAGACACTCGGAATGTTGACTAGAATTGGAGCGAAGTAAGTATATGTTAGAAACTGAGATATTATTACAGTCAGGACTACACACGATTTACTATGAGGAAGCTGTCTGAACCGTTAAAGATGAGTTGGTTTCCGATATTACTTTCTGCGGTTCTTTCATTTATCCTTTCTCTTTTGACATAGCAATGTGAGTTGAAAGCAGTTTGTTAATATTACTAGATACACAGCTAAACCCTTTTTTGGATTGACAGACACCCTCATATATCTAACATGGTTCAGGGATTTAGGACTGTTATTTACAAGCGAGATCTATGCGAGTATTTCTCCTTCAGAAAAAGACCATGAATTGGTATCACAATAACTAACAGTTACTGGTTAAAAAGGTCTGCTGGCTATGATGGAGAATCCTTGGACTACTGGTCCAAAATGTGTCGGCTGTGCCACTAAGTCACATGTGGCAGCATTTGTTTGATATAATTATTCCAGTCCCGCATGTTCGATTGAGGTCTAATAAAGTCACATAATGCATGCAGAAAGTCTTAGTAACCCCAACATTTTTCAAGCAACGCCTTTGAACCAAGGAAACAGTTTCCTCTTTAGACGTTGAGGGACTTGCTCATTTTTGATGCTAGCTCACAAATAAACACTTATAACAGAAATCCAACATGCAGTGAATGATCTGCATTCACATTCATGGGAATCAATCTGGAAGCACATTATGGTATGAGGCTCCGCCTCTAGCCACAATGATGTTAAGATGTTAACCCGTGCTCATGTATTCACATAATACTGTGCACACTGGAGAGAAAAAGTCCAAGTCATAAAATCAAAACAAGAGGGAAATTGGCCATCATTTCTTATTTACCAGCAATCAAATATATTTACCGTATGTAAATCAGTGAGAGATACAATTAAGATAGTATAATAATGAAATATTTTTTTGGCCATATGCCCTTATCATCATTTTATATATAAAATTAGTTATTAATATTAACGATTATGTAGACACATTTAGAGCTTAATTAACTATTTGTACACAAATGAGTGTTTCATGAATGAAAATTACCTTTAAACTGGATTGACTTATTATTTCGGCAAGATAATAAGTTGATACGAACTGTGTATGGGTTATGCTCTACTGACTCTTTAGGCCTTTAAAGGGCGTGTTCATACTGTAGTAGCATGGAATGTATTCCATTACATAAAGTCATACCAAAAAGTGTGGCCCCCTTAAAATTGTTCAAAAAAAAGTGAAGTATTTTGCCCAGAAAATTATTGAAATTTAACATTGTTTGGTTAGACTTGTTTATTTTCTTGTGTGTATTGGAATAAAACAACAAGAAAATAAGTCAAATTGGACATAAATATCAACCAAAACGCCAAAAAATTAACCAGTTAAAATTGTTGACACCCCCAGCTTATTACTTGCTTTACACTTGACAAATAAACACTGCAATCAATTGCTCCTATATCATCAAAAAGCTCTTACACCTCTCAAATGAATTGTGGTCCACTTTTTTTTTACAAAACTGCTCCAGGTCTCTCATATTATAAGGTGCCTCTCCCAACAACAATATTAAGATCTCTCCCAGGTGTTCTATGGGATTTTAGATCCAGACTCATTGATGCCACTTCAGAACTCTCCAGACTTTGTTTCCCATTTATTTATGGGTGCTTCTGAAGTATGTTTGGGGTCATTGTCCTGCTGGAAGACCCATGACATAGGATACAAACCTAGCATTCTGACACTAGGCACTATAGTGTGACCAAAAATTCTTTGGTATTTTTCAGATTTCATGATAGGTACTCAGTGCCAAAGGCATAAAATACAACCCCAAAACTTCTTTTGAGCTTTGCACTATGTTTGTCTGTAGGATACTATGTTCTTTACCTTTTTAGGCATTGTTTAGTTTTCGGTAAACAGAGTTAGAATGGCGTGTTTTACCATAAAGATCTATCTTTGGTCACAAGACGCTTTCCTAGAGGACTTTGTTACTCATGTTACATTTTGTCAAACTACAATCTAGCTTTTTTATCCTTTGGGTCTCCTGCCACAGACTAGGGTCACACTTAAAGGGATCCTGTCACCTCCAGAACGCCTCCTAAGCTACCAAAACATGTCCCTGCAGCATATTATCACTAATCTCACACTTCTTTTGTCTCCTAAAGCATCCTGTGAAAGTGCATAAAAACGTTTTAATATTTACGTACTCATTAGTGATTATTATTAGCAGGGGCTATATTCTTTAGCCTTAGGGCGTGTTGTTTTGCAAGGCTCCAGGACCCCACCCTCTCTCTGTCTGGTTGCTCTTTCTTGTGCAGACTTTACCCTCCCCCCTCTCTATCACTCACAGAATGCAAATCATTAGTCCTGCCTTCAGCTCCACATCACAGCAGCACAGACAGGAGAGAGGGTGGATCATTTCGGGGCGTGAAAATGAGCACCTAGGGAGGGCTTAGAGTCTTGCAGGGGACGCCCTGCGAGACTTATTCAGGGAGAAGAAGTCTCAGATTTGTAAGTGAATATTGTTGATTATTCCAATGTTACAGAGCGCTTTTTTTTATAGAAAAGGAGCACTAATACTGTATTGTTAGGGTGCAGGGACAGGTATTAATTGCGATAAAAAAGAGAGGACCCGTAGATAGACGGCACACGACCGCGAAATGGTGAACCCGTCGTCCACCTCCCCTGCACCCCCTCCCTGCTGTGTTGTTCAATCATATGGATTTTTACAAGTGAATAAAGGAAGAAAAACTCAACCCGGTAAGTGCGGCATCATTTTCTTCTGATGTATTGAATGTACAGGTATTAATGGGTTGTGGGGGTGATTTGGAGGGGTCAGGTTCCCTTTAAGGCTGACGCAAGCGCTGAAAACTTTGAAAATTCAGCAGCAGCGCATAGCGGTCTGCAGCATTTTCCTGTGTGCTCAGCTTAAAGCGCACGTCCTGCAGCTTTGTGTGTGGCCGCTGCTAAGGCAAACAACAGGTTTCTATGGGGCAGCATTGCATTGGCAGCGCATAGCATTTAAACACTATGCGCTTCTGCTGAATTTCAAAGTTTTTAGCGCTTGCGTCAGCCTTAAGTGTGACCTTTACTTACCCAGCAGATTCAGGTCAGACGACCATTACACTCAGTGCTGTGTGCAGCTTTGCCCAGGTTATGACTGAAGGCATTATGAATGCAAGACACCAGCCCCAATCACTAGCAACCTCTTTCACACAGAGGGAGTGATCACTGGTTGTCCTGCAAAACACAATGGGTTCCATATAGGGCGCAGTTCACACAGGTTTGCACAGTGTATGCCCAGCCTCTTACATTAGCCCCATCTCAGTAGGTGGGCTGTTACGGCATTCAATACCGTACCTGCGCCGGAACAAACGCACCCATACGGCCCAGCTACACACAGCAACAAAAGAGTGCAAGAAAAAACCACAATGTCAGGTGCTGAAATTGTGGAAAATTAGTTTAGTGTTAAAACTATAGCAAATTGTGGGTTAATGGTTTCTGTAGAAATGAATGGTGCTTATATAAGTGAGCAAAATGAATAAAATTTGTGCTATAACAATCCGACTGTCATCTCAAAGCTCCTCAGATACTTTAAAAAAAAAAAAGTTAACCAAAAGGCTGCTTTTTTTCAAATATATTACTAAAGCATTTGTTTCATACATATCTTATATGGCT
Organism: Allobates femoralis; assembly: GCA_033576535.1. Classification (NCBI taxonomy): domain Eukaryota; kingdom Metazoa; phylum Chordata; class Amphibia; order Anura; family Aromobatidae; genus Allobates; species Allobates femoralis. The sequence continues at coordinate 575,394,769 of JARQOC010000003.1, forward strand.
GAATTTAATTAAAGTCACTAGAAGTTCATAAGTGTGTAGCACTGAAATGTGCATGCTTCTCACAATTACAAGCTTAATAGATACCTATGCTGAGACACTCCTGAACCTACAATGTGTTGGAAATGTCACTGTAGCAGCCTGTGTGCTTCTGTAGGGTTGAAGGGACACCAACATGGGACGTACACTCATTATTCCAGCTACCATTATAATAAAGGCTCATCTGTTGACAGATGGTATTTATGTAGCCAAGGACATCTGGACTGCTAAGTGTCAAGACATGTCTTTGGCACCCAAGGAACCAGTCTTCACTTTGGTATGTCTGTGTGAGCTTTCCTCTTTTAACCCCTTAACGACTAATGACGAGTATACTCGTCATGAAAAGCTGTCAGTTCCCGCATCATGACGAGTATACTCGTCATGGCTTTGAACTGTCACTGCTTCTAAAACGAACAGTGACAGTTCAATTCTAAAAGCTGTCAGTGACAGCTGAGGGTTAGGGGCAGAGGTGTGGGGACCCTTTTTAGGGGTCCCCACACTCAGAGCGATGTGATCGGTCAGTCAATCTGACCGAGCCGATCACATCAAAATCGCGCAGGAAAGTGCTGAATGTCAGCACTTCCCTGCGCAATCTCTGCAGGAGCCGGGCTGACAGCTGTGCCCGGCTCCTGCACACATCCCCTGGCTGGCCCACTGCTCCTGTGCCCACATCCCCCCCTGCTCATTCCCCTTGACCCCCCTCTCTGGCACCCCCGCTCTTCCCCCCTGTCCCCTGCTGCAGACGCCTGTCTGTCCCGCACTCATCCCTCTTGTCCCCCGCCCTGTCCCGGGTCCCCCGCTGTCCCCCCTGTCCCGGGTCCCCCGCTGTCCCCCTGTCCCCTGCTGTTTCTGGGCCCCCACCCCCCCGCCACCGCCGGGACCGGCGGGAAGAGGTGATCACCAACCCTGTGATCACCTCTTCCCGCCGCTTCCTTCCGCTCACCTCCTCCTGCCGGTGCGTCTGCCTCTGCCGCTGCCGCCCTCCTGCTGTCAGCCTCCTCCCACCGCCGCTCATCCTTCCGGACGTCCGGTAAGACCCCCTGCAGATCCCTTCAGGGGGATCCCTGCCCTGATCCCCCATCCCCCTGCAAAGGGATCCCTGATCCCCTGCAGGGGGATCCCTGATCCCCCATACCCCTGCAGGGAGATCCCTGATCTCCTATCCCCCTGCAGGGGGATCCCTGATCCCCATCCCCCTGCAAGGGGATCCCTGATCCCCCATTCCCCTGCAGGGGGATCCCTGAATCCCCATCCCTCTGCAAGGGGATCCCTGATCCCCTGCAGGGGGATCCCTGATCCCCCATTTCCCCTGCAGGGGGATCCCTGATCCCCCATCCCCTGCAGGGGGATCCCTGATCCCCCATCCCCCTGCAGGGGGATCCCTGATCCCCCATCCCCCTGCAGGGGGATCCCTGATCCCCCATCCCCCTGCAAGGGGATCCCTGATCCCCCATCCCCCTGCAGGGGATCCCTGAACCCCCATCCCTCTGCAAGGGGATCCCTGATCCCCCATCCCCCTGCAAGGGATCCCTATCCCCTTAGGGGGATCCCTGATCCCCCATCCCCCTGCATGGGGATTGAACTGCAGAAAGAGATCTGACAGTTCAGGGCAGTGATCCAGTGGATCACTGAAACCAAGCTGTCAGATTGTTTTCTGCAGCTTGCTCTTCATGCAGGGGATTCCCCTTGCATGGGCATTGAGCTGCAGAAAGCAATCTGACAGCTCGGACGCAATGATCCAGTGGATCACTGAAACAAAGCTGTCAGATTGTTTTCTGCAGCTTGCTCTTCATGCAGGGGAATCCCCTTGCATGGGGATTGATCTGCAGAAAGCAATCTGACAGTTTGGGCGCAGTGATCCACTGCACAGTGATCCGGGCTTTCAAACCACTGCGCCCAAGCTGTCAGATTGCTTTCTGCAGCTTGCTCTCCATGCAGGGGATTTCCCTTGCATGGAGATCGAGCTTCAGAAAGCAATCTTGCAGCCCTGGCACGGCACCCGGGCTGCCAGATCGTGCTCTGCAGTCCGATCCTCCTGCATGATGGATCGAGCTGCAGAAAGCGATCTCGCAGCCTCGGCGCTGCACCGGACTGCCAGATCACTGCTCTGCAGTGCGATCCTCCTGCATGAGGATCGAGCTGCATAAAGCGATCTCGCAGCCTCGGCGCTGCACCCGACTGCCAGATCACTGCTCTGCAGTGCGATCCTCCTGCATGAGGAATCGAGCTGCAGAAAGCGATCTCGCAGCCTCGGCGCTGCACCCGGACTGCCAGATCACTGCTCTGCAGGTGCGATCCTCCTGCATGAGGATCGAGCTGCAGAAAGCGATCTCGCAGCCTCGGCGCTGCACCCGGACTGCCAGATCACTGCTCTGCAGTGCGATCCTCCTGCATGAGGATCGAGCTGCAGAAAGCGATCTCGCAGCCCCGGTGCTGCACCCGGGCTGCCAGATCGCTGCTCTGCAGTCCGATCCGTCATGCGGATTGAGCTGCAGAAAGCGATCTCACAGCCCCGGTGCAGCGATCCACATAGTGGATCACTACACCCGGGCTGTCAGATTGCTACTTTGCAGTCCGATCTTCCTGCATGGCAATCGTGGGACCTTCGTTGTGGACTACGTCGGAGGCGATCGAGCGTCGTGGGACCTTCGTTGTGGACTAGTCGGATCTTTATAATAAAGATGGAGTCCGAATTTTGTTTGTGTTTTTTTTTTTAAATAAAAATATTTTTCTCTGTGTGTATTTTCTGACTATTTACCAGAGATTCCTAATGGCGGGTCTAACATTGGCCCTATATTATGAATCTCGGGCTTAGTGCCAGCTGCCAATAAAAAGCTGGCATTAACCCCTTTATTACCCAGTTTGCCACCGGCACCAGGGCAAACTGGAAGAGCATGGGTACAGCGCCAGAAAATGGCGCTTCAATGAATGCGCCATTTTCTGGGGCAGCTGCGGGCTGCAATTCGCAGCATGGGGGGCCCAGAACGCTTGGGCCTTTCCATGCTGAGGATTCCAGCCCCCAGCTGCTTAGTTGTACTGGCTGGGCCAAAAATATGGCGGAGCCCTACGTCATTTTTTTTCTAGAATTAGTTCTAGAAATAAAAAAAAATGGGCTCCGCTGTATTTTTGGTTGCAGCCAGGTACAACGAGGCAGCTGGGGTTGCTGGCAGTCTGTAGCTGCCAAGTTCCATTGCTGTATAAACCAAAGTGACATGAATTGGAAAGACAGTACAAATCAGTAATTTAACCACTTTATTCTGCTAATCAAGACCCTGGAAAGACAAAGGTAAATGCAATCAAATCATTGAAATAGAAAATGATGATTCAGTCAGCAACGTAAATACAGGGCAACAGATGACCCAGCACAGCAACCGAAAAGACAATATTTGCTAAGAGTACTTGGCATGTCCCTATTTTGTAAATGATTTTATTTTCTACAAACACTATGTTTTGCTGTTCCTCTTCTAATCTTCTTAGAAATGTATGAATAAATTGAGTGTTATCAATCATCTTGTTAATGGCATTTATGCATAAACACTTTTGTACCATGCATCTAATCACTGCTGATTATTAGGGCCCCTTTACACGCTGAGACTTTCCAGCGATCCCACCAGCAATCCGACCTGGCCGGGATTGCTGGAAAGTCCCTATGCAGTCGCTGGTGAGCTGTCAAACAGGCAGACTCACCAGTGACAAGCAAGCAGTGACTTCGCTGGTAACCAAGGTAAACACCGGGTAACTAAGCAGCGTGCGCTGCTTAGTTACCCAGTGTTTACCCTGATTACTAGTGTCCTCCCGCTTACAGGCTGGGCTAAGCGGGTGGACGCTGGTAACCAGGGTAAACACCGGATAACTAAGCAGCGCACGCTGCTTAGTTAACCGGTGTTTACCCTGGATACCAGTGCCCAGCGTCTAATGTGCGGCGCTGGGCACTGGCTGTGAGGTTGCTGGTCCTTGGTCTCTCGCTGTCACACACAGCGATGCGTGATGATCAGCGGGAGACCAAGGACCAAAAAATGGTCCTGAACGATGTGCAGTGATCAGCGAAGTCACAGCAGGGGCCTGATCGCTGCTACGTGTCACACACTGTGACATCGCTGGGGAGGTCGCTGTTACGTCACAAAACCTGTGACGTTTCAGCGATATCACTAGCGATGTTGCAGTGTGTGAAGTACCCCTTAGGCTGGCCATGAAGCTTCAACTGACCAACAATCATTTGTCCAAAAGCCATCTCAGCGGACACTTCCATACACAGGAGCATTCTTATGTTAACCAGTAGAAATAGGCCTGATGCTATTACATCGGGAGGGCAGTCTTTGTGCCTGTGTCCCCTTGTGCACTCTCTCCTCTCTGTGCTGTCTCTTCCCCTGTGTGCTATCTTACTTGTGTCTTTCTCTTCGCTCTGTGTGCTCTCAGCCCCTATGTGCGCTGTCTCTCCCTGTGTGCACTGTCTCTCCCTATCACTCTGCCTCCCCCTGTGCCTCTGCCTCCCCTGTGTATTCTGCTTCCCTTGTGCCTTCTGCGTCCCCAGTGCCTTCTGCCCCCCCTGTGCCGCTGCCTCCCATCACTGAGCCACATACAACGCTCACCACTGAGCCTCCATACAGTGCTCACCACTGAGCCACCGCACAATGCTATCCACTGAGCCACTGCACAGTGCTAACCACTGAAAACCATACAGTGCTAACCACTGAGCCACCATACAGTGCTAACAACTGAGCCACTATACAGTGCTAACCACTGAATCACCATACAGTGATAACCACTGAGCCGCCATACAGTGCTAACCACTGAGCCACCATACAGTGCTAACCACTGAAGCTGTTCGCGCCTTGGCGGGAGATTTGAATCCCGCACCGCTGATTGGCTGAGCGACGTGGGATTCAAATCTCCCGCCAAGACACGAGCCGCTTCGCTGATTGGTCACTAATCAGCGCTGTTGGCGCGTGATGCGCTTTGGCGGTGGATTTGAATCCTGGCCGTCATATTGGAACTTGGGTGTTCCAATATGGTGGTCGAAGCACTTTCGTTGCTAACAGCCGAGATGAGCGGCTCGCGCCGCTCATCTCACGGCTGTGTCGTCGCTGACCTTAATGCGGCAGGTGATGGGCCGCAGCTACCATCGGGAGATCAGCGGCTAGCACAGCTGATCTCCTGACGGTAGAGGTGGCGTTTGTATCACTTAGACTTCTGTTGCCTGTGTTGCTATTCCACAATGGTGCCGCGGTGCATTGTGGGATAGCGACATAAGCGCCGGAAGTCTGTGACACATATTATTGGTGATTATATATTAGATGCGAAAACTGTCGGCTGCTGTATCTCAGGGAGAACAGTGCATACGGTAGTCCGAAATTGGACATGCGTTATCAACATCTTCCAACAAATCAGCTGATGCCGACATATACAATAGACCATCGGCCAAACCCATGAACATTGTTTAAAGGCATAGTAATAGTGTATGTAAACTTGTGACTTTGCAGTAAGCAATAAAAATGCCTTAAAACATTCTCTTTCTCTCATTATTCTGGCATTTGGCAAATCTTAATAATTATAGTAATCCTAATTGACTTAGAAAGGGAAAGGTTTATTCTGATTTCATGTCAGATAGTGAGAAAAAACATACATTTGTGCCTTTTTATATAGTGAGTGTAATAATAATAATAATTTTATTTTTATAATGCCAACATATTCCACAACACTTTACACTTCACAGGCGATATAATACCATATTATAATACAATACAATACGGACAATATGAGACAATACAAGAGAAAAAAATGTATGTAAACTGTATGTATATAAATACATGTAAACTTCTGGTTTCAACTATACCAATAATATGTAATGTGTATGGCCTGCTTTAGGCTGCCTTCACACTTGCAGATGGATCTGCAGCGTTTTGCAGATGCATCTGCAAGTGTGAGCATGCTGACCGCGGCCCCTATGTTTATAATAGGGCGCACCGGGTCTGAACGCTCTCATTCATTCCTATATGTGTACTGTCAGCAGGCGTATGCCTGCTGACAGATCACACACTCCCGCCCGCAGCATGGACGCTACATCTCGCGTCCACAGTGCGGGCGGGAGAGTGTGATCTGTAAGCAGGCATACGCCTGCTGACAGTACACATATAGGAATGAATGAGAGCGTTCAGACCCGGTGCGCCCTATTATAAACATAGGGGCCGCGGTCAGCATGCTCACACTTGCAGATGCATCTGCAAAACGCTGCAGATCCATCTGCAAGTGTGAAGCCAGCCTTACAACTGGTTAACATAAATGTAAATTCATGTAACACTAATGAGATATAGTCAACAACTAAAGCACCCAATCAAATATACACTTCCAGGCAGTTACACATATCACATGAAGGCCAGGGTAAGCTACATTTTAGGGTGCACATATAGAATTCTAGTGATTTTGGTTGACTATCTTACGTGTCTGTGATGTTGGGAATGAAGATTGGGACTGGTTGAATTTCAGCACCAGAACTATTTGGTTTTTTTTTGTGAGATAGGCCATTGCCAGAGATGTCTGTCAGCAGACATAACACATGCACACTCCATCAAGCCACAGGAGCAAGTATATAGGAGGTTCATTGGGTAGGGCCTCCAGATAACAGAATGTTATACACAGAAATGTTATTTTACTAAAGTTGCCATGGATGTTGGCACATACTATGAGTGGTTCCATTTTAGGTACACAAGACAAATAAATGCAGGTAACAATTGATATGAGGGTTAAAAAAGTAAAGCAAAGTAAATGAATAAAATCTACAGGATGTGGGAAGGAGACAACTGTATGAGTTGTCTGGGAAAGGAGGAAATCGTTGAAAAAGCCCTGGAGGTGAGAAAGAATGTATGACAGACAGGGTAATGGGAGGATAAATGGTGAAGACTATAATGAAGAGGTGAGGCAGAGATGACCGAGTGGTATAAGATGAGGTGGTAAGTACGCAAGTGAAAGTGACACAAACCTTTGACAATTCTAGATCTTTTCTTACTATAATCAAGCCTATTTCTCCACCCGAATTGTATGTATCAGGAAACACTCCAAATAACGGAATAGTATTCTGCTGGATATACATTGTTACTGTTACACAGATTACATAGGGAGCTGAATGGTGTGTGTAACAATCAATGGAATGGTGGGTACACACAATTCCTTCATAAAAACGTTTACACTCCACTTTATATAAGGTCTTTAAGTTCTGGAATTTCCCAGCATATATACTATCTGTAGTTTTCATTTTGTATTATACTTCTTAACACACAAGGAAACATTTTTAAAAAGGACAGCATTAATAAATACTAGTGGAAGTAATTTCATGTTTCCTACTCCTAACTGCCAACGTCTCAGACGCACCCTTACTGCAGCAGCATTGGCACTTGTGGAAAGCCGTGTAAGACCGTTAACATTAGACAGGCTTTCTAAACAGCCTAAATAAAGCTGCCAGTGTCTGCTTTACATATGTCGTTCTTAACCGCCTGCTCAAGTTTGACTTCTGCCCAATCCAATTGCCTCTTTAATGTCAAATCTCTTGTATACAATGTTAACATAAGCAGTGTCATTTATCATGGGTATGGGGCTGGCGCCACTCTGAGTATGGTCCAGATGATTATTATACCAGTTACTGTCTATCAATGCGTGACCATGAAGTACGATGAACTATGTAACTGATGGCAGAACAACTCATGCATGTTCATGGATGTCCCACAGTTCACTTATTTCATTTAAGGAACAAAGAGTCCCAGACAGAAGGAATGATAAGCATTAAAGCTGGCAGATATTAAGCAATACTTTAAAGCAGAGTGTCAGAAATAATAAATCAAGTGTTTGACACATATTTGACTAAGCAACAAAATATGGAAACTTGCACTTAAAATATAACCAGAAGGTAAACTACTGTAGTATGCAGAGGATTATTAAAGACAAAACTAAATATTAAACCACAGGCAGTGCTCACTGAACCATGGGCAGAATGGTGGCTCACTGGTTATAACTGCAGTCTTGCACCACTAGGGTTCAAAACCTACCAAGGACAACATCTGCAAGGAGTTTTATGTTCTTCCCTGAGTAGTGAGTAAAATAAATATTCAAATTTTATTTAAAGAATCTTCTATAATTAATCTGTCTCTATCTTGGCAGGTCTTCTACCCAGCTAAGGACTAAAAGAAGAATCTAAGTGAATGTTTTTTAGGTCACTGTCGACCAAGTACCAGAGACCACCCAATCACTTTAATACTACAGAATCTGTATAAACATACATTTGGTGCTTAGTATTGCTTACTATACATGGGGACACAGGAGGAGGTGGTTTCATTATCTAAACAAATGTAAAAAAAATTCCTAAACTATTGGTTTCTTCCCCTGAAATATACTCACAATCAAAGGTGTCCTTCTGAAGTTCAAATCTAAAACCAGAGTATTGATGGTAAATGTAATCAGAATTAGAAGGCTCCACAGATATTGCTTCATGTCCATAGGGCTTGGCAAGCCAGTGACCAATTGCTATATTAAATCTTACATATCACATCTACGCACAGTAAACAGAACATTAAAGGTTGATGATCTCTTCATCTTAGATTTGGCCTCAAAAAGACTGCAGTACAACATGACTATAGACTAACTGTATAACATTTTTGTCCTATTGAGACAATATACATCTTAAGGCAGAATGCCACATCCAAAAGAAGCTTAAAGGCAAATAAGGTCTCTCCTAGAAGGAATGAAAACTACTACTTTATGTCACTCAGTGGTGGTAGGGACCATGTAGGTCAATACCTGACCCTTTAAAAAACCTTAGAACATGACTAAAGTATTGGTCAAGTGAAACACACAAGGATATTAGCCACATCAACCATACATCTTTCCTTGTGCAAGTGAGCTAATTGCCACACTTGTTCCCATGGAGCATTGTCAACAAACTCCCCATACATTTTAGATAGATGTGGAAAGATCATTTGGACTACAACTATCTCACCCGTATCTCCCACATATAGGAGCACTCATGCTGCCTTCAGACTCCATTCAAAGCTGGTCTCCTTAAGATAAGTCACAACCAAGCAAAACAAGATATGTTAACATTAGCAGTTAAGAGTCTTGTAAACAAAAATGAAAGGCTCCAAACACATTAAAAAAAATTGTCCAAACCCGACAATCTTAGGCTGCCTTCACATTTGCGTATGGGAACGCAGCGTATGCTGCGTTCCCATAAGCATTCAAACGCATGCGCACTGCGGTTCCTATGTTTAACATAGGAACGCATAGTGCCTGCGTTTGCTGCGTTCGGGTGCGGATGCGGACGATATCTGCTCCTTCCGGTGTCCAGCATCCGCACCCGGGACGCAGCTTGCAGCATTTTTTTGTGCGTTTGGGGATCTTGGAAGATCAGCAAGCGTCCCCAAGCGCACAAAAAATGCATTGCCGTCAATGGGTCCGCAGTGTTCAGCGCTTGACAGCTCGGGAGAACGCTGCGGACCCATTGAAAAATCTCCCGGTGGCCGCCGGTGATGTCACAGGAGCTCACCGACGGCCACCGGGAGATCAGCTGACCCTCTGCTGTCCTCCTCCCCCCGCCGCCTGTAATCTCCTAGCGATGTCGGCGGGGAGAACAGCTGATGTGACAGCTGTTTGAATCTTCCCGCGCCGACATCTCCTCACAGTGTCGGCGCGGGAAGATTCAAACAGCTGTCAGATCAGCTGTTCTCCCCGCCGACAGTCCCGGAGCTTACCGGCGGCCGGAGATCTCCGGCGCTGATCTCCGCCCCCGGCCAGCGCCGATTGGCTGCCGGGCTCCATAGTGATGTGTCCGCAGGCGGACATTATCCGCTGCGGACACATCATTTGGACCCTGCTTCTGACAGCGTTTGTGTCTGCATGCCATCAGCATGCAGACACAAACGCTAATGTGAAGCCAGCCTTAGTGGGTTCGTCCGACTTCATTCTGAGATGATGCTGGGAGAGAAAAGAACCTGGCGAGTGTGATTTCGAACTGCCGATCTTTTTGTCCATGATGAGACTAGACCATTTCCTGATAATCACGGAATACATGGAGGCTGATGATTGTTCCATGAACAAGCAAAAACACTCATAAGTCGGGTGTAATTATCTTTCGGCTGGCTTAAAAAATCATCATGTGTAAACAGGTTGTACGCGGCCAAGAATAATAACAGCCTATGGATATAGAACGATCAATTACTAATCAGTCTAGGACATGCGATCTGCCTGTCTAAACGACCGTAGATCGGCAAATAAGAAGCAGTTTTTTAGTCATTTAATGCTACAAGTCAGCAAATGTAAACCAACCAAACTCTTTACTAAAATCTAAATACAAACCAATCATAGGTACACTTTTCCTTTGACAATTCTCCAATAACCTCTTCTTATTTCCATACTAATGCAGTCCATTCTGTCAACACACCATGCCACCGGACAAAGGTAGAATAATAAATTACCATAATTCAGACCCAATTTGTAGTTATTACATGTAAAGCTATGTGAAATTAAAGAGATCTTGTAGACTGTGAGCCCTTGTGGGCAGAGTCCTCTATTCTTCTGTACCTGTGTGTGCCTTGTAATCTTGATAATTATTGTACCTATTTGCTTATACCCTTTTTCCAGTAGCGTAGCTAGCGGGGGGGCAGGGGGGGCGATCGCCCCGGGCCCCCCCGGCTTGAGGGGCCCACTGGCCTCCCCCGGGGGGGCCCCGCACTCCCTGGAGGGGCCCCGCACTCCCTGGTGGCCCCGCGCTGGCAGTCGGCAGCCGCGCGGCCGGAGAGGAGGGAGGACGGGACTTCCTGCTGTGCAGATCTGCCCGCCCCTCCTCTCCCTCCTACAGCAGACGAAGGAAGGAAGTCTCGCGAGGGACGGAATGTGCCCAAACAAACCGGTCTGCGCCCTCTGATGATGCAGTCGGTGGCATTTCCTGACGTCAGCCGGAGGTGGGTGGGGGACAGTGCGGCAGCGTGTAGGCCAAGCAGGGGCCTCTATTAGATTGCGACCCCGGAAATCTGAGGCGCCGGCGCGGAGGTACAGTACAAGCGGCGCCACGCCGGAAAAAATGCAGACACATCTGGGGCCATTGAATCAGAGGCCTAGGGACCGTGGATGACAGCATTGTGAGGTAAACATACAAGAGATGGTACCTGACATGGGCACCTCAGGGCCGCGGTAAGTGTCAGCACCCTTCCCCCCCCGGTCCGGTCCACACACCTCTCCACCAGCACCCCCTTCCCCCCCCGGTCCGGTCCACACACCTCACACATGGGGGGCCCGGGTGGTGATCTCGCCCCGGGGCCCGAAGCTGGCCAGCTACGCCACTGCCTTTTTCACATGTAAAGCACCATGGAATAAATGGCGCCATATTAAATAAGAATAATCTATGTTCTTTCTAAATGAGTAACAGACTTGCTGCATCAACGTTCACAATGTGTATCTGCATAACAATACACTATGTTTCTTTGCTGAGATAAAAATTTCTAATAAAGCCCCCATCACATATAACGAGATTGTTAGCCAGATCGTTGTAATGTCACAGGTTTTGTGACGTAACAGCGATCTCACTAACAATATCGCTAAGTGAGACACTTAGCATCAATCTGGCCCTTGCTGTGAGGTCGCTGATCGTTACAAAGTGCTCTGGGTCATTTTTTGATTGTTGGTCTCCCTCTGGTCAGCACGCATCGCTGCGTGTGACAGCGAGAGACCAGCAATCAGCGATCTCACAGGTTGGTAACTATGATAACCACCGGGTATCCAGGCAGCGCGCGCTGCCTAGATACCGGGTGTTTATCAGAGCTACCAGCGTCCTCCCTGCTTACAGGCAGCGCTAAGCAGGGAGGATGCTGATAACTATTATAAACACCGGGTATCTAGGCAGCGCTCGCTGCCTGGATACCTGGTGTTTATCATAGTTACCAGCGTCCTCCCTGCTTACAAGCAGCGCTAAGCAGGGAGGACGCTGGTAACTGTGATAAACACCGGGTATCTGGCTGCCTAGATACCCACTGTTTATCATAGTTACCAGCGATGTAGAGGTGGCTCCCTGGTCGCTGGGGAGATCTGCCTGTCTGACAGCTCCCCAGCGACCAGGTAACGACGCACCAAGATCCCTACAGGATCGTTATCGTTGTAGGATCGCTGGTGCATCGTTGTGTGTGACAGCTTTACTCCCTTTACTTCGAAAAATGTAAAATGCTGACTAATGTCAACATGATACTGTGTTACCCCAAAAATAAGACATATTAGGGGGGGTTAAGCGTGCCTGTAAATATAAGACATCCCCTGAAAATAAGGTACACCTTATTTATTTATTTTTTTAAGAACAGCATGCCACCTATCAGAAGAACGGGACATGGAGTTCTGACTTCTCCCCCCGTCCCCCCCCCATCCTGCTACTGTTCCGGTGCCCGCCACTGTATCGGTGCTGCACATGCATATAATCCGGCACCGCTCTATTCTCCCTGCCCCCTGCCTCTTTCCCAGCCAATCAAAGGCCAGGAGCTGCCTGGGAGGCCAATCACAGGCCAGTCGGTGCATGACGTCAGCTTCTGGCCTGTGATTGGCCATTCAAGCGGTTCCTGGCCTGTGATTGGCCGGGACAGTGGCACTGTACACCTACGGCACCTGAGGCAAGAAGATGAGAGAAATGCCAGACTATATGCATTGGCAGCACTGGGAGAACTGCAGGAGCTGAGAGCAGCAACGGAATGCAGCGGCAGACCGGTGAGCCCCTGTGTGTGTACCCCTGTGTGTGTATGTGTCCCTGAGTGTCTATGTGTCCCAGTGTATGTATGTCCCTGTGTGTGTGTCTGAGTGTGTGTGTGTGTTTGTGTCCCTGTGTGTGTATGAGTCCCTGTGTGTGTGTCCCTGAGTGTGTGTATGTGTCCCTGAGTGTTTTGATGCTGATAACATAATTATGGGTTTGATGGGGATATCATATTGGGGGCTGCAAGTGGATGATGGGGAAACCGTACTAGGGGCTGCAAGGGCATGATGGATACCTTATTGGGGACTGTAAGGGGATGATGAGGATACCATATTGAGGGCTGCAAGGGGATGATGGGGATACCATATTGAGGGCTGCAAGGGGATGATAAAGATACCATATTTATGGCTTCAAGGGGATAATGGGGATACCATATTGGGGGCTGCAAGGGGATGATGGGGATACCATACTGGGTGCTGCAAGGGGATGATAAATGTTCATTTTTTTGTTCAACAATAAATATGAATTCTTATTCATTGACAAATAAGACACCCCCCAAGAAAATAAGACATGGCGCATCTTTGGGAGCAAAAATTTATATAAGAAACTGTCTTGTTTTCGGAGAAACAGGGTATCCCTCAGCAGGCAACAAGAAGGATGAACATTTTTGATAACCAATGGAAATTCCCAGAAGTCAAAGACTGACTTCCAAAGGATTATTTTCCTGTAGAAACCGTATGAAAAATAAATTGGACAAATTCAACCTCTAAACATGAAACATCATACTATATAGCTTTAAGCGGTTTTCCAGCTTAAACGGACACTGTCAGGTCATTTTTCAGTATGATACTAATATTACCCTGGAATAGGGCCTGGGCAGACCTTTTAAAAACATGTAAAATCATTATTCTGCCCTTTGTAGCTTCTATGTTATCAACATCTTCACACCCTGCAGAGAGCTGGTGCCTTAGTCCTGTCCCATTATAAGGTGAGACGATTAGTCCTGGCTGTGTAAACTGTCATGTAATTATGCACGCCTTTTCTGCAGCTCTCTCCTCCTGTCTCCCTCTGCTCTCAGTGCTGTGTGGTTTCTCTTTCTGGAGCTACTGTTCTGTTCAGGACACAGAGGGTGAAAGTTAAAAGGTCTGCCTTATCTGATTTAGACTCCATTTGTTTCTTTTAAAAGGAATGTGTGCTGTGAGAGATCCTGTGTTTATCTGATCTCTTGACTTTGCAGCAAAGAGAGTAGAGAAGGAGGATGCACCCCCCCTACTGATCTCCTGTGCTGTGATGTGACATGCATAATCATGAGGGGAGTGTACAGCAGAGAACTAAGTAGATCATTCATTGTGATTGACAGATGGAATTAATCGCTCCATTTGAAATTTACAGAAGATAGGAGGGGAATATAAATAATAGAAATACATGAATAGAGCTTAGAGAAAGGAATTAGAAAATGATAGCAGTTACATATGGATTTTTGACCTGACAGTTTTCCTTTAAGAATAGTTGACCCGAAATGCTTTTATATATGTACCATAACAAACTGGGTAGGTATTCACTCGTCCGCAGTAGCACTCGTCCGCTGCTACTGTTTCTATATTTTGACTCCAGCGGAGAAGTTATGTCTGCATCACCACTGCAGCCAATTACTGTCCTGAATGCCATATATATCAGCAGAGCCACAGAGTTTAATGATTGGCTGCAGTGCTGCTCTTTGCTGTTAACATAGTGTCAACCCTGCTGAACCTTGGAAGTGTGAGTTCTTGCTTTGTTCATGTTATTTATATAAAAGTGTTTAGGTTCCACTTTTCTTTAAATGGAAACCCATTTAATGATGTTTAAAAAACTTTTAAGGTGTTGTCAAAAAATAAAATAAATTTAATTTTACGAATTCATGGTTTTAAAACAAGAAACACAGTCATCCTCCCCTTCCAGCATCTCCAGGTGATGTCTGCTCCATTTGGAAGTCACCGAGAACACTGCAGGCCGTGATTGGCTGTTGCGCTCAGGTGACTAGAAGTCATTGTCAGATAACATGATCCTCTATCACCTGACTGCTTTACCCAATTACAGGCTTTAGTGGTCTTGATGAATTCCAAACAGAACAGAACCGTCTTCCATAGCTGGTACAAACGCAGCGTTAACTTCGCTGTATCCACTGGGATGCGGAAAAGTGATTATGTCTCCTCTTATTGTTTTAAACCCAACCATGATAAAAGAAAAATCATTTCACAATCCCTTGATCCAATGGGTAAAAATAATTCTCTTACAATTACAAGTCTTTGCAGTGACATATGCAGACTTCATAGTTATGTGCACTTTATTAGTTACAGGGGTTTTCTGGCCTGAGAGGAAAAGTCTGCAGTCACTCTGTGTGCAATGTGTATAATATCACGATTCCTCTGTATTCTCCATTCGAGTGGGCAGTCATGTGACATTTTTCAACTAGATTATCTTGGGCTTCTTTTAAGAGAACTAGAAATGGAGAAGAGTCTATTCAGCAAATTATTTAAATAATGCAAACTGCATACATACAGTGATATACTGCACACTCGCACAGGAATTCATCATAGTGTGCGCAGTGCATACTGTCACCATTTTGCAATCTGCAGTCACATAGAGTAACTGCAGAGTTTTCTTCTCAGACAACAAAACACCTTTAAAGGGGTTGTTGGAGACTTTGGCTAAATTAAAAAGTCTGTTTTGTCAAGGTAAAAAAAATAAATAAATAAATTACATTTCGAAGGCTACCTATCAATCTCCTGCTGCTATTATGGTACTTTTGCTGGGGTTTACCATTTCCTCCTTTGGTAGGGACATAATGTGATTGCTGCAGCCACTAATTGGCCGCAGAGGTTATATGTCAACAGAACTGGAAAAAATTAAATGTCCATATGTACAAAATATAAAGGTATAAAGTTTATAAGACTATGACTAAAATAGATGATTAAAAGGGATAATAAGATATACAAAATTGCACTGAATCACTGGCAACAAGAAAACTTAACTCTGCATAAGGCAAGCAGGTGTTTTGGGGCGAGCAGAACATAGTGAACTATCAGTAACTCCACTAGATTATGATGTACATGTAAATGACTTTATAAACTGCGGTATAGAGCCAGAAAGTTTGTTAATTACAATTTGGCAAACCACCATTTTATGCATTGTAAAAATAGGAATCGCCTGAGTCAATATTTAAACATGATAATATTTAATCACGAAGCACGTAAATCTGTTGAGCTGTCATATGTGTAATTTATGGCGTCTGGTTTATTTAAAGTTCTGCGAATTTGGCATTTTGTCTGCATTTCTAAGATAAATAAATGGTGCATACAATTAATAAAAGCGTGTTTTATCCAATGTCTTACAAAGTGTAAGTACAGCACAACTAGGGAGGAATGTCTGAACACCGCCTATACATGAATAAGCTTAGTCACAGGAAGCCCAATATATTAAAGCACACAGAAAATGGCCTAGGTCTGAAAAGTGCATTGATTATAACCCTGCTTAGTTATGTAGCTATAATCTACCAAGGTCTTGTTAATTCTTACATTATAAATGACCAGTGTTTTATGAAAACGAAAATTGTAACTGACTATTCCCCCTTGGTTCCAGCTGATGTAAAATGTGTATCGCTAACCATGGATTAGGAGTAACCTGGTTTGAGAGCGTTTTACAAGACAAGCTAACATTTTTAATAAATTGTAACTCAGTAAATGACCAAGATTTTGCAATATGAGCATCACATGAGCCCTCCTCACCGCTCTACAGTACTGTACCTCCCTCTCTGCGCAGATACAGTACAGTATAAGCCATTAATGGCGGTCTTTCCCACATTTCCGGGTTCTGGCCTTTGCGTGTTCACCGCACTCCATACTTAATACGGTGCTGCTAACAATACGTGTAGGGCAGGCTATATATACAGGTCTTTCTGGATGTACTGTATACTATACAGTATTTTATACTACTGTAATCATTTTATATGAACACAGTAAATATTTTTGGGTTACGAAACAAATTGCCTGCTTTCTCATTATTTCTTATGGGAAAATTTGCTTTGATATACAAGTGATTTGAATTACAAGCAGATACTCAGAACTAATTATGCTCGTAATGCAAGGTTTCATTGTACTCTATATTTGAGAAGGTCATTACTTATCGTCCACATGGCACCGTAACATTTATAGAAGGCACTGCTGACTAGGGGTACCGTCACATTTGGCGACGCTCCAGCGATCCAGACAAAGATACGACCTGGTAGGGATTTCTGGTGTGTCGCTACGTGGTCGCTGGTGAGATGTCAAACAGTCAGATCTCACCAGCGACGAAGCAACGATATGGTGGTCGTTGGGAACCTGTCACTCTCGGGCATAGTGTTGAGATCGTTGGTCATTGTCTCTGTCAAACACAGCGATGCATGCTGTCCAGAGGGAGCGCCACGACCAAAAAATGGTCCAGAACGGTTTGTAACGACCAGCGATCTCACAGCAGAGGCCTGATCGCTGCTACATGTCAAACTCAGCAGCGATTTCGCTAGCGATCTCGATTAGTGTGACAGGGCTTAGGACACCACTCGTCCAGGGATATTGCGAAATGTTTCCTTACCACTGGCCTCAAAGATTGTACCGGAAAAAATGGCATTGAGATCCTTGGTCACAATTTTTCAAACCACAGTTTCTCATTGGATTACGAAAATTTGGTAACGATCTGTAGGCTTATTGTTTAAGAATGGCAATTGCCCATCAAAAAAAATTGAAATGGGGTCCACCCTAGATCTCTAATTGAAAAAGAATTTTCCAGGAGGTGACTTCTCTTAAAAAAAAAACAAAAAAAAAACAAAATCTGCAAACACTCCAGACCAAAGTGATCTTACTATTTTGACATGGGTGTGTTATATATATTAATTAATTATACATATATTAATCTAAAGTACAATGACATCTTATGAATAGCTGTTTTCACTTGTATGATTCCAGCATGTGTTGGGAGAGACCATCATTACCCAATGACTTAATGTGAATCTGACCACTTACATTGTGGTTTTCCATTTGCACTAAAAACATTATCGTCGTATTATAAAACTCTACAGTCCATACTGATAATTATAGTTGATCTCGTCATCCTGAGATATTAGAAACAAATGGCTCACTATGTGGTGTAACTAATAGTCCAGGCATCAAGTATCGCAATTACAGAGGAAGAATTGCCTCATTACACATTATGGTAAATTACACCATGAAATGAACCTTGTATAGAAAAGGATAGGTTACTTACATCCTATACTGTGCCTATGTCTGTAGCCAGCTGTATACTGGAGACATTACACAAAAATTACCATTCACGTGACTGAGTTCATACATACTACCCAGCTCATTTTCATCGGAACTCAACACAATGTTAAGATTAATTAAATATCCATCTGTTTCATCACGTATTAAACAAAAAGCTACATTATTAATTTCTACACTGTATGTACTGAGATTTACAGTTGATAATGTTGATAAGATAAAAAAAAAACAATATGCACACAATTCATTTCTACATGTAACCTTCTCTATATGTGCAAAACATATAGGCGATCCAAGGAATTGGTTAATGTTTGGAAACAGACAGTTGACTCTAGGGGAAAATGAAAAGGCACAACTGTGCTGAAAGATGGGTTGATGCAGGGAGTAGTCCTTCAACAACTGCTGATGAACTGACAATGTGACTATCCAGCCGCCCCACACAGCACCTGGGGACTTATAAGTAAAAAATGAAAAGTCACGCACGTTTTTTGCAGCCACATCAGTATGTACGGTTCATGACTTTAGCTTGTTTTTCACTGTGTTTGCATCTAGAGGCTAGTAAATATGTATATATATTTATGTACTACCTCATTTACTCATATTCAGTTTCATCTATCCTAGAAAACTATTAATTCAGCAAAGGTAAGTAGCCAACTTCCCTAATGACATGAGTCCAGATCACTGATAGTAAAGTGGTCACCAAAACCTCATCTAGAAGGCATAGAAAAGAGTAGTGATGACCCTGCAGCTTATCAGATGACTAGACAAAACATCATCACTTCCTATCCCAGTTCGGCAACATCGGAGTGGAGGGGATTCATGGAGGTTGGCCACCTTTGAAAAGAAAGGTAGAAAAGTAACCTATCTTTTTTCGACTCAGTATGTGCTGTCAGCCACATAAGAACAGAAGAAGCTATGGACCTTACGGTAGTGTGCCAGTGAAGACTGATGGTAACAGAACTTGCAGTATTGGTGGAATATAGGAATTATGACTCCTCACAGGTACATGATGTATGCTTAATCTGCCAATAAGTATCATGTCTTTTAAGACATGAATCCATATTTTACAAGGAGTAAGAGGTAACCTTGCCATACCCAAGCAATGTGCCTTCCTCATCTACACTACCTAATATGGTAGCTTTTGTAGGATTCCTTTTAGTGCCCTCATATTTAAACCTATATTTATATACCACAAGTGGTTTTGAGGAAAATGTGAAATGATGATGGGTCATCTGTCAGAATGCCAAAATCCACTCTCCAGGAGGACACAGCATTTGCAGGCAATTGGCAGGAAGACAATAAAACAAATGATATGTAGCACGTACAGAATATATCCAGAGCTATGAGCTTCAACGACTTAGTGGTCCATATCCAACTTCGATTCTAATAGAGTGACTGCAATATATTTCCACCACATAAGGTATTAGTAATGCTCCCCAGAATCATTTACACTTGTCCAAATTAAATCCTGTGGGATGTATACGGTATATGTCATATATGCCACATACACAACTTTACCTACGTCCTCAATGGAAACATTTACTGCCTCGTACCAATACTTACATGTTGACCTGAGCTTCTCCCAAAACGTTCTATTGTTAGGTCTTGTTTTTCCATTACTTGAACTATACAAAGAAGTAAAGATGTTTTACTAATACCTACAGTAATGAATTGTGCCTTGGAAAATGCTTACTAAAAAGGTATATCCAAGGTAGAATTACAGCAATAGATATTATTGTCAATTTCCTCCTCCTACATGATGCTGAAGGCTCGTATACATGTCATTTACAGCTACTTACCCACTGCAATCCTAGACACTACATTTTATTCTCTCGTAATGCAGGTAACAGACTAATGCTGGGATTTCTCTAATTTGTATTCCAGTCACACAGCTAAATGACGACTGCCAGATTTATCAGTCATTTTTGGCCGAAATTGAACCTCGTTGGAAATCCTTTTGCAGAGGAAGACTCATCAAATCTTAACCAAGTGCGAAATGTACTTCACTTTTCCACAGCTTTATTTTACACCAAAATATAATGTCGTCTAACAGGCAAACTGGGTGGTCTGTTATCCCTGCTATACAGACTACTGCAGGGAAGGTTTAATATTCAGTCTATCTGCTGACATTAGTGTGTGTGGCAAGTATACCAAAGGGGAATTTCTTACTGAGTGTAAGATGAAATTTTGTTATTTTAAAAAATTTCTATCCTAGTCAAAAAAAAAGGGAAAGATCAGGGTCATTAGGTGAAATAAGGATATGTCACACAACAGATAAGAAAAACTCCTCTGTAATCAAATGTGGCTTTCAGCAATTTCCTTCCATGAAGACGGAAGATGCACAACATCCATAGTAGATTTTGTACTAAAATCGGACGCCATTCATGATCATTCAAGGGAACCTGTCACCCCAAATAACCTTTCTAACCTATTAATACCTGCCCCTGCAGCCTTACAATACATTCTAACACATCCCTGTCTCACCTTTTTTTACTAATCTACGAGTACAATAATGTAGTTAGCAAACTTACGAAATTCTTGTCAGAGGAGCGTTCCTCCAAGCCATTTTGACCGGTAGGCCGGTCCCCTGTGCCGCGCTACCCCTGCCTCGTTGCTCTAATACGTCCTAATGGGCGTCATTATACAAATGCAGAGGTCGAGCACGATTTCAATATCACGCCCGCAACGTCACCGCTGCGACGCGGTCATGTGACGCTGGGATCACCGCGTCACTTCCGGTCGCACACAGGCAGACTTCAGCATGCAATCTGCGCGTGCGCGAAGTCTGCCTCTGAGACTTGCGACCGGAAGTGACGCGTCCCGGCGTCACATGATCGCGTCGCAGGGGTGACGTTGCGGGCGCGATATTGAAATTGTGCCCGAGCTCTGCATTTGTATAATGACTCCCATTAGGGTGTATTAGAGCAACAAGGCAGGGGTAGCGCAGCACAGGGGACCCGCCTACCGGTCAAAATGGCTTGGAGGAACGCCCCTCTGACAAGAATTTTGTAAGTTTGCTAACTACATTATTGTACTCGTAGATTAGTAAAAAAAAGGTGAGACAGGGATGTGTTAGAATGTATTGTAAGGCTGCAGGGACAGGTAATAGGTTAGAAAGGTTATTTGGGGTGACAGGTTCCCTTTAAGATGAAATTTAATATTCAATGACTATTACATATGGAAAAAAAGATTAAAGATGACAGGTGATCAGTTATCTGATGCCTGGTTCCCAAATTGGCTGTCCTTATAGACATGACTTTTATGGCAAATACTACTGCAATTGTCAAGATCCACCAATGCCCAAGGTTATTTTGCTTGTTACAATGTTATTAATTAGGGAATTGATTAAGGTGAACAAAGAAACTAGATAATTGTAGGCAAAATCCATAAAATGTATTGTTTGATTTATACTCGTATTGTTAATGCCATTCTCTTGCTTTTTCATGTTACCTTTGCCGACATCCCCTATTTGGTGTCAGCGCGGGAGATTTAAACAGCTGTCAGATCAGCTGTTTCTCCCCGCTGACACTGGCGGGAGATCAGCTGTGGCTCTGCATGATCTCCCGGTGGCCGCCGGTAGAGATTTTAATGAGATCCGCAGCGTTCTCCTGCGGTGTCATGCGGAGGACACTGCGGATCCATTGAGATCCATGCATTTTTTGTGCGCTTGCGGATAAAACAAGTGCCGCAAACGCACAAAAAAATGCTGCATGCTGCGTTTGGAGTGCGGTCGGAGGGCAAATAAATTATGCGCATCTGAACGCAAATGCGGCCAAACGCAGCCATACACAGGCACATTCGTTCTCATGTTAAACATAGGAACGCATGTGCGCAAGCGTTTGGTGCGCTGCACAAGTGTGAAGGCAGCCTAATACAGTATACATACACTGTTAATTTTTTTGTTATTTGTATCATATGTTCTTATACAGCCTCATGCGCATTTAAGCATGCCTTATGAGATAGATAGATAGATAGATAGATAGATAGATAGATAGATAGATAGATAGATAGATAGATAGAATAAAAATAGCTGCAGCACTCCAGATAGATGATGTAATCTGCCTTTATTCTGGCATCATATACAGAGTATGGCTACGTTTCGGGCTCCCTTGTCCTTCTTCTGGAAGGCTGGAAGAAGGGTGAGGGAGCCCGAAACGTAGCCAATCCCTGTATATGATGCCAGAATAAAGGCAGATTACATCATCTATCTGGAGTGCTGCAGCTATTTTATACTATATATCTGAAGCTAAGGTAAAGGCAAAGCTGAACTGCATCCAAAACGGCATTGCTGCTCCATCTATTTCTGAGGGCCGCTTTACACACACCAACTTCTGTGTCCAACTTCTGTACAGATCTCTGGTTGCAGTGAAATCATGGACACATTGTTACATTTGTACACAGCCACAAAATGGAACAATGTGTCCATGATTTCACTGCAACCAGAGATCTGTTCAGAAGTTGGTCACAGAAGTTGGTGTGTATAAAGCGGCCCTTAGATAGATAGATAGATAGATAGATAGATAGATAGATAGATAGATAAGTTCCAAAAAACAGGCAACACTCCAGTATAGGTGAAACAAGGGACAGGTTTACTTCAGCCCTCTGTGCCGCGATGTTTCAACCGTACAGGTTGTTGGGTTGAAATGTCGCACCACAGAGGGCTGAAGTAAACCTGTCCATTGTTTCACCTATACTGGAGTGCTGCATGTTGTTTGGAACTTGTTTGGTATGCAGAGGAACACTGCATTAATCAGGAAGTATTGCACCCAAGCTGGAAAAGAAGTTTGTGCTGTTTCCTTTTTTCCATGATAGATAGATAGATAGATAGATAGATAGATAGATAGATAGATATGATGAAAAAAAAAAATGAAAAAACACCACAAACATTGAACAAATGTGGACTTTAATGCCCAATGGCATGGCGTCGTTTCGGATATAGAATCCTTTCTCAAGCAGTGAACAAATGTCACTTGTTCACTGCTTGAGAAAGGATTCTAAATCCAAAATGTCGCCATGCCATTGGGCATTAAAGTCCACATTTGTGCAATGTTTGTGGTGTTTTTTCATTTTTTTCATCATATCAAAAGGATCACTTGGATGGGTGACTGGAAAAAGCTTTGCACAACAATAGAGGAATTTTTGGCGCTGTTCTAATTTTTTACTTTAGATAGATAGACAAACAGACAGACAGACACTGCTAAGTCATTTAAGGCACAGTGTACTTCCCTTCAGTCCATGTATTTTACCTACATTTGAGAAGCAAGACATGAATGGCTGATTGAAGTGTTGCAGTATCGGTTTGCACTGCACTTTTCAAGTTTATTGCACAGTTTAAAGCCGATTCTATTTTACAAGATAGCTGATCGCTTCTGAACCTTTTCTCTGAAACCTAAGACAAGCTCTTTGTTTTCTCTTTTAACCAGTGGCTGACCTCACATAAACCAGCAGACTACCTCCCTCTTAACCTCAAACAAAGGACAAAGATGGGACAGGTAATATACACCACTTTTGTTCCCCCTTTCTTACCCAGCTGGAGTTTACATGGTTAATTGTTGGTTTTAGAAAATGTTTGGAATGAGATTACTGATTAACCATCACCAAAATATATTATGTTAATGACAATGCAGGAGGATGGGATATTACATTGTAACCAAAAGTAAAAATCCACAGAGACATGCACAAGCAAGAGAGAGCTGAACAAAATATTTACATGCTCATATGCCCATATGTATGGACTAGCATGTCTGCAGAATAAGAAGTCTAAAAATGGAAGGAAAGGTTAAAGAGGATTTAAAGGATTGGTGGGGATCCGACTCCACACTGCAGTCAATCTGCTCTATCTGCTGATGGAAGAAGCTATAAGTGAACTGCAACTTCTTCAATTGTTAAAACAGCCCTATCTACCTGCACGACATCTAGTGTGCTGGGTAATGCAGCATTGTATCTGGGCACCTTCTAGTGTGCTGGGCAATAACACGTTGTATCTGCGCACCCTCTAGTGTGCTGGATAATGCAGCATTGTGCCCTTCAGACAGCTGATGAGTGCATCTTCAGAAAGGTAGATTCAACCATTATAATATTGATAGTTTGTCATGAAGAAAGAGGATTCCATATGACCAATTTAAGAGTCGCCCCTACATTTTGTCTTCATTAACTAATCACACTTAATGATCAGGTTATGTGAACTGAAATGTCCAATCCTTTTGTTCACAAGAAAGACAATCTACTACTAGATGAGTCTGGCAGTGGCTTAAGTTCCTCATACACTGTAAGCTTGCTTCCATCTTCGGTTTTGTTCCTGTCCGTGGGATCCTGTATTTTGCAGGACCCCACGGACAGGAATGGACAGGTCTGGATTGTAAACTCCGGATGCCATTTCTGTATCCGGATCTGGGATTTTGACAAATCCGGACACAGAAAGAGCTGGGGGAAGCCCGAGCCTGCAAAGCATAGGCAAGTGTTGTCGGCGCTGTTCACTTTCACTTAAGCAATGTATCTACATACACTGCTAAAGTGAAATTAAATAAAGGAATGATTAAAAATAAAAAAATAAATGGTCACCTGTCCACTGTGTGTCCCGTGATGCATCCAATTCCGATGGCTAAAGGAACTTAATAAACTGACCAGGAAGGGGCAGGGCAACCCGATCAGCTGAAGCTGATGGGTCACATGACTGGATTAGTGCGGTTTAAATCGCCTGCCAAAACTGATCAGTTTTGGCGGACAGGCGATTTAAACTGCGCTGATGCAGTCATGTGACCCATCAGCTGATCTGATTGTCCCACCCACCCCGGTCAGCTGAGTAAGGCTAGGGTCACACTTGGAGGGTGACCCACGTTTACCGGATCTGCTAATCGCATAGCAAAGCCTGCTGTAACGGCTAGCGTTAACGTCGCTCGCTGCCCGGCAACGCTGCTCCATAGTAACCCGTAATTTACCTTGGATGTGGCCGTTACAGCAGGCTTTGCTATGCGTTTAGCGGATCCAGGAAACGTGGGTCACCCTCCAAGTGTGACCCTAGCCTAAGGTCTTTTAGCCATTGAAGGTGGTTGCATCGCTAGACACAAGGCAGACAGGTGAGCATTTTTTTTTAAAGCATTCCTTTATTTAATTTCACTTTAGCAGTGTAGGTACACTGATAAAGTGAAATTACGGGAACAGAGCAGTTTTAGTGTACTGAGAATGCTCAGTACACTATAACCGGATTCGGGAAATGATCAGATTTTTTTCCTGGATCCAGTGCCCATAGACTCCCATGTTATAGACGCCGGATCGCCCCATATTCGTTTATGTCCGGTTTAGTCCGATTTTTTTCACCAGAGCCCAAAATTGGAGCAGGCTCCGATTTTGGGGCCGGGAAAAAAACAAGACAGAAACGAATCCGTGACTGAATTCACAAAACTGGATGGTCATTTATGACCAATCAGGCACCATAGGCATACATAGGAGGCTAAAAACGATCCTGTTCTGTTCTTTTAAAAACAAACAGGATGGCAAAAACCGTGGTGTGAAGCCAGACTTAGACTAATTTCGATTGAACCTGTAGATATCATCAAACACTGACAACAGTTATGTGTATGGGGGCGTCCTAACTCTCTCAGATGAGATTGAAGGAGATGAAGATCTGGCATGTCCAATTTCAGACTTTCGTAGTGATAAGTCGCAAGCAGTGGAGTCTGCCATAGGCTCTTTTGTAGATAGCTCTGGAGCACTTGACAGAATGAGCGCTTCTGATATATTGTGCATGGGGGGTCATTTGCTCTACTCTCTTCTCAGAGAATACATGAATGATCGGCAGAGCATTTGTATGTATAGGGGAGTCGGCAAATATAACCATCAGCCTAAAGAAAATATTCAGCAAACAGTTTTATATGGTCCGTTAAAATTCTTTCTCATTTCTGGTTCCTGTACCTTTGTTGGATTGCCAATATATTGGTTTCTTGTGAGTGCATATTAAGTTCTTAAATTTGCATAGAATTAATTGAGGGATTGCCTGCAATTATAAAAAAAAAAATACACCACATCCATGTCCATTAACAACATCAAGGAATTCTTTATTATTTGTGTATAAAATTATTATAACATTTCCTGATTAAAAACATTGCTCTTTGTTGTGCTTACTGGATACTTCCCATTACTCATATTGAATAGGCATAGATGCTTGCACATGGATAGCATCAGCAAAGTGCATTTTTGATCATGCTCCAACTATATACAAACACCTTTATAATAAGATCTCATTTAAATGGAGCTTATCAAATCAACAAACATAGCAAAGAAGCTAAATCAAAGATGGCTGAAAATAGTGTAAACACAGCAGGATGGGTGCGTGTAGGGCCCTGGAGTTATTATTACACTGTCTATGCGCCAACATTTCCTATTCTTGCTACTTAGTACATCTAATTACACCAATCATGAATCCATGTTATTTACAACTTCCATTCATTTATCTTATTAAAAGGGTTCCTACCTACTCTTGCACATTGACATGACATTCTTCTATAGGGATACATGAGTACCATATATCAATTCCAGATTAATTTCTGTATATAAAACAAACATCCTTTTCACTCATTGGGGAAATTAGAAAACTACATGGGCTCTGTTATTTTAGAAATATTTATATAAAACTATAACTATTTAATACAAAACTTACAGTGTATTAAACATTTATATTTCTATTTTATAGAAGTCATTGTACTACATAGGTTGGCAGCATAAAAGACTAATGTTTTTTCCAGAGACCATATTTCACTATGATAACATATAAGGAAACTTATAAAGTACAAGGCTGAAAGCGGAGACTTAACCAAATCATTGGGTGATAATTGTATGATTTTCCAGTAGTTTGAACATTGTTTTCTGTCCTCTAATTCAGCAACAATATAGATAAAAATGAATGAAAGTGATAGATTACTATCAAAAATATCATCATTTTGTTAATTTCTTGAAAAGTTGTAAAACTCCAGCATCAGATAACTCTTAGGGCCCCTTTACACGCTGAGACTTTCCAGTGATTCCACCAGCAATCCGACCTGGCCGGGATCGCTGGAAAGTCTCTATGCAGTCGCTGGTGAGCTGTCTAACAGGCAGACTCACCAGCGACCAGTGGACCAACGTCATCGTGGA
The DNA here is from genome assembly GCA_033576535.1 of Allobates femoralis. Classification (NCBI taxonomy): domain Eukaryota; kingdom Metazoa; phylum Chordata; class Amphibia; order Anura; family Aromobatidae; genus Allobates; species Allobates femoralis. The sequence goes on from JARQOC010000003.1 coordinate 575,421,934, forward strand.
AAGAATATAAACAATTTTTTCCACGATGTCGAGCACCCGCTCCTGTCTTCAGACAGACTGCGGTAAGCGGGAGCAGGCTGGTAACCATGATAAAGAATGGGTATCTAGGCAGCGCCTAATTACCCGATGTATACTTTGGTTACCAACCTTCTTCGCTTCCAGGCTGGTATCCAAGGTACACAGCGGGTATGTAAGCACATCGCTGTCCCTAGTTACCCACTGTGTACCTTGGATACCAGCCTCGAAGCGGAGAAGGCTGGTAACCAAGGTATACATCGGGTATTTAGGCGCTGCCTAGTACCTGTTGTTTACCATGGTTACCAGCCTGTGAGGTCGCTGATCGTTGGTCTCTATCTGTCACACGCAGCGATGCGTGCTGACCAGCGGGAGACCAAGGACCAAAAAATGGTCCTGAACGATGTGCAGCGATCAGCGACCTCACAGCAAGGGCCTGATCGCTGCTATGTGTCACACACTGTGACATCGTTGGTGAGGTCGCTGTTACGGTACGTCACAAAACTTGTGATGTTTCAGCGACATCGTCAGCGATGTTGTAGTGTGTGAAGTACCTCTTAGTCAACAATTTGGCAGATCTCTATCTCCCCCAGCTCACTTATACACATGAGCACTTGGCTTGGCAGAGTGTTCGTTTGTTTTTAAGAGGGAGAAAAGTGAAAGCCACTGTCATTGGCAGCTGTTTTTTTTCCTTGAAAACAAAATAATAAGCAAGAGGAAGACCACTGTCTGACAGTTTGTTCCCCAAGATTATCTACACGCCCCAATACTCATCAGATGTTTGGCTTGTCCTCCAAAAATTATCGGGTTTGACCAACATTTATCAAATATTTGTGGAGGTCTGAGAATGCATTAATTTCCGTTTTTGTTTTCATTATGAAAACATTTTGATGTTTGTTTAGTACACTTTCTCTTCAGTTTTCACTTTCGGAAGTCACTTCTTACCAATTTTTAGTTTTAATGTAATGCAGCCCCCCCCCCCATAAAAAGTCGATTTGTCCTGATAAAGTATATGGACATCAATAATGCCTCTGCTCATCTACTCTCATTTCCCCTTTCCTATCCTTAAGAAAAAATGTTTAAATATTAAAAAAGACTACCTCTGTAATATCTGAATGAATGCTATAAAAGTCATATGTTACTTTGTTTTCATTATTGTCTTTCTTGCCAAAAGTCGTTTTGTCAAAAAATAGAGAAAAGTGAATACAACCTGTGAAGAAAGATCAGCTGACTTCAAGAGGAATTTTAGTTTTTACTTATTCCTTTCCAATTTTTCTTTTAAACTTTATTCCTTAAGTCTGCGCTCCTTCTATCTAAACAGGCAGAACCACAAAGTCAACAAAGTGTCCTTTATATTAAGGTAGCGGATTCAAATAGGATTCCCAACAATAAAGAAAAAGACCAAGCCGCTCTTGTGGAGAACATATGGAAAGGGTTTCTGGGAATGACATGAAGGTGTAATAAAAGCATACTTAAATATTTGTTCTTCAGACTGTTCCCTGATTGAGTTAAGAGCCCTGACTCATTGCAGAGGTAAGCAGGGGGGCATTAAAACACCCCTTTTTTGTCTAGGTTTTTATGTGAATGGTTAACTAGCACAATTTAAAGGAATGAGATGTGCCAATGAAAGAATAATAACCTTATGTATAATGTGACGTGTAAATACTATTCAATAGGTGGTCATGGCCCAGAAACCATCCACGTCCTTATATGTAAAAACGAATGATCAGAATGGTCTTCACCCAAAAATGTTTTCAAATTCTCCAAACCAATTTTCTTCGATCAATACATGATCATTATTATTATTATTGCCCATAAACACCAAACTACACACAGCCCAAGGATATGTGGCGCAATGTCAGGAAAAAAAAGCCAGGCTCTTTTTTCTAATATTACATATACAAATTATGGTACAGCAGAATTGATGTGCTTACTACTATATATTAATTTTTTTCATCTTCTGTGACCTCTACCTCACCTAAATGCTAATACTGATCAAATGAACCAATGGCCAAAGAACAATATCAGCCTTGGCACCCTGGAGCTTCTCAATTACAGTGTGTGTGACGCTTTTGACATATAAACTAGCAAGAAGATAAAGGAGGCATGGCCTGAACACAAGTATCTTTGTTACTAACTATATGGATGCATTATATCAACTTAGTCCACATTGCATTGATTAGCAAAATAGCAACAACACTCAAGAAAGCCAATAGTAAAAGGGTGACTTCAGACATTTCAATGTTAAATTGAGGACCTCAGAAGGTGGGCCATTTTGTATTCATTGGCCTTTGTTCTCCTACTTATGCTGAAATAACGTGTAAATGGGCTAAATAAGAGAAAGATTTGGGATTGACAAACAATGCATCTTCTTTCAGTGTGCTAATTCCTCGCCATTCCTTTCTTGAAAAGGTTTAACTGCTTGACTGAAAGCCTTGAGCCCTGCATAACCCTCAGACATACTTAGCCGAATAACAACTTCCTTTATTGAGTAACAACTCCAAAGGGACTAAACAACTTGAAATGTCTGTCTGTTTCCTGGTCAAGAGGGACTCGGAAAGGCGAAGACTGTGATCCCAGACTCTAAAGTCCCATGCAACAAAAACAAAACTCCCTTTCTAAATATGAAAAACGTTATCGTCAGTGTCTAATCAAAACACGTATTGCAAATGCATGGACAAACAAGCAGGAGAGACAAGATTGCCAGATTCTTCAGCCTACTCTGATAATGTCATGTTTTATGGATTCGCTTGAACTGATTCCATGAAATATTATATTTCATAGAATCCTTTATAATACTTTACTAAGACAGTTGCTTAATGTTACAATGCTAAAACAGTTTTCCAGTAGTCAGTGTCGTCCTTTCCGCACCTCTATGTGGCTACTGCTCACTACACTCATACACCCCGAAATGAAGCAATTGAGTGGCCTTAGAGGGACACCAAGGAGAATGTGCCCGTTCACACTGTATTCATCCCAGACTGACACTGTGGGCATGTGGCCAGGTTTAGGTAGTGTCAGTGCGTATTTTCACACTAAAAGTCATGTAGTATAAATCCAACCTAAAACTCCCATACACATTAGACTAATGTCAACAGAGCAAGTGCTCCTGTCTATGGGAGAGTAAAGCGAGTTGACTGCTGGCCAAACTATCCATAAATAAATATAGGGGAGACTCACATCTAACCCAAGAACAGGGCTCTTACTTCACCACTGGAAATGGAGCCGTGACCAAGCCTACATGGGTCCCTCCATTCACTAGTATAGAACTTCTAAAAATTAGGACGAATGCACATCCAACCTGTACATATCACAGGTTAGCATCAGCTGACTGCAGCCTTCTCAAACACATATTTATTTTCACAGTCACCTGTTTTATTATTATTATAGAGCACCATTGATTCCATGATGCTGTACATGAGAAAGCTTTACATACAAACAAGTTAAAAATACAATGAACACACTAACAGTGACAGACCGATACAGAGGGGAGAGGACCCTGCCCTTGCGGGCTTACATTCTACAGGGCAGTGGGGAGAGACAGTAAGTTGGATCTGCTCTGGTGGTGGTGGAGCGCCGAGTCCAATGGTGGTGGAGCGCCGGGTCCAATGGTCTGTGACGCTACAGCGATCTCGTTATGTGTGACAGGGCCTTTAATGTGCGGTTGGAAAGGTAGGAGGAAATCCAGGAGAGGGCAAGGTCAGTGATACCAATGGAAGAGAGGATCTGTAATAGGAGGCAGTGGGCGACTGTGTTAAATGCAGAGGACAGGTCAAGAAGGAGGAGGATGGAGAACTGTCTGTTAGCTTTGGCCGTAAGTCATTAGTAATTTTGGTCAGGGCAGTTTCAGTGGAGTAGTGGGGGCGGAAGCCAGATTGAAGGTTGTTAAAGAGGGAGTTAGATGAGAGGTGGGATGAGACTACAGTGTGGACATGCTTTTCGAGACGTTTGGAGGCGAACAGGAGCAGGGATATGGGCTGATAGCTGTATGTAGAGGTGGGGTGGAGGGATGTTTTTTTTAAGAAAGGTGTAATTCTTGCGTGTTTGAATGCAGAAGGAAAATTACCAGAAGTTAGTGATAGGTTGAAGAGGTGAGTTAGGGCTGGAATGAGTGTGGTGGTGAGGTTGGGGAGAAAGTGAGATTGGATGGGGTCTAGTGCACAGGTGGTGAGGTGTGATCTGGAGAGGAGGTGTGTGATGGAGGGGAGGAGGGTTAGTGGGGGAGGGGAGTGGTCTGGTATACATAGGGGTTGTGGTGGTTGGGTAGCAAAGACTTGTCTGATCTGATCAATCTTGCTATTGAAGTGTGTTGCAAAGTCTTCTGCAGAAATATGAGAAGTAGGAGGGGACAGTGGGGGGCGAAGGAGGGAGTTAAACGTGTTTAATAACTGCCTGGGGTTGTGAGACAAAGAGGATATGAGGGTAAGGAAGTAATTCTGTTTAGTGGTGGTGAATGCTGACTTGAATCTCTGAAGTGCCCTCTAGACTGTGAGCACTCGCGGACAGGATCCTCGGCCCTATTGTACCCGTATGACTGATTTGTCATCGTTTTTACCACTTGTCTTTGTCTACCCTCTCACTTGTAAAGCGCCATGTAACCTAATGTTACATAAATACTTAATAATAATAATAAAGTGCTTGTTTGAATACTGTGTAGTCTTCTTGTGAATGAGTTTTCTTCCAGCGCCGCTCAGCAACCCTAGACACCCGCCACAGCTTTTTAGTGGTGTCTGTGTGCCAGGGTGGTCTGTTGATTTGTCATGTTCTGCCATGAGCAAGTAGGGCAACTGCATCAATAGCTGATGTGAGTGTAGAGTTGTAGAAAGTTGTGGCATTATCTGTGTCGTGGAGTGAGGATATGGATGATAGTGGTAAAATGGCATTGGAGAGTGTGTGAGTGTCAAGATGTGTGAGGTTTCAACGATGGTGTGCGAGTTGGTGGACATGGGGGACAGGTGAGGAAGACAAGAATGAGAAAGTAGATGGTGGACACAGATGGGGAGAGGGGAGGTTGTGGGGTTAATTAGTGAGCAGAGGCGGGTGAAGATGAGGTCTAGTGTATGTCCGTATGTGTGGGTAGTTGTGGAGGACCATTGAGTTTTAGGCCATTAATCAATAGATTATTGTAACAGGAACTCATCACTTGGCTCTATGTCAATGAAAGGTCTGCTAGATTTGTAATTAGCAAGGAAATTCATTTCCATACAAATGACAATACTAATTAACAACACCAAAGATCCTGAGAAAGGCAGGTTTCCTGAAAACATCTGAGTGCTAGATAAATGTGATTAATTCTCTCCTACTGTCAACATTTTCCTCCACAGCACTTACACCACAGATGGGTGTTCCCATTAGATTTACAAGTAAGAAGTATACCCCGTGCAGGGAGATATTTGATGGAAATAGAACGACCATTTTAATCATGAAATTCCAACTATTGGTCAATGATTATTTTTTTCATAAAAAAAAGCAATTTATGCATCTAGTATGCATAGGCATGTGATGCTTACCCTGCACACTAGGAAACTACTTGAAACAGGTATTTCTGGTAAGTTTGATGTAGATGCGGGTTAACTAAATTTTGGGCAGTTTTGATTAAATAGTCCAAGTTTGCATGTTCTCCCCGTGTTTGCATGGGTTTCCTCCAGGCACTCTGGTTTCCTCCCACATTTCAAAGACATACTGATAGGATGTTTAAATTGTGAGCCCCAGGAGGGACACTGTTGCAAATGTATGTAAAGTGCTATGGAATTAATAGTGCTAAATAAATGAATAAATATTAATATTATATTATTAAACATCTGTGAAGCTAAATATACACAATAGACAGGGCGGAACTACCGTGGTGCAGCTGGTGCAGCTGCACCAGGGCCCCGACCGGCTAGGGGCCCCTTCAAACCTGGAGGGGCCCCCAGCCGACCCCCGCAAGCCGCCGACAAAGAAGGAGGTATCAGGCAAGGAACAGAGAGCTTCCTGCTTCCCCTGCCTGATCCCGCCCCCCCCTCTACTCTGCCCCTCCGCTCCTACAACGTCCGGCGCGGCTCACCAGGTAGGAGAGCACCGTGCCCGCGGCTCCCAGCGGCTTCCAGCGGCTCCCAGCAGCACCCCCCCAGGGCCGCGCCGTCGCCCAGTAGCACCCGCTACCCCCCCCACCCTCACCTGCACCCGGCCCCCGGGTGACGGTCCGCCCCTGACAATAGATATATTTCAGATATTTACACTAATTTAATGGCATTTGCCAAAGGTCTAATATTTATGGGACTAAGCTTTTCTATGTCCGAATGTCTATTATTTTGGAAACCAAGGGTTAAAATAGTAGACTTGCCCCAGAGATTCTGCCAGAGAACAAGGTGACCATCCTTTAATCCCTCTACTACATGATTATGGGGAGCCCAGACTGGCAACTGCTACATTATACGTTTGCCCATCATTATGGCTGTTATTTATTATGTATTATTCTTCCTGGACACTTTATAAACCCTGGTATAAAGCCTCTATATACACCTTGTGTTGGTTTTACTGCTGCAGCCAGGGTGTATTCCTCATTTCAAAGGGAGAACAAGAGTATAAGGCTGGTTTCACATTGCGTTTTAGTTCAATCCGATGCTGTCTGATGAAAATCGGACAGTATCAGATCCGAATCAGCCGCCATGTTATCAATGGGGATCGGATCAGATTTGGCACGATTCTGTCCGATTTTTTGCGGGACCAAAAATCGCAGACTGCTGCGATTTTAGCTCCTGAAAAAAGTTGGAGAGAATAGGATCGGAAGCAAATCGGATGGAAATTACGCCAAATCCGATCCGATCCAATGACTTTAACATGGGGTCCTATTGAGCAGGGTCCGAGGAAACATCTGATGTCTCCTCGGACCCGATTTTAGTGTACTGAGCATGCTCAGTACACTAAAACTATTGTGTGCCGCCTATTTCACTTCCGCAATAAATATAGATACATTGCGGAAGTTAAATATAACTAAAATCAAGTGTTTAAAATAAAAAATCTTTATTCTCACCTGCCAGCGCTTCCCCGGCGTCTCCATCAGCTCCCGCTCGGTAAACAGGACTTGGGATGATGTCACAACCTAATCAGCTGATCGGGTCACATGAGCGGTTACCGCGGTAACCGCTCATGTGACCCGATGATGCTTCTGACATCATCGCAGGTGCTGTAAAACCAGTCGGGAGCTGATGGAGACGCCGGAGGAGCGCTGGCAGGTGAGAATAAAGATTTTTTATGTTGGAATGACAGGAGGAGCGGGGAGAAGAGGAGAGGACAGGGAGAAACAGGGGGACAGCAGGGAGAAAACAGGGACAGCAGGGGAAAACAGGGGGACAGCAGGGGACAACAGGGGGACAGCGAGGGACAACAGGGACAACGAGATGACAGGAGGCAGAGAGGAGGGGGAGTGAGGTGACAGGAGACCAAACTGATCCTGCAAAATGTCAGAATCGGATGCCTATTTGGCATCCAATTGCAGGGATCAATTTGGATCTGATGATGTCTGATTTTCATCGGAAAGCATTGGATTTAACAAATACGCAATGTGAAACCAGCCTTAGAAGTCCAAAATTGGACATACTGGATCATTAACTTTCCTGACAATCATCTGTCTGGAGCCCATATACAATCGGCTAGATCAATATCGATACAAGTGGGTTAGGTTGAAGTCTAAAGGTGGGGTCACACGCGGCGATCATCGCCGCAAAGTGACGTCACAGCGAAGTCGCGGGCGATATTGCAAGTGCGTCGCGCTGTGTGACAGCGCGACGCAACTGCAAATTATCGCTGGTCGCAGGTTGACAGGTTTATGAACATGTTCATAAACCTGGCAACCTGCGACCAGCGATTAGGCTGGATCGCGCCGTCTGACACTGTTGGCGGCGCGATCCAGCCTATATCACAGCGTAACTGAGCCATCGCTCGCTGGGCTTAGCCCAGCCCAGCGAGCGATGGCTCCGCCCACATCGCTGCCGCGTCACCGGCAACGTCGTGCCGTGTGACAGCTGGCCTGCGATGTCGGAAGCGAGCGGGCACCTGCGCATCGCTTCCGACATCGCAGGCCAGATCGCCGCGTGTGACCCCAGCTTTATGTTTACAGGGAGGGCTTTACCTTCACCTTAATTCTAAATGAATAGTCAAAATCATTTATCTGTTTGCCATACATTTCTAACATATCTTTAACCTTGATCTGGAGATTTTCTTGAACACTATCCAAACACTTTAAGGACTTCGTACACAGTAAAGTAACGTAGGGTGAACATGCCAATTTTGGGCTTATCATATACAATTGAGTCCACACGTTCCGTTTTTTTATCTATTTTAAGAATACAGAAATAGAAAAAACACTGGATTTTTTTTCATTCAAATGCATGAAAGAAATGTCCCCAAATGTCTTTTGTTTGTTGTACTGCTGGAATCTTTGGTTAGGTTGGAAAAAAGTGTAGCGTGAAACTTTTTTCCCCGGCTATAATGAAATGGATGGCAACTGGATGTTTTTTTTTAACATTGGAGTCTTAATGAAATGGATCCGTTAAATAAGCGATCCAAATTTCTTCCATCTGAAACAGATTTATTTCTTCCTGCAGACTCACTCAGATGACCATGAACATCGGTCCAATCACGGACCGCAATGCAGTGACTAACCACGGGTCTTCTGACCCGAGTTCAGCAGTCGCATAGGCGAATTTACGCTGCTGAGTTCGGGTCAAATAACCCACGGCCAGTCACCGCATTGCGATCCATGATCAGACCGATGTGTTCAGATGTGTGGATGAGCCCTAATGTGTATATGGGCTTCCTGATTCTCAACAAACTGATGACTTCTGGGGTGAAAGGTAAATCTGAATGCATTTTTAAGAACCTTATCCTTCTGTTGCCTCCCGGTGAAAAACCAAAACCAGCAATATCTGGAAGTAGCTTCCCTTCACCTCCTAAATTACCCAGCATTCATGTCTATAGTGGAGTTGGTAACAAAAATCGTCCACCCGCTATCTATGGCTGCTTTCACACTGGCATATTTTCAAATCCATGTAGTTACATGAAATTCATGTGCAGTCATGCACAGGCATGGATCTGTGCAAAAGGATGCCAACGAATGTCCACAGAATGTTTTTTTTAACGGATTCGTCATCAGTCACCAGAGATAGGGGTGGGAGGAGCTGTACCTTGCTTGTGAGAATGGCTAGTACAGCAAAACGGATGTTTCACAGATCTGTTCTTTTCGTGTATCCGTACGGATCCGTATAGCACTCTATGTTAATTTCATATGGACAGATACGAATCCGTGTCATACAGCCAGATCAGAATATCCCATACACTACACTGATGAGGGGCAGTTACCCTGAAACACAGCATCTGTAGTTTGGGGTTCTGATCTGGCACAAATCCTTAGTCATATTAAAAGACTTGTCAGAAAGTCCACTATGACTTTGAGGAGCTACCTAAAGGTGGCGCTGGAGTTCGTCCACTTTCTCTCTGAAGTGAAAATTTGCACATTTCATTAGTGAAATTCCTAAAGATCACAATGTCCAAAACGCACCTCTCTTTCAAGAAAAAGATAAATATATTCTAACCCAAGAGATGAAGATTGGTTCCCTAGTAAAACATGCAGATCAAACATAAAGACAATGAAACAAGAATAAATTGGAACAGTTACAATTTCAATGTTATTATTGGGAACAAAGAGGAGATACAAGACCAAGACATGCATGCCAAGACACATGAATAGAGATCGCTCTGCAGATATCAGATCACTTCCACTTGGAGCAAAAGAGAAACTTAACCTCAATGGGGAAAAGTCAGCATTTGTCTGTTACAGAACCTTCTACAAGGACTTAAACAATAATACATGCAAACCTAGTGGGACCAGCAAATATTTATCACCGTATCCAATTATTATTAAAAAATAGGAATCTGCTATGAATTATAAACTGAATGTGACTGTTATGGAAAACATTTCTATATTCAGATGTCTGCATCAGAGATAAATAATTGGATCAATATTGATAAGAAATATGACGGTACAATGGACTCCAACAAACACTGATCTGCTCTGTAACTACAATAGGTACGAGGGTGCAATCGCACCTGGGCTTTGGACACAAGGGAACCCCAAAAATCCTTTTTACCTATATAAAAAGACCGATACTATTAAAAACCTATAGTAATTGGGAGGCCCTGTTGGAGCTTTTACATTGATGTCCATGAGCTTCAAATTACACCATTGACCTTCACTATATTAAAAAATGACTGAACACAATTATCATACTCTGTCACATTGGCCGCAAATCTTTGTATCTATTTGGCTACAATGAAAATGTCTGATATTAAAGGTAACCTCATAATTGTCGAGAAACATTGCTGATCTGCAGGGGCGTAACTACAATAGGTGCAGGGGTTGCGATCGCACCCCGACCCTGCAGCCTAGGGGTGCCCCAAAAGTCCCTTTGGCCCATAGAAAAAGACTAATACTATTAAAGATTTGCAATAATTGGGGAGTTGGAGGTTTCGCATCGAGGCCCCTGGGCCTGAAGTTACGCCACTGCTGATCTGTGTTTACAAGTTATTTGGGGTGAAGAGCATTGAAGTGGAATATTCCCCACTTTTTGTGTAGTTACACGCTCTAGATGAATGGAACTGTAAAAAAGTGATGGATCTCTTTCCTTTGTGCATGAACTCCCACATGGAAGTAAATATCTCTGGGTGATGTGTTCCTGAAAATAAAGTCATAAATATCTGCAAAGTAATGTCACTTAAATTAAATGGAACAAAAGAACATCATGGTGTCTAAACGCAAGGGCGTCTCTCAAGAAGAGGAGACACAGGAACGGAGCAGCTATCAGACACTATTCCGCTCATTCACAACTTCTGTCAGAACATGGGAAATTATCAATGTACAATTTTAAAATTACACATCTCAAATGTTTCTTCTGAATATACAATACAAATGTCAACCAGAGAAAAAACACTAGATCTGGTGATGAATATTTAGAAAATAGAGAGCCAAGTACCAGATGCTGCTATTTGTATCCTGCCAGGAAACAGCATACAAGGCTACTACCCATGGATTATAACAATGGAACAAGTTTACCCTGGATTATAACAATGGAACAAGTTTACCCTGGATTATAACAATGGAACAAGTTTACCCTGGATTGTAACAATGGAAACAATGACAGATTTTTGGATTTGAAGTTGAGCCCTAGTATATACCTAGAATTACTCCAATATCTATTAATAAAAAAGAACACTGTGTGGGTTAAATCAGAAGGGTGTGAACATAGCTTAAAGGGATTGAACACCTTTTGGGGCTTACTTAAATATATGAATTTTGGACTAAAATTTTTGTAATTGGATTCCATTTCAAATGTTGCACCATTCACCTTTTACAGGTTCTTTGTTTTCCTACATATTCAATTTGAATGCAGACCATGACCATAAATTAGCTGAGAGGAGCTCAAGAAAAAAACAGATGAGTTACAAATAGTGATGAGCGAGTAGTAAGATCGGGTTCGGATAACTCTAACCGAATACTTTGAATTGTTTCAATATTCGTATCCGAGTCAGTTCCCCATTGACTTGCATTGGATTTGTTAAGGGCCTGTCACACGTGTCAATGTCGCCGGCGATATCGCTCATGCGTCACAAATTATTAATCGCCTGAGCGATGTGGAATTATCGCAGGTAAGATGTCACACGCGTCAATATGACCCAGCGATGCGGTGATGTCGCCATCTTGCGAGCGATTTTATTTAGTCGCTTGTACGTTGTCAAAATAGAAAATACGTCGCTGAGTTTAGTGTCACACGCAGCGATGCACAAGGTCTACTGAGCGATGAGCGACAGGTTTTACATCTGGCAGTGAAACCTGCGATCGGCGATCAGCGACATATCGCTGGTTGCATCGCTTGGTCACACGCTTCAATGTCGCTCCTGCGTCACTTTTAAGTCGCTTGAGCGACTGAAAATCCGTGACGTATGAGCGACATTGACAGCGATATCGACGTGTGTGACATCCCCTTTACTCGTTCAAAGTATTCAGTAGAGTCAACTGAATCTGAGTATCTTATCACTCGCTCATCACTCGTTACAAAATTTCCTGATAGACCTTCAGATGGAGCTCACTAACAGATTCTCAGGTGAAGACCAGTTAGTGCAGCATTCCTCACACACTGACCAGCACCGCTGTCCATACAATGGCTGCTGGCGGAAAAGCATGTGACCACACCTGTCCATCAGCCTCCCCCAATAGAAAAGTAGCTTTCACATGTAAGGTCTTTTACTATTGGAGGAAACTGATGGACGGATCACATGATCTTTCCCTGGGAGACAATATATGGAAAGAAGCAGTGGTGTACCAACAATGGCAACAGAGCATGCAAGTGCTATGGGGCTCGTGAATCAAAGTGGGAAACCCAGTGCCAGCACCAAGCCCCCCTACCGACATCGCACTTTCAACCGTTTGCTGAAAGAGTGAGCAGCCCGCTCCCTCCTCTACCATGCTCCCATTGTGTCAACGCTTTGACATCTCTGAGTGCAGCTGGCATGACAACTTCATACTGCGCGCCCGATGTGCAGATCTACAGAACACATGCTACTGCAGATACCGAAGCAGAGGGGGAAAGAGGAGAGGTGAGTGTTTATTTATATTTTTTAAGTCACTGAGTACACTGATAGCAAATGTCCAAAATATTATATGTATGACTATGGGCTATGCGTTATATTAGACTATGGGAGAGCATTATAATACATGTAAGACTGTCGGGTGTGGATTATAATATATGGAGGTCTATGGGGGTACATTATGCTATATGGAGGACTATGAGGTGAATTAGACTAAATGAAAGAATATGGGGGTGCATTATAATCTGTGAAGGATTATGGGGGGAGCATTAAAATGTATGGAGGACTATGGGATAGATTATACTATATGGAGGAGTATAGGGTACATTATTGTATATGGAGGACTATGGGGTGCATTATACCATATGGAAAATGATGGGGTGTACCTAATTCTATATTGAGGACTATGTGTGGTCAATTATACTATATGGAAGGTTATGTGGGGGTCATTATAATGTTTGGAGAGCTATGAGGAAGCCTTTATACTTTATGGAGGTCTATTTGAATTTGAGGGCCACTGTACTGTGTAAGCAATTGTACTGTACAGTATAAAGTCTAGAGTAAAGTCAATCATACTGTGGGAGGGCTGTGTGGAGGCATTATACTGTTTGGAGGACCAGTGGGGGCCATTATACAGTGTGAAGAGGTGTGGGGTCCATTATACAGTATGTAGGCCCATTATAGTGCATGGAGGGAAGTGTGGGGGGCACACTTGGGGATAGTTGAGGGGGGTACAATAGGGTCATCATATTGTTTGTGTGGAGAGTACTGTGAAGGAATTCAATGTGGAGGAAGCATTTAATTTGCAGGTATACTGTATAGGTGAAATGAAAGGGGAATTTAGCAGTTTCAATAGGAGGAAAATTACCTTGTAAGGGCTGTGAGGTTATGAGATTTGATCTTACGTTACCCAGACGAATGTTAATTAAATGATTTATTTTTCAGGGGGTAGGGGGGTTAGAACTCCTGCTATGGAAACCCATGATTTCTATGGACGCCGCCACAGAAATGCTGGCTATTTTGAGAGGAAAGCTGCACTAACAAGAGAAGATGGCTGAGCTTTTTACTTGATATTTCGTCAATGAGACCCTTCCATCAGCCTAACAGGAAAGTTTGTAACACTCTTTTATCTGTCTTTTTCTCATCTGATTTATGGCCAGGAAAACAAAGAGTGTGTAAAAGTATAGTCGATCAGCAGATGTTTATAGACATAAATTAGTCCATCTTCTTAAATTGGTCAAATTGCTTGTAAAAGTTGTTCACCTCTACAATCTACCACAATTGGCTGGTGAAGCAGGAAAGGAGTGCAACTCTTTCAAGCTCTTTGCCAGGGAAGCTGACCATATCAAGCTAATTGATCTGTCCAGCTTTAACGGTTCTGCCCTCCTGGCAAAGCCCAAGATTTGAGCAGCAGCACAACCATGCCCATGCTTCTGAAGACAGAACATAGCACAAACCCTTTAAAGGGTTATCTAGGATTTAAAAAATTAATAAATAAATAAATGTGCTTAAGCACCAACAGGCAGGTAGTTGCCACCTGCCTGCCTGTTGTGCCCGACACCGTTCACCGCCGTTCATCCCCACCACAGAGCGGTCACAGACCACTCCTGGCAGTAACAGCATGGCAGGGTAGACAAGAGTGGCAGCGGCTTTTCCACTCTGCTCTGTGGAAGGGGCGGGACTGCCAACCTCAGCCAGCTACCTGATTGGGGGGAGTCAGCTGTCAATAAGTGTGACCTTGGGCTCTGACGCCCAGTGACAGAGGATGAAAAGTCGCCCCTCCGTAGACGTGACATCAGCGGAAGTGGCAAGATCACTGCCGGGGACGGTCAAGACTGCTCCATGTCGCCGGTGAATGGCGCCAGGCACAACAGGCAGGCCTGTTAGTGCTTAGGCATATTTTTTGTTTTTGATAAATCCAGGATAACCCCTTTAAGCCTGTGGCCTCCTATTTGGATAAAAAAAAAAATGAGTTTAGTGATAGTAATCTGAACACAGCTCTGTTGAAAATAGGTTATAAATAATAATGTCCAAGACAACTGTATATTAGATTATATTTTGTCTACTCCTATATCGAACTGTGTAACAATTGCCTAAACACTAAACTTTTCATCACAAGTAACAGATCATCCAACTGTGCACTTTCAAAAGGGGTCATCATAAATCAACAAAGGATAAAGAGAAAACTGTCTACAAAACTCAGATCAAATGTCTCATATCACACAAGAGGCAGAGACCTCCTCCCCTCCCCCTTCCTCCAGGTAATAGAACAAATGGCAGCCAGGCTCAGGACCCTGGAGCTGGGTAACAGGAAGTCCACAAACCAAGCATCTGTCACCTCCTGGGGAGAGCTAAATGGATTAGAGCAGGACTAGGAGAAGAAAAGTTCTTTCAAAACATGCATTTGATTAACATGTCCACTCCAATCTCCAACATCACTTCTGCTCCCCTGAGCTATGATCACAAATCCCTGCTGCACTTTAAACTGTAGGAATTCTCAGCTCAGTAGGGGGAGAGGAGAACAAAATGAACAGTCAAACACCCCAGATTCCTGAATGGATTGACACCGGATTGACCCATACTGAAACAAAGTGCTTAAATAGAGAGAGCCTTGTATTTGTGCTCAATTGTAGAGATCAGCAGGGTATATGTGGTGTACACAGCATTGGCCACATTGTCCACCAAGTCATTGTATGGGCTGATAAGATTAGCGCTGGCCACACTTGGATCATACTTTTCAATGGTATTTTCCACGCACTTATGACCTTACTGTGATCTAGGCAATCCAGTCCTTATAAAGCCACCAATATACTAGTCCATATGGCTGTTTCCACTGCACCAGAAGGAGATAACAATTACAAGTATTATTCCATTGTCACTGGTCAGACAAAGCATCAATGTATCAAGCATAAGGCTAATAAGGTAACATTATAACCTTCAGAGAGGACCAGGGTGATCTTCTGTACCCCAGGCTGGGATTTGAAACTAGTCTCTGCCCACATACATACATACGTGGTGTCTGCCCACATACATAGTCTGCCCACATACATACATAGTCTGCACACTGACCACATACATACATAGTCTGCCCACATACATATATAGTCTGCCCACTGACCACAAACATACATACATACATAGTCTGCCCACATACATACATAGTGTCTGCCCACATACATACATACATAGTGTCTGCCCACATACATACATACATAGTCTGCCCATATACATAGTGTCTGCCCACATACATACATACATAGTGTCTGCCCACATACATACATACATAGTGTCTGCCCACATACATACCTAGTGTCAGCCCACATACATACATATTCTGCCCACATACATACATACATAGTGTTTGCCCACATACATACCTAGTGTCAGCCCACATACATACATATTCTGCCCATATACAGTGCTTGCCCACATACATATAGTGTCTGCCCACATACATACATACATAGTTTCTGCCCACATACATATAGTGTCTTCCCACATACATACATAATCTTCCCATATACATAGTGTTTGCCCACATACATATAGTGTCTGCCCACATACATATAGTGTCTGCCCACATACGTACATAACCATAGTCTGCCCACATTCATACATACATAGTATGCCCATATACATAGTGTCTGTCCACATACATATAGTGTCTGCCCACATACATACATAACCATAGTCTGCCCACATTCATACATACATAGTATGCCCATATACATAGTGTCTGCCCACATACATACACAGTCTGCCCACTGCCCACAAACTATACAGTACATACATACATATTGTATGCCCACATACATACATAGAGTCTGCCCACTACCCACATACAAGAAGCTTGGGCACTCCTGATTGGGCTCAGGTGGTAGTGAAAGGCAGTGCTGTTTGCATATTGCACCCATTCCCTTTACCACCACCCTCCCACCATTATCACTTTAGTGGCCATTTAGCAGCTACCCCTGTCCTCTATAGGAGATATAATAAAAAGTTGCATTTTCCAGCAGTCGGCTAGTAATGTACATTGAATTCAATAAAGGAAATAATCACAAGTGAAAGAAGCAAATATTATAAGAAAGATGTGGCATTTTCATAATGGCTCTTTTCAATGTAACAATACAGTATAAATCAGTACTCCAATCTTCATCCATGTGTTTAGTGACCCTCCCTGTCAGGACCACCTCTATGAGATTAATAACTAATAATGCCACCATAAGTGGGGGTCACTCAGGATGATGAAGTCCACCATTGCCTCCCACCACTCCACATTTATGTGTAGAGTGGCCCTCCATGTGAGGACCACCTCTACAAGAGTAATAATAATTAATAATGCTTTCCCCCCAAGTGGTTGGTCACTCCATGCCAGGAAGACCTATAGCATTAATAACTCATAATGCCCCAATAAGTGTGGCGGGTCACTCAGGATGAAGCCCACCATTACCGGCCACCACCCCACAGTCATGTGTAATGACCCTGCCTACCAGCACCACCTCTATGAGATGAATAACTAATAATGCCCTATAAGTGGTCGGGGGTCACTCAGGACGAAGCCCACAGTCACCTCCCACCACCCCACATGCATGTGTAGTGACCCTCCATGATAGGACCACCTCAATGAGATTAATAACTAATAATGTCCCCTAAAGGGGGGTTTCACTCAAGATGAAGCCCACCATCGCCTCCCACCACCCCACATTCAAAGTGTAGTGACCCTCCATGCCAGGAGCACCTATATAGAATTAATAACTCATAATGCCCCCATAAGTGTGGCGGGTCACTCAGGATGAAGCCCACCATTACCTTTCACCACCTCACATTCATGTGTAATGACCCTCCATGATAGGACCACCTCTATGAGATTAATAACTAATAATGCCCCCATAGGTGGTGGGGGGGGGTCACTCAGGATGAAGCCCACCATTACCTTCCATCACCCCACATTCATGTGTAGTGACCCTCCATGATAGGACCACCTCTATGAGATTAATAACTAATAATGCCCCCATAAGTAGTGGGGGGGGGGGTGACTCTGCATGAAGCCCACCATTACCTTCCACCACCCCACATGCATGTGCAGTGACCCTCCATGATAGGACCACCTCTATGAGATTAATAACTAATAATGCCCCCATAGGTGGTGGGGGGGGGGTCACTCAGGATGAAGCCCACCATTACCTTCCATCACCCCACATTCATGTGTAGTGACCCTCCATGATAGGACCACCTCTATGAGATTAATAACTAATAATGCCCCCATAAGTAGTGGGGGGGGGGGGGTGACTCTGCATGAAGCCCACCATTACCTTCCACCACCCCACATGCATGTGCAGTGACCCTCCATGATAGGACCACCTCTATGAGATTAATAACTAATAATGCCCCCATAGGTAGTGGGGGGGGGGTCACTCTGCATGAAGCCCACCATTACCTTCCACCACCCCACATGCATGTGTAGTGACCCTCCATGATAGGACCACCTCTATGAGATTAATAACTAATAATGCCCCCATAGGTGGTGGGGGGGGTCACTCAGGATGAAGCCCACCATTACCTTCCATCACCCCACATTCATGTGTAGTGACCCTCCATGATAGGACCACCTCTATGAGATTAATAACTAATAATGCCCCCATAAGTAGTGGGGGGGGGGTGACTCTGCATGAAGCCCACCATTACCTTCCACCACCCCACATGCATGTGCAGTGACCCTCCATGATAGGACCACCTCTATGAGATTAATAACTAATAATGCCCCCATAGGTAGTGGGGGGGGGGGGTCACTCTGCATGAAGCCCACCATTACCTTCCACTCCCTTCAGCCAAACACAAGGGTCCTGCAGACAATCCTAGAGTCTGGACTCAAAATGAGGAGAGGGCTGCAGCGCCCAGATGGTACCCCACATGTAGAGATATGCCAGTCCCCTGTGCCCACATGTGGCAGTATACAGTACATGGTCCTCTTACCTGCAGCCCGATGGAGCAGCACAGTGTACAGTGCCAGCAGCCCCAGCACGGCAGCTCCATGCCCCTCAGCTCTCCTGGGCATCCTTACAGCATCCAAAGTTCCTTAGAAGGCTGAAGTTGGCAGATGTGGAGCAGGGCAGGGTCTGGCGGGCATCCCCTGTGCCGCCTCTGCTTGTCTCCAGCTCCTACAATCGGCTCTTTGTCGTCCTGCTCTGCTGTTACCTCCTGCCTTCACCTTTCTTGCTATAGACACCGAGGGTGGCACTGATGCAGCAGTTATGTGCCCAGGGTCACCATCCTTGTAAGCTCCACACGGGACATGGACGGAACAAAAGTAACGAACTTAAGGGAAAATACAAAGTTAGTAGCAGTGAGAGTGGCAGAGCCCGGCGGTGTGTGAGCACTGTGAGGGGAGGTAGAGTGGGCAGGCTCTGCTCCTGCCCCCTGCCAACAGCAGCCTGACGTCAGGGGGAGCGCCCTCTGCTGGACAGCTGGGAGGAACTGCAAGGACCAGGGCAGTGAGAGCACAGGGGCAGGGTATGTCCTCCCACTGTATGTACAGAGAAGGCTGGCGCTTTATACATCACATTATTATGCATCTTATGGGCGTCCATTCATACACTGTTACCAGTTCAGGGCACATAGTCCTGTCCAGAACTATATACACATATGAGCTCGTCTATTGCAGGATGAGTTGTTCTTTTGAATAACATCATTTATCTTACCATACAGTGTGCTGGAGAATAGGAAAGAAATCCAAGTGTGCGGAAATAGCAAAAAATAGAATGCAATTGCACCTTTGTTTTATTTTTTATCCTACTAATAAAAAAATAGACATGTTTGGTATCGCCAGGGCTGCCACTAGGAATTTAGGGCCCCCTGTCTGCCAAAATTGTGGGGCACCCCTGAGACTCCACCCAGCCTGCACCCATGCTCTGCCCCCATGCTCTGCCCCACCCATGCTCCACCCATGCTCCACCCATGCTCCGCCTCCACCCATGCTCCACCCATGCTGCGCCTCCACCCATGCTCTGCCTCCACCCATACTCTGCCCCACCCATGCTCCACCCATGCTGCGCCTCCACCCATGCTCTGCCTCCACCCATACTCTGCCCCACCCATGCTCCACCCATGCTGCACCTCCACCCATGCTCCACCCATGCCTGCCTCCACCCATGCTCCACCCATGCTCCACCCATGCTCTGCCTCCACCCATGCTGCGCCTCCACCTATGCTCTGGCCTCCACCCATGCTCCACCCATGCTGCGCCTCCACCCATGCTCTGCCTCCACCCATACTCTGTCTCCACCCATGTTCCACCTCCTCCCATGCTCCACCCATGCTCTGCTCCACCTATCTTTGCCTCCACCCATGCTCTGCCTCCACCCATGCTCCACCCATGCTGTGCTCCACCCATGCTCTGCCTCCACCCATGCTCCACCCATGCTGCGCCTCCACCCATGCTCTGCCTCCACCCATACACTGTCTCCACCCATGTTCCCCCCTCCCCCATTTCTCCACCCATGCTCTGCCTCCACCCATACTCTGTCTCCACCCATGTTCTACCTCCTCCCATGCTCCACCCATGCTCTGCCTCCACCCATGCTCCCATCCTGCTTCATCTCCACCCATGCTCGCCTCCACCCATACACTGTCTCCACCCATGTTCCTCCACCCATGCTGCGCCTCCACCCATTCTCTGCCTCCACCCATACTCTGTCTCCACCCATGTTCCACCTCCACCCATGCTCCACCCATGCTCTGCCTCCACCCATACTCTGTCTCCACCCATGTTCACCTCCTCCCATGCTCCACCCATGCTCTGCTCCACCCATTGTCTTCCACCCATGCTGCGCCTCCACCCATGCACTGCCTCCCACCCATCACTCCCTTCTCTGCTACCTATGTTTCACCCTTCCTCCCATGCTCCACCCATGCTCTGCCACCACCCATACTCTGTCTACCACCCATGTTCCACCTCCTCCATGCTCCACCCATGCTCTGCCCACCCATGCTCCACCCATGCTTGCCTCCACCCATGCTCTGCCTCCACGCATGCTCCCACCCATGCTGCGCCTCCACCCATGCTCTGCCTCCACCCATTCTCCACCCATGCACTCGCCCACCCCCCCATGCTCTGCCCCACCCATGCTCCACCATGTTGCGCCTCCACCCTATGCTCTGCCTCCACCCATGCTCCACCCATGCTGCGCCTCCACCCATGCTCTGCCTCCATCCATGTTCCACCCTCCTCCCAGCTCCACCCATGCTCTGTCTCCACCCATACTCTTTTTCCACCCATGTTCTACCTCCCCCATGCTCCACCCATGCTGCCCTCCACCCATGCTCGCCTCCATACCATGTTCCACCCCCTCCCATGCTCCACCCATCTCTGTTACCCCTCCACCCATGTTCACCTCTCCCATGCCCACCCATGTCTGACCTCCACCCATGCTCGCCTCCACCATGCTCCACCCATGTTCCCCTCCACCCATGCTCCCGCCTCCACCCATTGCTCCACCCATGTTCTCTCACCCATGCTCTCTCACCTACTCTGCTCCACCCATGCTCCACCTCCATCTATGCTCGCCTCCACCCTCTCCCACCCATGTTCCGCCTCCCCCAAATTTGGTGTTCCACCTCCACCCATGCCTCTGCCTCCACCCAAACATACATTATATTTATAGTGAAAAATTGGAAGAGCACGAAAAATTACCTCAATTTATGTGCAAAGCTTTCCCAGCCAGCAATTGTGATGTTTCCTTACAATCAGGCCCGTATTTGTAGTTCCTGCCGCCCTAGGCACTGTCAGCTGTCGGCCCAAACCCCCCCCCCCCCGTCGCGCCCTGCCCCCTGTCGTGCCTCACCCCCCCTTGCCGCGGAAATTCTGTATGTTCATGTTGTATGTTCTCCAAGTGTTTGCATGGGTTTCCAACCACACTACAGAGACATACTGATAGGATGTTTACTCAATGGGGACAGTGTTGATGATATATGTAAAGTGCTGTGGAGTTCATAGAGTAATATAAATGTAAAAAAATATTTCTTCATATGTCGTCACAATACCGGGATCTGAGGATCTTCTATTTTGAGGTCAGGGGCTCTCTGATGCGATGTTGCTGCCTGCCTCGCTGTCTTCCTCTTTTGACACTGCAGTGCGGTGGACAAGAGAGCATTAACTGGTTAATAACAAGAAGTATGGCGTGTGTACTAACTGAGCCATAAATCCTCTCCATACCATGTCCAGCAGACATTGTAGGATTACTATATGGATTTTAGGATTAAGGCCGCTTTACACGTCGCAATATCGCAACGCAACTACAATAAAAAGTCACGTGGTACGGGCATTGCAGTTGTTATCGGAGTTGCGTTGTGTCGTGTAAATGGGCAATGCGACTCGAAAACAACACAACTACGATATCGTTTTGAGATTGTGCATGCTCTTCAAGCGTGCAATATCGTATATGTGATCTGGCATGATCGTGCTGTGTGACAGCACAACTACGATTTGGAGCGCAAATTCCCCTATTCACTCCAATGTTAAATGGTCGTTCCCTGTGTCGCTCGTACACTGCGCTAAGGAGGGGCGTACACATCGTAGTTGCGTTGCCTGCCGATATCTCCCTGTGTGACATCTACTATGCGATCTGGGACAAGAGTCAAAAAAGTGCGCGCTCTCGTGAAATAGTATGCAATATCCGACGTGTAAAGCGACCTTTAGGGTACGGACACACTGGTGTGAAACTCAGAAGAAGGCAATGTGTGATTTTTATTGCATTGCAGTTGGACCAATGTTATTCTGAGAGCAGATTGGCGAGTGTCGGACGCTTTTTTCTCAGGCAGATCCTGGATGGAATTCGCAACATGCTGCGACAGTATGAGATTCACGCGCGAGACTCACCAATGCAAGTCTATGGGTCCGACAAAATCACGGACCGAAGTCGGACCATCCGAGAGGCATCTGTTTATTTCACGGATACATCATTCTGTAGCTGAGAACACTGCAAAATGTTTCTGTAAATGATTATACAGTAAATAGCTGCTGAGAAAAAAACAGATTGCACATGGACACCAAAATTTTGCAACTTTTCAAAGCAATATATGCCAGAATTGTGTTAAAACTCCTTTGATGACTATTAGATTATACTATGCATTCACCTATGCAGTTTACAAATTCTGTGGCCAAAAAAAAAATACAGAAGAATGCAAAACAATATAATACAGTACAAGAAATATAGGAACGCCGGCCAGGGATTTTAAGGAGAGAGCTGACCAGTCCCTCACAGTGTGTGCAAATACAGCCCTGTATATAGGCTGGCTTCAGACTTGCAGATGCATCTGCAGCGTTTTGCAGATGCATCTGCAAGCATCTGCATGCAGACCGCGGCCCCTATGTTTATAATGGTGCGCACGGCGGTCTGCAGATGCTTGCGGACCGCCTTGCGCACCCATTCACTCCTATATGTGATCTGTGCGCAGGCGGATGCCTGCGTACAGATCACACACTCTCGTCCGCACCAGGGACGCGACATCTCGCGGTCTGAGTAGACATCATGTGACCAATCATCCATACGCGATTTTTACACATACAGGAACAGTGACTGCTGAAACCAGCAAGAACTGTTTCTGACAGTTAGTATATTACATATTTCGCATTCCCTTGCTTTTTTTAAAAGTACCCTGCAAACGCAACATGTTGCATCTTTGTGCGTCTGAGGATGCTTGGTATATACGCAAGCGTCCTGGAGTGCACAAATAATGCAAGCAGCTCAATGGAGCTGCACTGCCATATGGGTGGCACCACAGCCAAGCGGAGTGTCTGGCCGTCCGGATCTCTCTCTCCTCACCTCTCTTCTCGCTGCTCCGGTCTCCTCAACATCTGCTCTGCCGCAATGCACATCTCAGTACATCATCATC
This sequence comes from Allobates femoralis, assembly GCA_033576535.1. Classification (NCBI taxonomy): domain Eukaryota; kingdom Metazoa; phylum Chordata; class Amphibia; order Anura; family Aromobatidae; genus Allobates; species Allobates femoralis. The sequence continues at coordinate 575,445,463 of JARQOC010000003.1, forward strand.
CTGCGCCATGCTGAGCTGCACAGGGCAGACAACAGCAGCTGGGACTCTGGAGGAGAATGCTGCTGGCAAAGGCAGCCGGGACTATAGGAGTGGAAGCGGCATCCACGAGGGGCTACCACTGGTACACACACCTCATATGCACGCGGCTCTGCTCCATACACCTCGCACACTGTACTCACGGCTCCACTCCGTACACCTCATACACATGCTCCACTCCGTACACCTTGTACACACGCGTCTCTGCTCTGCACACACGAGGCTGCGCTCTGTACACCTCATACACATTCCGCTCCATACACACTCGGCTCCACTCCGTACACCTCGTACACACGCGGCTCCGCTCCGTACACCTCGTACACACGCGGCTCCGCTCTGTACACCTCATACACACGCGGCTCCGCTCCGTACACCTCGTACACACGCGGCTCCGCTCCATACACCTCGTACACACGCGGCTCCGCTCCGTACACCTTGTACACACGCGGCTCCGCTCCGTGCACACTCGGCTCCGCTCCGTACACCTTGTACACATGCGGCTCCGCTCCGTACACCTCGCACACACGCAGCTGCACTCCGTACACCTCATCCACACATGGCTGCTATATCCATACTATAAATCCCTCCTGATCCGATCCCACACATTAATTTCACCTCATCCAACACCATGACAACCAGAACGGCAGAGTCCTGCATAGGAGCTGATCATGTGACCCCTGACTCCGCCCCTCCATGTGACATCATCACGGGTCCTGTTAGCACAGAGCAGCCATAGATGTACTGTTCTGCTCCGCAGGTGGAAATGAACGCGGTAGGGTGTAACATGCGGCTGGCAGAGAGACCCAGCCTCGGGCACTGCAGCATAAGGCTGGCAGCGCCCTCCCTGCCTGGTGCAGCCGGGGCAAATGACCAGCCAGTCCCCTCATAGATACAGCCCTGGTGCATGGAGCCCATGCACCAGCAGCGCACACATACCGGCGATGGCATCCGGACTCCGGCGCTGACTCAGAGCTGAGCAGCTGCCTGCCAGCGATGTGCTGCCGCCTCTGCGGGAACCTCCCTTGTCTCTTTTTCCGGGTCTGCTGCGACTGCCTGCAGGCTGAGGTGAGGTGGGTGGGCGGGCCTAATGATGATGGGAGCGGGACTTGCGACCCGGCCGGGAGCACAGAAAAAAAAATTGAAAAAAAAAGACACTTAGATGCCGCCCCCCCGAATGGCCCCGCCCTAGGCACGTGCCTACAAGTGCCTAAGGGTAAATACGGCCCTGCTTACAATAGAGTGGAAAAAGGAAAAACAGCACAAAAAAATAGAAAAAAGAGGACTTTGTTGCCCAATGCGTGCCCACGCCATTGGACAATAATGTCCACTTTTTTCTATTTTTTTGTGCTGTTTTTCCCTTTTTTACACTCTCTATCATATATTACACACACACACACTTGAGACTGTTGTGGGCTGAATACACAATAGCTGTATATACAATAAAGAATACACAATAGAGACGGTTGCGGGCCGTATACACAGTGGAGATTGCTGCTGGCTATACACACAATATAGAATATACAATAGAGACTGCTGCTGGTCGTACACAATAGAGAATACACAATATATATTGCTGCGGACCATATAGACAATGGAGACGGCTGCGGGCCCAGCCGTATAGACAATGGAGACGGCTGCCGGCTATACACACAGTAGAGAATACACAATAGAGACTGCTGCTGGTTATTCACAATAGAGAATACACAGTAGAGACTGCTGCTGGCAATATACACAATGGAGATGGCTGCGGGACAAATGCATAATGGAGACCGCTGTGGGACAAATGCACAATGGAGACGGCTGTGGGACCTGGACCCCCACAATGAATTCCTCCATGTGCATAGTATGATGACCCTACAGCAAGTCCCTCAACTACACTGGCACAGTATGATCTCCAACTGTGATCCCCACACATCCCTCCATGTAGTATAATGGACCTATATATAATATAATGTCCCCTAAACTTCTTCACACTGTATCATAGCCCCAACATAGCCCTCAAATAGCCCTACAGAAAGTATAAAGGCTACCTCATACCCCTCCACAGAGTCCTCCATATATTATAATGGCTTCCATATAGTATACTTGGCTCCATACAATCCTCCATTTATTAAAATACATCATTCATAGTTCTTCATATATTATAATGCACTTCCATAATCCCCCTATATTATAATGCACTCCCATAGTCCTCCATATAGTATGCACCCCCTATAGTCCTCCATATAGTATAATGCACCCCCATAGACCTCCATATAGTGTAATGCACCCCCATAGTACTCCATATAGTATAATGCATCCCCCAAAGCCTTCCTTATAGCATAACGCACCCCCATGGTCCTACATATAATATAATGCACCCCCATAGTCCTCCATATAGTATATTGCACCCCCTTAGTCCTCCAATATTATATTGCACATTACATAGTTTCCCACCAGTGTACTTACTGATTTAAAAAAAAGTAAATACTCACCTCTCTTGTCGCTGCTCTGGTCTCCTCAGCATCTGCTGAGTTGCAGATGGCACACAATGACATCCAGGACTCTGGAGAAGAATTCTGCCAGCAGAGGCAGCCGTGACTCTATAGAACCTACATCCGCGGATGGCTTCCAGTGGTACACACACCTCGTACGCACGCTGCTCTGCTCTGTATACCTCGTACGCATGCGGCTTCACTTCACACACCTCGTACACCCTCGGCTCCTCTCTGTACACCTCGTACACATGCCGCTCAGCTCCGTACACCTCGTACACACGGGGCTCAGCTCCGTACACCTCGCACACACAGCTCTGCTCCGTATACACTCAGCTCTGCTCCGTACACCTCACACACACAGCTCCGCTACGTACACCTCGTACACACTAGGCTCTGCTCCGTACACCTCATACACTTGTGACTCAGCTCCGTACACATCGTACATATGCCGCTAACCTCCATACACCTCACACACACACGCAGCTTCATTCCGTACATCTCGTACACACAGCTCCTCTCTGTACACCTTGCACACTCTCAGCTCTGCTCCATACACCTCATACACACGCGGATCCGCTCTGTACACCCTGTACACTCTCGGCCCCGCTCCGTACATCTCGCACACACACGGCTCCGCTCCATACAACCCATACACACTTGGCCATGCTCTGCTCCGTATACCTCGAAAACATGCGACTCCACTCCGTACACCTCGTACACACTCGGCTCCGCTCCATACACCTCGTACACACGCGGCTCAGCTCCGTACACCTCGCACACACGTGGCTCAGCTCCGTACACCTCGCACACACTCGGCTCCATCAATACACCTCGTATACTCTCAGCTCCACTCCGTACACATCGTACACATGCGGCTCATCTCCGTGCACCCCATACACTCTCAGCTCCGCTCCGTACACCTCGCACACACGGCTTCACTCTGTACACCTTGTACACACTCAGCTCCGCTCTATACACCTCGCACACATGACTCCGCTCTGTACACCACATACACACTTGGCTCTGCTCCGTACACCTCGTACTCATGTAAGAGGGTGTATAGAAATTTGTGTGTTGGTGATGACTATGAGTAAAAGCCACAGTTGTAACGATGACATCTGACCACCAGATGTCAGTGACACTCACTGTTGTTCTAAATTTTTTTAAGTGTTAACAAAACAATACTTGAATAATTTTATGAATACTGCGATGCAAATAATAGATGAACTGTGCAGTGAAAATACAATTTTGCTGCTTGATTTATTAAAATATTTTTATTGCATCATTGCTCTGACATTCAAGCTGAGGATAAAAAAAAAAGGTTGTTTGGTGGTGAGGGAGTTGGTTGCCACGGAGACGGGACGCACGTGGTCGAGGAGCTCCTAATGGTTGAGGGAGAAAGGAAGGTCCGGAGTAGATGAACCTGGTTCCTCCTTGGAGTGCAGCAGATTCGTGCTTCTGTGATTGGTGACATCTGGGACAATAATCCTCTATTTTTGTTCGTTGGAAAGCGCAGGGAAGTCCAACAGTGGAACAATATTGAAAAGAGCCAGCCATCTTATGAAGTGACACGGCGCCCGCGGAGGGTAAAGCACCCTATGTTTTAAACAAGGATGAGGTACCTCATGTTCTTCTTCTTATTTTAAATTTCTCCTCACCGGTCCAAAGAGTTAGTTAGGGTCAGTTAGGTGTTTAAACCAACTTAATTGACTAGTCTCTATGGGACAGTGTCAGTGAGGCACGAACTGTGTTCATCTTATAAGCGACTGCTGATTGTGCGGTGCAAAGTTTAGAAAGGCCACAGTCTGTGGTGAAGCTCCCAAGGCACCTGAGTCAGGCCGGCAGGGAAGGGGTTACTCGGATACCAGGACGATGGTTTCGGTGGGGGATCACGGCTGGTCAGTTCCCGGTTCCATGCCCTCGGCACAGGGCCGCACCATCCATTGGACAAGCTGAGCCTTTTGCTCAGGTGGCAAGGAGGCAGGGGAGCAGCAGTGTTGCATGGGGGCAGCGCCCTGCACAAAGCTGCTTCCTGTCTCCTGCCCGACGGTTGCCACCGCCTGCCTTCATAAAGGTACATGGTCACAACGCCAGCGACAGGCAAACACTCCCCCCTGTTCCTCACTCCCGCCACTAGTGACAGCACCCCCCCGCTCCTCACTCCCGCAGCCAGTGACAGCACCTCCCCCCACTCCCCCCTGCTCCTCACTCCCGCAGCCAGCGACAGCAACCCCCCCTCACCCCTGCTCTTCGCCTCAGGTGGCAGGGAGGTTTAGTGCACCCCTGCCTGGGCTCTCTCAATTGGCTGATGGGGTGACGATGATGGGGGATTATACGTGACGCCACATGTGGTACCTAGTAATGTGGTTACCAGCGCTGAAGCCGGCCGCTGAGGTGATGGTGAAGCAGCTTTGGTAGTACAGCTCCCTACAGACGGAGCTTTTACCTCAGGGCAGAGGGTGGTTGAAAGGAGTTGTAGTCCTTGGCACCTTGGTGCTGTAGGAGCCTCCCAGGCGACGAATAATTGATCAGATTAGCTCAAACAGTTCTTTACTGGTACCAGATGATAAGGGTATGTGGCACCCCAGGGGTTAATGTGCCACAGTAACATCCAAGGGTGTACTCCCCACACAACACCTGACACTGCACTAGCACCTCTAGGCCAGATGGGGGAGCTAAAGCAGCTCCCTTATATATTCTGATGTCAAGAGGAAGTAGTTAGTTCAGTTCCTGGGAGAACTGAGGAAGAGAGACTGTAGTGTAAAGAGGCTCCCTCAGGCTTTTCTACAGTCTGCTCCTTGATTCCAGGCCTAGCGAGGGTCTGAGGGAAGGAGTGCAAGAAACAGAGGAACACATCTAGGAGACTGAGTGACTTCATAACTCGCCCTGGAGGAGCGCACAGACAGGATACTGGTTCCGAATCTGTAACTGAAACACGCAGCACAGAAAACACTGGGATAATGGAGGTTGTAGATCTACACTGTACCTCAGCAAAGCAACACAGTGGGGTCAGAAGCACACGGAAAGACTCAAATTGCCTAGCAAAGGGGGTACCGGTGAGGAGAGACAGTGCCAGCAGATCAGCTAAAGCGGCAGCAGGGCCACACACACAGCGCAGCAGTGGGAACCTGAGTACCCGCTCAGGGTGGGAGCAACCTGGCCCCAACACAGACTCCGTGGACAGTACTCTGCTACCAACATCTGCAGTAAAGTCTTGGAAAACTTCAAAACTGTGAGTGTGTGTGATCCTTGTATTCAAGCCCTACTTTCCCTCTCAAGCAGCCACCGCCTCTACTATCATCCCTATCCTGCAACATCTATAGCATCCATCATAGACTTTAACTATCACTGCCCCGGGGAACCAGGCTCTACCTGCAGAATGCCGTTCCATCTCCAGCTGCCAAACATCATCCCCGGAGGTTCTGCAGCAGCGGTAGTAACCCTGACCACAACTCGTGGGTGGTGTCATGACAAACTCCCCTGTAAATATTCCCCCCATCACTTGCGGAACCCGGGACACGGTCCGGGCCAAGACCGCCGTGATATCCCCAGCAGTATCCCAGTCCGGTATCGAGTACCCTGTCCCAGTGGGCTCCACAGGTACACGGTACAGTCGGGCTCACCGGGGGTTGTAGCTGCGGATTTTGGAGGCTTTTCCAGAGTCTTTCAGAGGTGTCTCTACAATAACTTTCTTGGTCTGTGTTCTGCTTTAGCTCTCTTGTCAACCACACTAAAGACTCCGATCGCCGTTCCCCAGGTCTGTTACTAAAAGGTACTTCTGACTCCTTTACGGTACGGACGGGAGCGGTGAGAAGACAATCCCTCCCACCACCGGTATGTAGTCCTTTCCCTTATTAGTCAAATAAAAGAAGGAGGGGGAACAAGAAGCGCAATAGTGCCCTATCACTAGGGCACTGAATAGAAAGTGGTGAAAAAGGGGAATTCAGTCACCTGGGACAGTTGTGTCACCCACAACTGGCTTGAAGGCGTATTCAATGCTTATTTCTAGATGGCTGCTGCAGGACTTCCACCGTCCACTCAAGTGTGGAGACACATCGAATTGTAGGGAAGAAAATGGTGTATCACAGTCCGCGCTGCCAAAATCATTCACTCCGAAAGTAGTGCACATGAAGATGGAACTTCAAAGTAACTCCTTTATTGGTTAAGATCTGGTGTATCTACAGACTCTGCTGCACTCTACATGCACGTTTCGGCTTACGCCTTCATCCAGGAAATCGTAAGCCGAAACGTGCATGTAGAGTGCAGCAGAGTCTGTAGATACACCAGATCTTAACCAATAAAGGAGTTACTTTGAAGTTCCATCTTCATGTGCATTACTTTCGGAGTGAATGATTTTGGCAGCGCGGACTGTGATACACCATTTTCTTCCCTACAATTCGATTTCCCTTATTAGTGTCTTGGACCCACTTTGGGACAGAGGTGGGATTTAGTCCTGTGGTGCTGTGGCTCCTATTTTAGGCTCACAGCCTGCTGGTCTGCGGTTTGGGATGAACCGTTAACTAACCACCTCGGTTCCGGTTTACTGGTGTTGACCTAGACTTTTCAACCAGCTACAACCAGTCCTGGAGTGTCACATTCTTTGTCTGGGTCACCTCTCTCCTTAGAGGTGCCCTCTTGTCACGATCGCAGGGTCCCCTGCGTCTGTCCTCTCTGCTCTTCTGTCACCGTTTGACTGACTGTCTGTAACTGTCACTCACGTCTTCCGGCTCTTCTAGGCTCAACCCCCCCTGGGACCTACTAAATACCAGTCCCCTGTACTAAGGTGTCCTGTGAGCGTGTTTTTGTGCAGACTCTGGATTTTCCTCCTTATCTACAACTACAGAGATACTATACCTGCTGTTTGGGGGTGCAGTACCTCCCTGTGGCGTCCCGCACCCACCCGTCTGGATTGGATTTTCCCGCAGAACATGCTAATAAAATGAATTTGCTATCATCTATATTCTTGTAAATGGCAATTGAATCTGGTTGTTTATTTTATATGTTAGGGGAACTTGGGTTGTAATCTGCCTAGCTGTACAGCTGTTTGGTCACATTGGGATCCCAGAAAGTTTATAGTGTTAAGATTGTGAACCAAGAGAAAAGACACATATTACAGCTGCCCCTTAGGAACTAGCCCTGTTTAAGTCCGGACACATTCAGGGGAGGGGGGTGGCATTATTGGCCCAAGGAGAGACATCCCCTCACTGGGACCATGTATATGTGGCTGTTCACCTGGTAGAAAAGAAAAAAAAAGAAAAGAAAACACAATTCTTTTGTTCCTGACTCCTCCACTCCATGCGACATCATCACAGGTCCTGTAAGCACAGAGCATCCATGGATGTGGTGTGCGGCTCTGCAGGTAGAGAAGAATGCGGCTGGGACCATAGGAGCAGGAGCGGCATCTGCGGGGGAACCTAGTGGCGCCCTCTAGTGGCACCGCCTCGGTTCAGGTTGTCTCATAATAGATGTGCCCCTGAGCCTGTGCAAGATGTGAGGGGGCAGGGCCCTGCTCCAAATGGCCATGCCCCCTGTGTAACTGCTGGGTACCCTGCCCCTGATTTAAAAGCCACGCCCCCTGCTGTCAGGCCCGGGTCCCCTGACTCCAGGCAGAGCATTACCCTCCTAGTGGCAGCCCTGGGTATCACCATAATGATGAGGGCCCCATGGGCGCAATTGCTCATGGGGACACATGTCCACATAGGACCATTAATGGATAATTGTGAGAATAATTTGCTTAGTCAAGCGGGTCAGTTTTAATGGAATAAATACTATTTTCATTATACTGATGGTTTGGTTTAAACCAGATCCCCCCCCCCCCCTCCATATCTCACATTATTGGTTTCTTCTGCTACCTGAAGATTGAAAAATGTGGGAAAATACTGATATTCAATTGGCAGTTGAGCATGTGGGCGTGTTTTCATCACTTCGGAGGATGATCCTGTCAGATTACCTGAGGAGCAGAAGAGTCGGCGTATGAGGATGGTCATGGTGTTTTAACAAAGGAGTAACCATTACTTAGCTAATGCTAAGTGAGCTTTTTGTATTTGGGTAAAGTTTCCACAGCTAATGCTGGGTGGACTGTGTTGATTGAGTATTATTAAATTATTTAATTAGTTATGGTAAAAATTGCTTGATTTATGTGATTTAAAAGGTAACCTCAAAATCCTAAAGGATTTACGCATTTCTGACACATGATTGCATATGACTAATTAATTGTGATCTTGATAATTAGTATTGGTCCTAGCCTGGGCACAAAGGCTAAATCTTGAGCTTTTACGGAAGTTTTACACCGGCATTGACCCTTCCGCTGTTACACTTTATATTGTTTACAGTTACCAAATTGTTACTGGTGCATATCACCTAATTTTTTTTTCACTTATCTTCAATTGTTTAAGAATGAAAAATACCAATTTGTTATTTTACAATGATAAACCTTCCCCATCTCCCTCCCATACCTTTTTCTTTTGGAGAGCCTATGAACCTAAACAAGCGCAAAGACTAGAGTATGGCTAAGAAATTCTTGTCTTATAACGTAAAGGGCCTCAACTCACCTCAGAAAAGATTCCTAGTATGGTCAGACTTAAAAAAACTAGACATTGATATTGCTGGTCTTCAAGAGACAAAATTCTCTTCAAACAACCCACCTAAATTCACGAATAAACACTACCCACATATCTTTGTAGCCTCTAACAAAAAAAAGAAATCAGGAGTTGCCATCATTGTAAAAGACTCTGTTAAATTCGAAAAAATAGACATGATTTCTGATGAAGATGGTCGCTTTCTGATACTCATTTGTAAAATAGACAATATTTGTTATACCATAGTTAATATATATGCCCCAAATAAAAGTCAAATTACATTCCTAAAGAGATTAATAAAAATTGTCCAAGACTGTAGAAAAGGCCAGTTGCTTATCTTTGGAGATTTTAACGCGGTACCCAACCCTAATCTGGATTCATCGAATAAAAACAGGAATACAAACACTTCTATTGACTCCTGGATAAACAAGGAGGAATTATTTGATGCTTTCCGCTGCTTAAATACCTCGTCAATTGAATTTACTCATTATTCTGATGCCCACAAATCATTCGCTAGAATTGACCTACTTCTAACAGACATCCGAACTTTGCAAAATATTAAATCCATTACTATTCTACCCAGGACGTGGTCTGACCACTCAGCACTATTATTCGAAGTCAACCAGGGGTACTCCCACTCTGAACAAAAAATATGGAGAGCGAATTCTTTCCTCTTCCGCTACCCGCAATATAAAGCTGCAATTCAAAAAACGATAGACCTATACTTTAAAGAAAATAATACGGGTGACATTTCACTACCTACACTTTGGACTGCTCACAAAGCAGTAATCAGAGGCCATCTGATTCAATTTAATTCTAAAATGAAGCGTGATAACATTTCAAATACAGAAAAAATAATTAAGCAAATTAGAAGTTTAGAACTCTCGCAGGAGCATACGCCCACGGACGAAACACACACAGAAATTCTTAAACTTAGAGTCCAGTTAAAACATTTATTAACGGCAGAGTATGATAAATACATTGGTATTATGAAATCCAACTTTTACAACTCTATGGATAAACCTACTAAATTGTTTGCTAACAAAATTAAAGCCCACAGGACTAAAACTAAAATCTTACAAATAAAAGATAAACATAACAAAACTTACAAAAATCCCAAAGATATTTCTAGTGTTTTTGCTAAATTTTACAAAGACCTCTACAATTTGAGAGATGATTCGGCTGAAACTTTGCCCACACAACCTAATATAGACAAATTTTTAGATTCTATTAAACTCCCCTCCTTATCTAAAAAAGATCTAGATTTTCTTAACTCCCCATTTACAGAAGTAGAGATTAAAGAGACAATAGATTCCTTGAAAAAGAATAAATCCCCAGGCCCAGATGGCCTCCAAAATGAATATTATATAAATTTCCAAAACTCCCTCACTCCCTTTCTCACTAAACTCATAAACTATACTCTTACGGAAAAAAGGGCATTACCAGTAGAAATGCAAGAAGCTGTAATTACAGTTATTTATAAGAACAAAGGAGATCCAGACTATGTAACTAATTATCGCCCTATTTCATTACTAAATTCAGACTTAGAAATTATTGCCAAAGCTCTCAATTCAAGACTCCAAAGGATATCTCCGGGACTTCTACAGAGAGATCAAGTGGGATTTGTTCCTGGGAGGGGAACCTCTGACGCCACAAGACGTGCCATCAATCTTTTACACCACTCAGAGAAGACTGGAGTTCCGGCCCTAATGATCGCTGTTGACGCAGAAAAAGCGTTCGACAGAGTTCATTGGGGATATCTTTTTCAAACACTAGAGAAATTTGGTTTTAAGGGTAACTTCTTGAATGCGATTTCTTCACTCTACTCATGTCCCTCAGCAAAAATAATGACTAATAATGTTTTGTCTGACAAAATAACTCTTACAAATGGCACGAGGCAGGGATGTCCCCTTTCACCCACCTTGTTTGATCTTTATATAGAACCACTGGCAGAAAAAATAAGAACCAATTTATTAATAAAAGGTATCCCCTTGCGCCAAAAAGATTACAAAATTTCTTTGTTTGCTGATGATGTTCTCATAACAATCACAGATCCAATTAATTCACTAAACAATTTACTAAACACTATCAACCAATTCTCTGCAGTTTCCTACTACAAAATCAATCTATCTAAAACGCAAATTCTTCACCTAAATCTTGACCCCGGAACATTAGAGACCCTTAAAAGAAATTTTTCAATGTCCTGGGAAACTAATCATATTAACTACCTTGGAATCAAGCTCACCAAACAACTATTGTCAATTATTGAAGCAAATTTAAATGATATTTACAAAACTCTGCAGAAAGATATGCTTTATTTAGCAAAACAGGAGGTCTCCTGGTTAGGCAGGATAGCTGCATATAAAATGTGCCTCCTACCAAAACTTCTCTATATCTTCCGATCGCTCCCACTAATAATCCCAAGAAAATGGTTACAAAAATTACAAACCCAATTAGTTTCCTTTACATGGGCTAAAAATAAACCGAGAGTGGCTAGACTAATCCTAGAAAAGAGTAAACAAAGAGGTGGACTAGCACTCCCAAATTTAACTTCCTATTATTATACTACCCTAGTGAAACTCAGTCAGTCGTGGTGGACGGGAGGAGAGAAACCTGTTTGGCTCTCGATGGAAGATCCCCTACATCCACATGGTGGTTTAGATTTGGCTACTCTCACTTATCTATGCGACAAAACAAAACCACTCCCTGAATTACCTACAGTTAGATCCACAATTCTCGCCTGGAGATCATTACTAAAAATCTCAAATAAATGGTATCCTATGGTTCCCCCTTCCTGGATAAAAATAGAAATTCTGGAATACATATCCTCAAGGATTAGATTGACCTCATGGAAAGAACGAGGCATCACCTTCATATCTGATATTTTAAATGACAAACAAAAACTAGAACCCTTCTTAATACTAAAAAACAAATACAAACTCAACCACGCAGAGGAAGCTACATGGAAAAAAATTGAAAATCTCATTAAAACTCATAAGTTGAACTTCTTTCTGCCACATAATCTAGTACAAATGCATAAATTCCCACAAGCCCAAATATTCTGGAAAACTGGCCACATCTATCAGAATTTTAATCAAGACTCTATCTTCCAACAAGCTACCAACATCACAGCTTGGGAAAAGGATCTTAAAATAAATATCTCTCCTGATGTGCTTCAAAAAAACTTTGAAACTATATACAGATTTATCCCTTGTGTTTCTCTATTAGAAACACAATACAAGATCTATTCTCGGTGGTACTTTACACCAGTTAAGCTCTCCAAAATTCAAGAAACTAACTCTCCCCTTTGTTGGAGAAATTGTTTGCATAATGGTAATCTTACTCATATTTTCTGGGATTGTGCAGTACTTAATTCTTTCTGGTCAGGAGTTGAATCTCTAATAAATAAATTATCAGGCCTAAATCTGAAACTCACTCCAGAACTAGCAGTATTGCTGCTAGGCCTTCAAGATCTACCAAACAAATATAGACCTATAATAGCACATATCCTTCTCGCAGCAAAAAATACTATTGCAGCTAAATGGAGAGACCCTCTTCCCCCTAACATTGAACACTTAGTTGAAAAAATTGCTTGCCATAACACTTATGAACATGCGTTTGCTCTCAGGAACAACTTACTAAACAAATACTATAGAAAATGGTATGACTGGAATCACATTATGACTCCCTCATCGCCGTTGTGAGTCCTTGCGTTATGTTAGATAGATAATGATACTGAAATACTCTACACACTTGTGTCTAAATGGTTCCAATGGGCTCTTCACACTCCAATTTATCCCCCCCCCCCAATTTCCCTTTTCTACTGCCTTCCCTTATTGATTAACATGATTTATAAAATTGTAAATAGTTATTTAATTGTTTGAATGTAACCCATTTGATGCTAATACGCACTACAAATCTCTGAATCTATATAAGACTTTATAAATCTCGAAGTTACTAGATTCTATGTATAATACTACCTCAATTTTGACTTAATTACAAAAATTAATTAATCTGAACTGTACGATTCTGATATTCTTCCTATTGAACTAGATTGTAAAATCCATTAATTTGTATGATTATATCTATTCAATAAAAATATTTTGAACATAAAAGGTAACCTCAATAAAACGCCATGGCCTGTTTTCTCCATAAGTTGTGTCAGGGTAAGTTATTTTATTAAAATCCGTTAATTAATTGGGATTTATGGTACCATGGTACTGATGAGGAGAATCATATTGACGGGTCATTAATACAACATAATGTACACCATAAAAACAATTCCAAAAACAATGCCAGAATTGCATTTCTTTCACAATTTCTTGGATTTTTTTCCCATTTTCCAGTACACTATATGGTAAAATGAATGGCTTCATTCAAAAGCACAACAGTCCAATGTTAGTCAATAAGTGATAGGCTCCGCCCACACACATCCGGCTATAAAACAAGTCGTTCTGGCGGGAGATTGGACTTTTTTGAACTTTCACAGCTTAAAACACCTTGCAGTGCCCCCCAGAAAGCCTACCATTCAATCTGCTCTTACTGAGGTGCCAGCTCACAATGTTTACTGACGGGAGCTGTCAATATGTGTTAGATCGATAACGATGGGCACATCATTCACGAGCATCAGTGATACTCTCCGTGTGCAATACCGTACTATCCGTGCGAGTTGTGAATAGTAATGATTATATTCGCAGTCTTTATAACACTAGTCACCAGTTTTATTCTATGCAATCCCACTGCAGCATGATATAGGGGCAGAGACCTTGATTCAAGCGATGTATCCGTTTATTGGTTGTAGCAGTTAAGAATCACAGTTTTCTGTGTTGTAGATTTAGTAGAGCTCGGAAAGTTGAGCCATATTTATTTGGCCCACACCACTGACTCGCAGGTTTCTGTGTACATTGTATATTATTAGAAAGCTGCTTATTACTGGTGGGGGTGTTGTGGACTTTAATGTATGTTGACAGCTTGTCCTCTAGTGATAATCTCCTGCTGATAAAACACCTATTGTATTGAAACAGCAAAACACAGCATAGTAAGTGACACATTAGTAGAATCAAGGTTTTTGGGTAACATCATGTTGCTCTCAGATTACATACAGTAGAGGGATATGAGGGTACATTGTAATACACGGAGGGATATGAGGCTTCATTATAATACATGGAGGGATATGAGGCAGCATTTTAATATATGGAGGGAAATGAGGCTGCATTATAATATATGGAAGGATATGAGGCTGCATTATAATATATGGAGGGATATAAGGCTGCATTATACTATCTGGAGGGTTATAAGGTTGCATTATACTATATGGAGGGATAGGTGTCTGCTTTATAAGAAAAAAAGCAGACAGCACTTCAACAAAATTTGCGATGAAAAGTATGTGGCTTTACTGATCCATCTGTGGCAACATTTCAGTGGATTTCTCCACCTTTCTCAGGCTTGAGAAAGGTGGAGAAATCTCTGCTTTCTGGTTTCCATAATCGGCGATTGCCAAGCCGCGACTCATGCTATGAAGGGGATTGTCGGAGAAGGACATTAATGGTGAGCTGATATTTTCATTTTCTTGTACATTACTGATCCATCTGTGGCAACGTTTCAGTGGATTTCTCCACCTTTGCCAGGCTTGAGAAAGGCCAAACTCGCATGTGTTTGTCTTATTTGCAGGTAGGAGAGCAGCAACGCACTGGTCTGCCACAGAGAAAATAAAGCTGAAGGGGTTATTATGACCCAAAATCTATCAGGTGCAAAAAAATAAGAAATAGTACCTCAGCTAAGGGTACTTTCACACTAGCGTTTATTTGAAATCGCAGCAGATGCGGTGAAAAAAACGCATCTGCCACGATTACCGCATACCGGCTGCGCTTGCGGCACGGTTGCGGTACAGTTGCAGCAAGCCCCATTCAATGTATTGGCGGGCTTGCGGCAGGTGTGGCAAGTGCGGTTTTGGCACTTGCAGCAGGTGCGGCCGCGAAAAAAACCTGCCGCAAGTGCCAAAACCGCACTTGCCGCACCTGCCGCAAGCCCGCCTATTCATTGTATGGGGCTTTCCGCAACTGTGCCACAACCGTGCCGCAAGTGCAGCCGGTATGCGGTAATCACGGAAGATGCGGTTTTTTCACCGCATCTGCCGCGATTTCAAATAAACGCTAGTGTGAAAGTACCCTAAGCCTCTGACTTCAGCTATTAGGAAAGTTGAGTGAGTAAGCTAAGGCTGCATTCACATTTGCAGATGCCTCCGCAGCGTTCTGCGGAGGCATCTGCAAGCCTCTGCATGCAGACCGCAGCCCCTATCTTTATAATGGAGCACACGGTGTCTGCAGATGCTTGCAGACCGCCGTGCGCTCCCATTGCCCGCCATGAGTGATCTGTGCGCAGGCGGATGCTTGCGCACAAATCACACACTCTCGCCCACACCAGGGACGCAACATGTCGCGTCCCTGGTGTGACGAGAGTGTGTGATCTGTACGCAGGCATCCGCCTGCGCACAGATCACATATAGGAGTGAATGGGTGCGCACGGTCTTGCGCTGACAAGCGCAGCACCGTGCGCTCCCATTATAAAGATAGGAGCTGGCGGCCGCTGCGCACACATTGCGGATCCCCTCTGCAGAACGCTGCGGAGGGAACGCTAATGTGAAGCCAGTCTAAGCTATGAGGTCGGTCCTGTGTGCACTGTAAGGCTGCTCCTCCCTGCCTGCCTGCCTGCCTACAGTCCTCTACACAGTACTCCTCTGTCCTCCTGGTAGCTCTCAGAAGAGCTGTTTGGGTTAAATATAAGGAATCTTGAAGTTTCCCTACACTGACTGACACTCCCTATGATCTGCTCCAGCATCTACCTCACCCTGTACTAGGCTCAGATCGTCACTGGAATGTGGAGGAAATGGCGGTGGCAAGGCTTATATACAGCCTCGCCTCTCATACATGACATAGGCATCACGATTGACAGAAGCCAATCATAGTCCTGCCGCAACCATCATGGCTGTGGCATTACTGAATATGATTGGCTAACATGCTTGTCCATCTTCACAAGTTTTCTGACCTAACACGCTAGGCTGTCTCGGAAGCTTTGTCGGAACATAACAGATTCTGTATTCGCGAGTCCCGAATACAGTATTCAGGACTCGGATTCGTAGACTCGCTCAGAATCGCTCAGACTCGCTGCTTTGGGGAGATTCAAGCTACATAGCGATGTGATATAGCGAGTCTAGCGAGTGAGAAAAAATAAACTCTGACAAAACTAGGATTGCCATTGACTTGCATTGGACTCGTTACTGTGCGAGTAATCGCTGGGAAACTCGTAGAGTGCCGAGTCCTGCGAGTCCCTTACTACTCACCGAGTAACGAGTCCTAGCGAGTAGACTTGCCCATCCCTAATACTAGGATAAGAGCCATATTCCAGGATGTGGTACAGATATACCCAGAGAGAACCATATGTAGCAGGATGGAGACCATACATAGCAGGATGGGTCCATACATAGCAGGATGGACACTATTTATATCAGGATGGGGAACATTAATACTTAATGAATTGGAGAAGAGTCAATTTGTAAGACTTTAAAGGACTTATGACGCTACACGGAGATCATACATCTGACCAATGTGTGCACAGGGGAAGAGGGTGGCCACATGCGCACCTTGAGGGGGGCAGGTCCAAATTTCCCACCAGGGCCCATCAGATGAAAAATAACAGCCAGCTATAAATATCTTGTATTACATGAATCTTCAGATTCTGTCCTCTGACATAACCTACCTCCAATTAGCATTTTAGTTCTATTGTATCTCACCCTTAAGGGCCCGTTATGGTGAACGATATTGTTGGTACGTCACGGCTTTGTGGCGGTGAAACGACGTCGTAACAACGTCGTTCCGTGTAATACGTACATTCAACCAACGATAAGTCGGCTGATCGTTGATCGGAGGTTTATGAACCGGACCATAAATCAGTCGTTGATCGTTCATTCAATCTGCAGCATCGG
Organism: Allobates femoralis; assembly: GCA_033576535.1. Lineage (NCBI taxonomy): Eukaryota > Metazoa > Chordata > Amphibia > Anura > Aromobatidae > Allobates > Allobates femoralis. The sequence goes on from JARQOC010000003.1 coordinate 575,462,535, forward strand.
TGTGTGTGATACCTTGATAACGATGTCATTGACGACTTCGCCTATACATAACTGAAGGACATAGGCAACCAAACAACCGCAAGTATCGTTCCCTTGTCGCGGAATCGTTGCTGCGTCGTTCATGATATCTGTACGTTTGACACCTCACCAGCGATCATTGAACGTTGTTCCAGCGATCTAGGTCAAGTCGGATCGTTGGTCGGATCGCTGAGACATTGAAGCATGTAATGGGCCCTTTAGTCCAAGATTTCCATTACTTTTCCCAAATTAGCCATTTTGTGCTCTTCACAGTTCAGTATTGGGTCAATTTTAAAGGGAACCTGTCACCTCATCTATGTCCCCTAAATTATCACTACATGCCCATACAGGCTCTAACTACTTCCCTAGTCATCCCTGCCTGGCCTAAAAGGGCTTTATAGAAGCTAAATAAAACACTTTATAAACTTACATGATCCGTGACAGAGGGGGGTTCCTGACAGAGGGGTAGTGTGTCCAGGGACGCGCTTCCCCCGCCTCGCTGCTTTAATTACGCCCCAATGGGCGGCATCAAAGTTTGAAGAGCGGGGGTGCCGATTTGAATCTTCCCGCCCCACTCTTCATGACGCGGTGCCAGCGACCGCGTCATTTCCGGCCCGCGCATTTCCGGCCCGCACATTCACAATGCGGTGGGAGAACGCGGCACCGCATTGCCGGCTTCGCTAGGCAACAATCGGGAGTGTCTTCGGAAGGTGAGTATCGGCGCCCCTCTCCCCAAAATACACATATATATGTGTGTGTAATCCACATATATATATGTATTACACACACATATATATATTTTCACTTTGTGTAGGCAATATATATATAGATGCACATAACTATATATATATATATATATATGCATCTACGTATATATACAGTATATATATATATATATATATATATATATATATATATATATGATGTATCTATAGATATGATGTATCTATACACTTGTGTATATATATATATATATATATATATAGATGCATCATATCTATAGATTCATCATATATATATATATATATATATATATATACAGTAGATGCATCTATATTTATATATATATATATATATATATATATACTAGATGGTGGCCCGATTCTAACGCATCGAGTATTCTACAATATATATGTAGTTTATTAATGAAGATTTGTAATCTATAAGATATTTTTTAATGAAGATATGAATCCCACGCCGCTGATTGGTCGCTGCGCTCAGCCAGCCACGGCGACCAATCAGGGATTCACATCACGCACCAAAAGCGCTGATACGCTGCTTCGCTGATTGGTCACCGCACTCAGCGGCGACCAATCAGCGCTCTTGGCACGTGTTTTAAAACACGCTTCACTGATTGGTCGTGAAGAAACTGTAAATTACGGATTTCAAATATTGATTTTCTTGTCATTATTCAGGAAAAGAGGGACCGACACTCAGATGATCCAAGGTATGAAAAATGTATTCCTTCAGGAAAAATACAACTTATGGCATAGGTAATGAAATTCCAGTATGGGCACAAAAAAGGAAGCACAAAAAGTACAGGAGATGGGAGAGAAAAGAGAAGGCGGAGGCGCAACGTGTTTCTGTCCTTAGTGGACCTTACTCAGTGGAGTTTTTTTGATGTACACGCAGGTGATCTTCCATGTTTCTCAGTATGTGGAGTAGAGAAGGTGAGTGCCTGTCCATCTTTTCCTGAATATTTGCTGTTGCTCCTGACCGTGCACCGCCGTGTGTGAGCTGGAAGCGCTACTTCCAAATCAGATTTTCTTGTCGTTTATGGATACTTTTTGGACCAATAGAATGATTTCTACCTTGATCTGTGACAAAATATTGGTTTCCTATATGAGATGACAGATTTGTCACTCTGCACTATCAACTTTTAAAATTACGGTAACAACAACCAAAAAATCAAACACAGTATAAACTTGTCAACAGACGGATGGCATTTATCATGTTTATTTGTGTCATGAAAAAGGTTGTTTAAATACACCATATTTATCGAGCGTTTGGCCAGCGTAAAACATCAGTTATGGTAATTAATTATGTGTGTGCTACCAAACCCTCCTCCAGTGACAGTTACATATGAAATAGCATAAGCCTGACAGCACGGAAATACTAAATGGATTAATAATTAATGTTGTCCCAGACAATGCTTCTAAAAATGTGACAGATGGGACTCTCACTTATTCATTACTTTCTTACCAGCACAATATTTGGATGGGTATAACTTAAACTCTAATAAGTCATAAGTTGATATTCCAAGTAGAAAAAACTTGACTCTATATAAATGTACACATAGTAATGTTAAACGCTGCGGAATATGTTGGCACTATATAAAGATTATTATTAATGTATTTAAAATATGATATGTTACGGTAATACACATCACAACCAGATTTTGCTTTTCAGTTTTTATGTTAAACAGAAACTACAAATTATCTATACTTGAGTACCCCCCATACCTCATAAGTAAGAATTTTAATTTCCTTGTCATGATTCACCCAGGGGTCTATGGGAACTCGAAACCCGGGCATGGAGCTGGGGGAGATGTCACTGGAGGCCCGCCCAGACCCGTAGCCCTGGTGGTCAACTGAAAACTGGGGGAATAATTGGAAGGGAGTAAAAAGAATAAATGTCTTGTGATGCCACCTGTGGTTTCTGGTGAGGGTACTAGCGCTGCTGGGGCCTCCGGGGATGATGGTCGGGCAGCTGGGTGGTATAGCTCTCCACAGGCGGAGCAGTGCCCCCGGGCTGTGGTGAGGTGACAGGGATGGATGCAGGGAGTTGGCTCTGCTGCCAGGCAGCTGTGGCAGCCTCTGTAGTGGACAGGGTCAGGGCCTGAGGAATCGACACACACACCATAAGTTGTTTCTGTACCTTTGCTGGTGGAATTGCAGGTAATGTCCAGGGTACTCTCCGGTGGTGGGGAAACACTTCTGGATCTCCACAGTGAGTGAGTTTAAGGCCTCCTTGTCACTTTTCCCTTGTTGAAGACCCTGCCCCGTATAAAACTAGGCCTGGCCTCCTCTGCTCTTCTGTCACCTGAGTGTTGTAGTGGGAAACCTTTGTGTGGACTACTGCTATATCCTCTCCTGCAGTGCCTGGCTCCCTTCTTGGTTGCTACACAGATGCCCGGCAGACTGGAGTCTCCATGGTGAACCGGTATCTTTGCTGGGCTAAATGCTCTCCTGCAGACTCAGACTCCTGTGTCCGGGTGGCTTTCTGGGGTGAACTGGTATGGCTCCTCTGCCCTCAGTCTGCTCTCACTTCGTTCCTCTCGCCTTGCCTTCGACCTCACTCTTAGGTCCCTGCACTGGCTAGGCTGATAACTGCTTGGTTGTCAACTGGCTCAGGCCTATCGTGGCTCAAACACACCAGGACGTCTTCACAGTTCTCCTAGCGACTGCACACTCTACCTAACTCCGCCCCCAGCACCGGTATTTATAGGGGATCTTGCTTAAGGCAGCAAGTGGGGCTCCCCCTACAGGTCTGGGGTGGAATATGTTGTATGAGTATTTGGTACCCACTGTGGAAATCCTTCCATGTTTTAGGTAGGTCTGTGGTTACCTGTACTGGCAGGGCACCACAGCCACACTAGAATACTTACCCATACTACTCAAACACACTACAGATATGCAAAAAATTAAAAGTATAAGTTAATTTACTACATTGGTTAAAGGGACTCTGTCAGATCTTTTTTCAGTACGATACTAATAGTACCCTTAAATAGTTCCTGGGCAGCTCTTTAAGGCTGCCTTCAGACTTGCAGATGCATCTGCAGCGTTTTGCAGATGCATCTGCAAGCATCTGCATGCAGACCGCGGCCCCTATGTTTATAATGGAGCGCACGGCGGTCTGCAGATGCTTGCAGATCGCCGTGCGCACCCATTCACTCCTATATGTGATCTGTGCGCAGGCGGATGCCTGCGTACAGATCACACACTCTTGTCCGCACCAGGGACGCGGCATGCTGCGTCCTGGGTGCGGACGCGGGACACCGGAAGGAGCAGATATGGTCCGCATCCGCACCCGAACGCAGCAAACGCTGCCAAACGCAGGCACTATGCGTTCCTATGTTAAACATAGGAACGCAGTGCGCATTTGTTTGGATGCGTATAGGAACGCAGCATAAGCTGCGTTCACATACGCAAATGTGAAGGCAGCCTAAAACATATAAAAATCATTACTGCACCCTTTGTAGTTTTCTTGCTATAAGCATCTGCTCATCCTGCCGGTACCTGGTGCACTAGTCTGGCTCATAACTTTCACAGACAAATAGTCCGCAGCATGTAAATGTTATTTAAATATCACCACTCACAGAAGCTGTTATTTTGTCATACCTCTCTGTGCTGTGTGTCGCCTGCTGGTGCAGTGTAGCTTTCAATTTCATTTCTGCTTGTCCTGCTTCTGAAGGAGAGAGGGAGAGAAGTTGTCTCTTCCTGTGGCACAAGCCCGTGCTGTCTGTGAGAGATTCTGGGTGTTTTTATTTCAATATTTGATTTCCTGCAGACAGGAGGATACAGCTTTCCCCCCTTACCCCCCATGTGAGTGATTTCCACTGACCTTTGCTTGTCGAAGAGGGCAGTGCAGAGCAGGCAGTAATGTCATAGAGAATTAAGTGATCACTCACTGTGATTGACAGATGGAATTAATCTTTTATTTTGCAGTTTACGCAGGATAGGGGGCGAGTATATATAAAAGACATACATGAATAGAAAGAGCTTCACCAGAGGAATTAGCACTTCATATCAGTTTGATATGGATTTTTGACCCAACAAATTCTCTTTAAGAATATAAGTCCTTCAGCCTGTTCATGGTGGGGGCCAGATCCCGTTAGAAATTAGCAGCAAAATTTGAAAACAAAAAACAAAAACAAGAGTCCACTTGACTAAAAATATGATTTTTCTTTATTCATTAACCCCTTTGCCCCATTTTTACTTTCCTGACCAGGCCAACTTTTTCAATTCTGACCTGTGTCACTTTATGAGGTTATAAATCTAGAACGCTTTAAGGAATATCAGTGATTCTGATATTATTTTTTCATTATATATTGTACTTCATTTTAGCAGTGAATTTAGTACAATATTTTTTGCGAAAATATCGTAAATTTGGCGAAAATGTTGCCATTTTCAAACTTTTAATTTTTATGCCCTTTATTCAAGGAGTTATGTCACACATAGTAATTAAAAAATAACATTTCCCACATCTTCTTATTGATTTTGGTGGATGTCTTTTTTGGAGGAGAGTCATAGTGCTTTTCCAGAGCCTTTGTGCTAGCAGTAATGTAGAAGCCACTATATTGCTGTTTAAATATGATGGATGTTACATCTGCCGTGGCGCCGACATCTCCACTCCTTCAGCGGTCCCACAGTGTCTCCCTGAAGTGTGTCTGATGCTTTCCTGCTTAAAGGGCCAATGCGTCCTACCAGAAATGCTTCTCAGCCTGTGGCTGAGAAGCACAAAGTATTTAAGGTGCCTTCCACAAATGAAAGGTGCCTGACCAATGTGGTCTGTGCCCTTAGAGACATGCTGCCTGTACCTGCTCTGCCAAAATATGCCTGCTTTGCCTGACCGAACCTGCTGTGCTACCATAACTTGCATGCATTGCATGCAAATTAGCCATGTGGACTGGTATCTTTGTGGCAGCACTCAGCTGCTGGCTGTGTGTCCCTGATGGACCCCTCGCTGTCAGGACTACCTGTTCCTGATGGGCCACTGGCTGACAGGGCTGCATGTCCCTGATGGCGAATGGGCCCTATCAGCTGACCAGGGCCCCAGCACTTGCCCGGGTATGCCGGCTGATGATGCTGGTACTGAGTTAAACACCCCACGATCGGTGCAAGCAGTTGTAGCGCAGTACATTTACAGCGGTTTGAAGGAATGCACCTGTGATGCTGTACATGTATGGTTGATGTTGGGAAGGTTAAAAGACAGAGACCTAAATGGAAGAGGAAAAAAAAAGGCTGAGACACTTCTGGCATGTTAACTCCTTAAATTATAGACAATAAGAAAGACTAAAGGGAGTAGATTATTAAAAATAATAAAACTAATTATGTGAGAACAGGTATGACTATATAAATGTAACAATCAGAACCAGATATGCAACACATAGACAAGAAGGACACAGTGGTGACATTACACTATATTTATTGATTAGTGGGTAATGGGGGTACAAAAAAAAACAAATGAAAATTGCAAGGGTTTACAGTGAATTCAGGATAACTGCGCCGTCTCTTCAGGGACACAGGTTACACATTGGCACAGTAAACATACCTTTTATCGAAAAATCACTACAATTGCTAACTCTGGACCAGTGAAAACAAACTAACGATTCTCGAGTCCCCTGATGAGTAAGAAACACTAACTAACCAGTCTTCCTCTTATGGCAGTACCTCCCGCAATGGTCCTTAAACCTCTTTCATAATGATCCTTCAGGGGAATGAATAGGGCTACCATGTACATCATCTGCCAGGAGTTTGTATATTTTCCCTGTGTTTGCAAGGGTTTCCTCTGGGTTCTCCTGTTTCTTCCCAGACTCCAAAGACATATACTCTTAGAGAATATAGATTGTGAGCCAAAATGAAGACAGTGATTCTGATGTACATTATGTAAAGTGCTGTGCAATTAATGGCGCTAGCAGATATAAGTGAATAAATATTATTATAGTGCGCCCTCAGATACCGCTTAGCCCAGTGGGAGGCGAGGGCATAGGCCACTCTGGAACACCGATGCTGATAGGCGACATCTGCGGCTTGACTACATAGCTCTGGTGTGGGGGTGTCGACAGACGACGTCTGCAGCTTGACTACGTAGCTCTGATGTGGGGTCTAGACAGGTGGTGTTTGGAATCTCGGGCACTGGCTTCAGCTTAGGCTCTGGATCTTGCACTGCCAACGGGATACTGGCAGCCAGCACACTAGAATAGGGGCTGGCTCCTTGTAGGTGGTACTCTCCATGGGCTCACTGGCATCAGGCTGACTCTCAGTAGGGGATGACACAACTGGTGCTCCTGCATGCAGCTCTGCTTCTTCTGACTTTCTGGGACCAAACTCCTCCTTCCAACTGCGGCTCTCCAGTTGTAGTTCCTTGAAACGCCACAGCTCCTTTCTGACCCTATTCTCTCCTCAAACTCTGTCCCCACAGAAACTGCATGACCCTTCTTTGTTTCCGGGTGGCATGTTCTAGCTGCAGGGGCAATGTCCCTTTTCCAGCCCTGCGGGACCTGCCCAATAATATGGGTCGTGCTGACTGCTTCCCTACATAATCCTATTTAAAGGGGTTGTCCAGTCTAAGATGAAAAGTCTGAAGTCACTATGTGTGAGAGTTCTTCCAACATAGTGGTGATGTAGACTCATTTTGTCTCTTAAATTTTGCCATTTTGTTCGGGGATAAGTACCAATCACACTGTAATTTCCTCGCCTACTCCAAATGGTTTATACAGGTGGAGTACCTAGACGCATGCGTAGAAGCCAACTGCCACTGCTCCAGAGTAGACGAGAAAGAGAGACGACCCTCCCACTTCAGCATGTAAGGGAGTTTAGCTTTGCCTCTGAGGAGTAAAAGTGCTCTATAAGTGATAGCCACTCCGTGATTAGTGGAGGACTGTGATTTAAAAAATCTCTGTAAAGCCTCATCCGAAGCAGTGACATCATCTCATGGAAGTTGACTAGAGGAGAGATAGTATCTAAGTTGGAGGTAGCGAAAAAAGTTGAATTTGGTAAGTCATATAAATTTGCTAACGAAGAAAATGGCATTATACCGTGTTGGTCCAACACCTGACTCAGCAGGAGAAGGCCCTGAGTTTTCAACAGTGAGAGGGAAAGAGATTCCACTGAACTTTCTATTGCAGTTAAAGTTATGTAGTGGTATAAAAATGGAAACAGATCTCTGCTTATTTGGGACCAAATACGTAAAAGTGCGGCCATAGATCCTAAATAAGATCCAGAAGCAGCGTACTGAAGAAGATTAATTTCTAATAGAAGCTTGGTGGAATTGTGGGGAGCTAAAGATCGCTCAATCTGCATCCAGAGAGGTGATGGTGAATCTTCCCACCATGTTTTGGCAGCTGTCAAGTGCACCACTTTGTAATAAGAATGGATGTCAAGAACACCCATATCACCTAGTCTGTAAGGGACAGTAAGGATGTTAGTCCCTATACGATGGGGCTTGTTACTCCGAATGAAACCTCCTAAGGTGGACTGAAAAAGATTTAAATATTTTCTTGGGAAGACAAGGGGCAGGCATCGTAAAATGTATTATATTTTGGGCAGATAAGTCATTTTAATGATTTGGATTCTAGCTACTCATGAAAGGGACAAAGATCCGTGTGAATTGAGATCTGCTTTAATCTCCTTTAGGAGCATCTCACAGTTGTGCCGTACTATTTTGGAAGTGTGTGAAATATGGACCTTCAAATAAGAGATTCCAGATGGTGACCCTACAAAGGGGTAACTGTTTTGGAGTTCAGCTTTCTGTTCAGGAGGAATATTTATGGGGCAAATAGAGGACTTGGAAGGGTTTAGTTTGTAAAAGGAGGCTTCTGAAAATTCTGCCAAAATTGACATACGCGGGATAGTTTTAGTGACATCTGAGCAAATGAAGATGACGTCATCTGCATACAAACCTATCTTATGATCAATTGAACCCACCTTTACTCCCGTGATAATAGGGTCTGCTCTAATTGTTGCCACCAGAGGTTCCATTACAAGGGCGAAAATGAGGGGGGAAAGGGGGCAGCCCTGTCTCGTCCCATTCGTGATATCAAACCTTGATGATAAAAATCCCGAGGCTCGCACTAGTGCGTTTGGTGACAAGTACAAGGCCATAATTGATCTCCTTATATCACCCTCAAATCCGAACCTGAGGAGAATTGCATCCAAGTACCCCCAGTGCACCCTGTCAAACGCTTTCTCGGCATCTAGAGACAGGAGGGCACTGGGGGATGAGCCTCTCTCCAACAGCTCCAGCAGGTCAGGGACCCTCCTGGTGCCATCCGAGGCCTGCCTAATCGGGAAATATCCCACCTAATCCAGGTCCACAAGCGTAGGGAGTATTTGCATGATGCGTGTTTCTAAAATTTTCGCAAAGATCTTCAGGTCATAGTTTAAAAGGGCTATTGGCCGAAAATTACCAGGAGAAGTGGGAGGTTTACCTGGTTTGGGGATAGTGGATATAACCGCCTCTAAACCTTCACTTTGGATCTTGGCCCTTGGTACACCAAAAATTAAACAATTTAAAATTTTAACAATTTTAAAAGATAAGGAGCGAGGGATGATGTTATAGTACAAATAAGTGAATCCATCTGGACCTGGCTCCGAGTGTTTTTTAGCATTCCGAATAGTATTAAAAATTTCAGTCTCTGTATATGGTGCATTTAAAAGGGTCAATTGGTCTGGGATTAATTTGGGGAGCTTTATCCTATCTAAAAATGTTTGAATCGAAGATGCTGATGGTTGAGAAGTCTCTGCATTCTGCTGTAAGTTATATAGGGAGCTGTAAAACTTCCCAAATTCTTCCGCTATTAGTATGGCGTTTCGTGAGTCACAAGGAGATGATCTAGTTGAGGAAGCTGCCGAGGATGGCTTGGGTAATAAAAGTCCCCATTGTATTAAAAGTCTTTCTGCTTGATATGGAGCTTGGCAGATGTGTGCAGAGCCATTCTTCCTTATAATTAGTTTCATAGGGAAGCCCCATCTGTAATCCACATATTTATCCCTCAGGATCCTAGTGTAGAGTTGAAAGGCTCTTCTCAAAGCCAGAGTGCCTGGAGATACGTCGAGATAGACTTCCAGCTTCTTGAACTTGTCTGGGAGAGAAATGGTGGTACACAATGTTTCAGGAACTCCTCTTTCATCTCAAAGAAGTGCACTGTGGTAAGTACATCCCTGGGAATAGCAGGATCCAAGGAGGGCAACTTGGGAAGTCTGTGAATCCTATCTATTACAACTTCTTTGGGTTGCAAATCCGGCAAGGCTGTAGCTATAAACTCTTGGAGAAATCCACGGAGGTCTCCTGGGGGAATATTTTCAAGCACCCCCCTCAGCTTTATATTGTTGCGCCTGGACCGATCTTCTAAGTCCAGCATTTTGAGATTAGCCTTTTCCATGTTGTGTTGCAGCGCTTCATGTGCATCTAATAATTCGTTGTAAGACTTCACAAGCTCTGCCATCTTTTACTCCAGGGTGTCTGTTCTGGAGCCCAGCTGGTTTACTTCACCCCTCAGGTCCACCATCATGCCCTTCATGTCCTCTTGAAGTGAGGATCTCAGGGAAGCCAAAAGTTCTTTCATGGCACCCTGTGTCAGTGGTGCCTCCTGGCAAACTGCGTCCCCAGAAGCAATAGAAGCTGCATAGCCATGGCTAGAGGAGCGCGTGGAGCAAGGGGGAGGGGGAGGAGGCGCCATCTAAGTGCTGTTAGAGGATTGAGAGCGGGTGCCAGAGAGAAAGTCAGACACTCGGCAGGGAGAGAATCTTTTTGATCATCTCACTTGTCCCATCAGATTCCTGGGTGTTCTGGAGGCAGGAGGGAAACTAGCTAGATCCAAAATCCTTGCAATGAGCGCTGTATAGCCGCTTTTTAGCCCATGTGTTTCAGAGCTCCTGGTTTAAGCAACCTTCGCCATGCTGCGCCCACTTCTATTGTTGTCTCTCTCTCTCTTTTCTTCAACTGGAGTTAAGTAGGAATTTTCTTCTTGCAGTTTCAGCTGCTCTGGACATTTCTTGAGGTGATCTCTTGAAACTGTCACGCTTCCGGGGAAAGGCGCCCTAGAGTGGACCCACTGGGCCGTGGTACCAACTCCCCTGGGTGAGCTGGTCCTAGTTTAACCAACCCCTATACAGGGATTGTCCGGGGCAAGCCCAGGGGGTCTAAATACCACAGCTGCTAGTACCATGGGGACGGCTCGTAGGGTTAGCCTATATTACAGTATAGCTAAGGAGGATTGGAGGGATCAGAGCACATGGCTAGGAGAGCAGGAATGGGTCTACCGGAGGAGAGTGCAAGGAAGGCCTGACTAACAGCCAGAGAAGCAGAAGCTTACTAACTCAATAATCAGGCACCTCCCATCAGGAGGTGGCCTGATATACCAGAGGACTGACAGCTATTGGTCAAGGGGAGTGTCAGGTTGAGCCGTGCCGACCCTACATTCACAGGGGAGGAGCGTGACCGCGCCTAGTGCACTGCTGATTAGGTTCATGACTCCAACCATTGTAGTGTGCTGATGTGTGAGCCGGTGGTCAGCAGACAGGAAGGGGAGACGGCAATGGCTCCTAGACACAGCACGCTTGAACGCTGGATGCCCAATCGTTAGAGGAGCAGAGGATGCAGACCCAGGAGAGGTGAGCTGGGGAGCGATGCCAGGGGACCTAACAACTGTTGAGGTTGTTCTTCCTTTATCACGGCTAATTATGCAAGTTTTGTTGTTGTCAAAGTTAGATTGAAGGACAATGTAGGGTTCAGCTTCCCACTGATCATCTAGTTTATGAGTTCTTCTTTTTCTCTTTAGAAACATTTCACCAGGTATTAAGGGTTCAGTTGGTGCATGTTTGTTGTAGTCTCTTTCTTGTTTGTCCCTGATGTGTTCTAAGTTCTTTTGTACACATTGTTGTATCTTATTGTAATGTTGCTGATGGGTAGAGTCCCAGTCTTCATCAGAAGCATCTGGATTTGGTACTACAATTCCCATCTCTAGGTCAGATGCGAGTTTTCCAGGTCTTGCTCGCATCAGGTATGCTGTTGTGTAATTAGTAGAACTTACAGGTATATGGTTGTACATGTCCACTAGGTCAGGTAGTTTCTCTGGCCACTGATTTCTTTCTTCAAGGGGTAATGTCTTCAACATATTGATGACAATGTTGTTCATTATCTCACACAGTCCATTTGTTTGTGGATGGTAAGGTGTGGTTCTGATCTTTTTGCAACCGTATAAGCCCAAGAATTCTTGAAACAGTTAAGATTCAAATGCAGAACCTTGATTTGTCAATACCTGCTCTCGATACCCATGTGGTCTACAAAAGTAGGTTTGAAAGGTTTTGGCTGCTGTTTCTGCTGTTAAGTTTTTGACTGGTGCTACCACTAAGAGTCTGGAGTAGTGGTCTACCATGGTAAAGGCGTAGGTGTAACCTGATCTGCTGGGTGTCAGCTTCACATGATTCAAAGCTAATATTTTTAGGGGTTGCTTGGTGACAATTGACTGTAATGGGGCTTTTTGGCTTCCCTGGTCCTTTCTTCTCAGGTGGCATGGTCCACAATTCCTACACCATCTCTCAATGGAACCTCTCATGCCGACCCAGTAGAAGTGGTCTTTCAGCAACATCTCTAGCTTCTTCCAACCAAAGTGTCCTGCATCATTGTGATACGCTTCCAACACCATCTGGACATCTCTTTTGGCTGCCACTATCTGCCAGACCATTTCATGGGTTCTGGGGTTGATGTGACGTCAGCACAGTTTCCCTTGGTAAACACCAGTTTTCCTTTCTTGTTCCACAGGTATTTTGCTTCTTGTGGAGCATCTGGACTCAGGCAAGAATGTTCTTTAGTTATCAGCTCCTTGACTAAGCTGACAGCTGGGTCACTGTCCTGTGTCTCCTACCATCAATGGTGAGGTAATGGGTTCACTGTTGTCTCCTGACTTCTCTGACTTGTCTGATGACACTAGGATGCACTTGGGCAGTGGAAGGCTGGTAGCTCTACTTCTTCTAGCTTATCCACACCTTCTCATCTGGTAAGTTAGACATTCTGGACAACGCATCAGCATTGTCGTTCTTATGGCCTGCCCGGTACTTGATGGTAAAATCATAGTTTGATAACCTGGCCATCCAGCGTTGCTCCATTGCTCTCAGATCCGCAGTCTCCCGATGTGTCAGGGGATTGTTATCTGTGAAAGCTGAGAACTTTCAAGCTGCCATGTAGTGCTTGAACCTTTCCTTAATTTCCCAGACTAAGGCTAGGATCTCCAGTTTGAATGAGCTGTAGTTCTCTGGATTCCTTTCTGTAGGACGGCGCTTCCTACTGGCATAGGCCATCAATCTTTCTCTGCCTTTCTGTCTCTGTGATAAGACAGCTCCTAATCCCACATTGCTGGCATCAGTGTATAACAGGAACAGAAGACTCTAGTCAGGGTAGGCCAGGATCTCTTCTCCAGTCAGGGCCTCTTTCAGCTGCTTAAAAGACTGTTCTTGTTCTTGACCATACCGGAATGGAGGACCTTTGATCTTGCCCTTCTTAGACTGTCCTACCAGGAGATCTTGCATTGGCGCTTCTATCTTTGTGTAGCCCTTGATGAACCTCCGGTAGTACCCGATCAGTCCTTAGAATTGGCGTACCTCTTTAAAGGTAGTTGGTTCTGGCCAGTTCTTGATGACAATGACCTAGTCAGGATCTGGTGCTACTCCTTCTGCACTGACTTTTGGTTTCAGCAAGTGGCATTTTTACGGCTTTAACTTCATCCTGTACTTAGACAATGCTTCAAACACTTTACTTAGATGCTGCAGATGGTCTTCATAGGTCTTAGAATACACTATGACATAGTCCAGATAGAGAAGCATGGTTTCAAATTTTCTGTAGCCTGGGCAACACTCCATCAGTCTCTGGAATGTTACTGGCGCATTACACAGCCCAAACGGCATGCTGTTGAACTCACATAGTCCCATCAGTGTTGTGAAGGCTGTCTTCTCACGCTCCTCTTCTGCAACGGAGACCTGCGAGTACCCACTAGTAAGATCTAGGGTTGAAAAGTAATTAGCAGACTTCTATGTAGCAAGTGACTCATCTATACAGGGTAATAGGCGATTAATTTGCCTATAGTCTACACACATTCTCATACTACCATCTTTCTTTTTAACCAGGACCAGTAGAGCTGCCCAGGGACTACAACTATCTTTGATGACCCCTGCGTCCTTCATGTCCTGCAACATCTCTTTAGCTCGCTGGTAGTGGGCAGGTGGTAAAGGCCTGTATGACTCTTTATTGGGTGGATGGTTTCCTGTGGGTATGTGGTGGTGTACCCCTTTTATTCTCCCAAAATCAAGTGGATGCTTGCTAAACACCTGTTCATACTCTTGAACTACCCGATAAACTCCGTGTTTCTGGTGGGCAGGTGTGTGATCAGTTCCTACATGGAGTTCCTGACACCAATTCTCTAACTGCTTCTTGGAGTTGTGATCCTCATCTGAACCTGGTTGAGTCAGTGGTTCTACTGCATGTATTGAGTTGTTGTCTACATGGTACAATTTAGCAACAGTTGAATACCTTGGTAACTTAACTTCATCATCACCATAGTTCAGTATGCGTATGGGTACTCTTCCTTTGCCTACATCAACCACCCCCCCGGCTGTCAGAAGTGTAGGACGATTTTCAGACATCACTGGCTCCACTACCACCTGGTAGTCCTGCCCTCTGAGGCCTATTGCTGCCCGACACAAGATCATCATTTCACTTCTTGATGGTACCACAATAAGAATTGGGTCTGTTACCCAGACACTACCAATTTCACGTCTTGTTAGATTTACCTGTCGCTGGTACATGAGGGTTCTGATTTCCTTCTGAAGAGCCCTCCTCTCCCCGGGAGGGGCTGTGTCTGCAATCTGTTGGAGTAAGAACAACACTTCTCCTAAACAATTACCAATGACATTTGTACCAAGTATATTATGTGGGTTCCTCTCATTAGGATTAGTCTCAACCACAATAAGTCCTTGGTTCTTTAATTCCACCCTCCTCAACTTTGTTACCTCCCGGCACCCATCTATGTTGACAGGTAACCCATTGGTAGCAATAATATTCAGGTTAGGGTCTGGAGGGTTAAGTTCAGTTTCAGACCAGAATCGTTTATAAAGGATACACGGGATGGTGGTCACCTGGGATCCAGTGTCTAGCAAGGCTTGTGTAAGGATACCATCTACGGTGATGCACAGGTATGGCTGCTCTCCCACGTACCTATCTATCCAGTTGGATGGGCCCAGACAGTCTACTCCTGGGATTTGGCCCCCGACCCCAGAGGTTGCTCGTTTAACGGGCACAACCGGTAAATGTGTCTCTCCTTGTTGCACTTGTGACAGATAGTCTGCCCATTGGAACTTTAGCAGTCAGTGGGTTTCCCTCGAAGCGGCGGTGTCCTCTTCCTCATCCACGGGACGTCCTCTGGGCTGTCAGTGAGCTGTATCCTTCCTTGTGGTGGTGTTTCTGTCTTGGGATGCCTGGCATTATCGGGGCTACTGCTGCAGGTGCCAGTATTGTGCCGCCGGGTGGATTGGCGAGTGCGGGCCCGGTGGATTGTACATTTTGGGCTCCGCTTGCATTGGCAGGCTGGTTTACATTAGGGGCCACTGCGTTGATTGTGTCCAGGGCACTTATTCTTGCTCCCCCCTAGTGAATTGTTGCCAATCTCTGAAAAACGAAAGTACGAAGTCGGCTCCGCAGGCGGGGAGTGTAGCATCTCGGGTATTTCCGGATCAGGCCGTTGCACTTCGGCGGTTCTCGGCAGAGCATGGGGCAGGGCCTTTCTTCGCGCCCTTGCAGTCGTAACACCCCTTTCCTTCCCACTTTGTGGCACAGCGATGGCGGCCCAGATTAACAGTTCACCAAACACAATCTATGCACGGCACACAGTACCCAGTTATACCAGGCAAGGGATCCTGTTTGTGATGCCAGAGCTATCTGGCCCACAAGGGTCTGGGGTATTCAGATCTCCGGCGGTTGGGTGGTCGGGTGGTCGGTGCCCGAGTCTGTGCCATTGGGTGACAACAAAAAGGGGTATTTACAGGGATAAGAGTTTATGGATGAATGTCATGATGCCACCTGTAGATCCGGTGATAGCACCGGCGCTGCTGGGGCCTCCGGGGTGATGGGCGGCAGCAAGGTGTTGTAGCTCCCTACAGGTGGAGTGGGGTCCCCGGGGCTGAATGAGTAGAATATTGGAATAGGGCAGTGCAGTCGTCGCTGTGTGGGACAGGCTGGAAGGCTGGACACACATACAAGCAAGTCTCTTTCTGTACCCTTTTACTAGTGGTTCGCAGGTACACTTCCAGGGATGAAGGGTGCACTTTGGGATTTCCACACCGAGTGGGCTATAGGCCTCCTTGTCCTGCTCCCTTGTCTTGAAGTCTGGCATGTGTGAAACCAGGCCTGACCTCTCTTCTCTCTCACACCCGTGTTGCTGCACTCTCGCTTGGCTACCGCTTCCTCTCTGCGGCTCCTGGCTCTCAAATGGTGAGTGCTGCAGGTGTCCGGGAAGCTAAACCTCCACGATGTACTGAGATTCTCTGCTGGGCTAATCTTTCCCTTGCAGACTCTGACTCCAGTTCCCTTGGGGTGAGCCGGTATGGCTCCTCTGCCCCCGCTGTACTGTTCCTCGCTTCTGCCTTTAGCCCTCACTCTCTGGACCCTCAAACTGGCTCTGGCGGTGCATTGGTTTTGGGCCTAGCACGGCTCTGGTAATCAGTTTTGCTCAGTAGGCTCTGAGCTGATCTTCACAGTTCTCCTAGCGACTGCACACTCTGGCTAACTCCGCCCCTAGCACCTGTATTTATAGGGGATCTGGCTTAACACCAACCAGTGGTGCTCCCCCTACAGGCCTGGAGTGGAAGATGTTGTGTGTATGTGGGTTCCATATGTGGAAATCCCTTAGTGTACTAGTTGGTTCTGTGGCTACCTGGCACAGGGAGCCACGTAGTCAAATTGTTGTTTTTTTTGCCTCTACTTAATATTTCTTTTTTTTACAAACTGGGCAAATAACATGAGTTGGGTCATATATTGTGGTCTCAAAAAGGCCCTGGATAGGCATCCCTTGCCGCCCCTGAGAACTGCAGACCCGCCACCTCTGCTGTTTAGAGATGGAGTTGCGGCTGAGTATGCAGTGCTTTTCATGGTTGAGGGAAGCCGCATTCTAACTTCATCACCTTCCTCCTCCTCTACCTCCTCCGCTGAGCTACTAAGCTGAATGCTCTGGGTTGATTTTAAGGGGATTTCAAACCTTATCATCAGCATCGTACCTCTCTATTGTCCCACTCCTTAGCCTGAGTGTCACCCTCCTATTCCTGCCCTAAATGCACAATACAGTGTGGGTGCTCCTCAGGTATTGAAGTCTCATCATCATTATCACCTCCACCCATGCGGGTAATATCTGGTGACAAGGGTCTGGATTCTGCACCCTAGTTTGTCCATCCCCGGATCCAACGCCAAAAGATTTTGGGCATCAGTGCAGATACTTTCTTCCTATGGGGTAAGTTAATCTTTTCAGCAGACTTCTGATGCCCATGGTATAGAATATGTAAACATCTCTGTAGAATCGCAAATCTGTGCTTCTCCACAGTTAGTTGTGCAGTTGGAGACTTATTACAAGGTAAGAAACATGGGTAATTGGGGTGCTACCTCTGAGGACTGCACTGTGTGTGATGTTGAGGTGGAGGAAGAGGAGTAGAGGCCACATGATGCAACGCTTGCCAAGAACTGTAGCAAAAGCTGGGCCTCATCCATAACTCGTATCGCTCTGCTTTCAAAGAAATATACTGCAATAGGTCATCCGGTAAGAGAAGTTATCAATTGGCTTGGGATACAACAAGCTGGTGTTTGGTGAGTACTGCTTTCAGTAACATAAGTGTGGAGCCCCAAGGGACGTGGGGTACTCGGTACCGGACCGATCTGCTGCTGGGGATGTCACTGGTGGCCTGGTCCGGACCGTGTCCCTGGCTCAGCACAATAAAAGGGGATTATTTACAAGGGAGATTGTCACGGGTGACGCCACCCACTTGGTGCGGCCAGCGATGGGGCCGCCGCTGCTGCAGAACCTCCGGGGGTGATGGAATGGCAGCGGGGATGGTATAGTTCTAGTGGGGAGAACTGTATCCCCCGGGGCAGTAAGGAGTTAAAGTCTGTTGTGTGTGAGGCTGTTGGAGCACACTTACTTTGCAGCTGCAGGGATCTCTCCTCCTGTGCTGGTGCTGACAGGCTGTGGCTCTGCAGGTTGAGGTCGTGCTGATGCAAGCCTGTATGGGAGAAAGGGTCTGCAGATGGAAGCAGGCAGGAGACAATGCAGGGTTTCCAAAGCTTTACTTAAGTTCTTTCAAGCAGTTTACAGGTCATTTACAGTTCTTTTCACAGTTCTTAACATTCAGTTGCATTCTCCCTGTCCGGGTTCCCTTCTCTCCTGCAGCCAGGCTCCTCTTTCCTTGTGACCCCTCACACAGTCTTTAAGTGTACCTTTCCGGGCTATTACTCTTTCTCCGTCTTACACGGGTGTATGCGGACGCTGAACAGTATAGCGGTGACTCGGGCTTCTGTGAGTCCTAGTGTGTCACTGAGCTGCCTGTTCTTTGTGTTAGGAACTCCAGCTTGAAACTAAAGCTCCCCGTCAGTGAATCTGGGGATACCGGGTGAATCGTCGGTCCCCTTCAGAGCTGACACTCTGCCTTAGCCCAGCCTGCAACAGTCCTCTAGCGTGAGGCTCTGCCAGGCTCCTTCCTCTGTTTCCTTCAGATATCTAGGAGGGCTTCTCCACCTTCTGTTAGTAGCTTCAGCTGCTGTCTAGGGCACGGGTTGCACCGTCCCTTCTCTGTCTGTCACACTCCTGGTGGTTTCAGCATCTTGGACGGGCTTTCCCCCCCATCTGGCTCGCATTGGCTCAGTACGGGTCTGCGCTCCTCAGCTTAGGCACTTCCAGGACGTGCAATCTCTTTCAACCTTTACATCTCAGCACCATGGCTTACTGAACTTCCTTCACTCCTCCCCCTCTCTATATACTGTCAGTCACCTGACCTTCTGGTGTGCCCAACCCACTCCTCATCCACCACTCCTCTGGTCTCATATAGTGTCTGACCTCAGAGCTGGATGTGAACCCTCTCTATGCGTGGGGATGTGGGCTGTGAGGGTGTAGTGTTTACTATGTCCTAACTGCCTGGCTGCAGTTCCCTTTTGTGGCCACCTGGACGCAGGGGCGCCACATAAGCAGTAGCACCTACCCCACATACACATCAAACACCAAGCCTATTCCCTCTTCCACCAAGCCTAATCCCCTTCCCCTCTCCATCACAACCTCTGGATTTTCCTCTCATGTTTAATGCACACAGATTTGGAAAGCACTTGTCTGAGGCTAAATAAAAGCTTTTCTAGGGGAACAATAACAATTTGGTAATCACTTGTTTGAGGCAAAAAAAAAGCATTTTAGGGGACCCAGATACATTTCACAATGACTTGTTTGAGGCAACAAAAAGTATTTAAAGCGAACCTGTCACCCCCCGTGGACATCAAAAGCTATAATAGCCACCTTCTGCAGCACTAAGGCTGCATTCAGGGAAGGTGGCTATATGCTTTTGATGCCCTATATTCAGTCAAATATGAAGTTATATAAAGCCTTACACTTAAGACCGGGAGGCGGGGTTTCGCGCTCCTCCGACCCGCCTCCTCTTGTCAATCATTCAGGTCGCCTGCTGCTGCCTCCCCTCACAGTCGTTCATGAACGCGCGGCTCCGTTCTCCTCTATGGAGCCGCGCATGCGCTGTGCACCGGGTGTCCAGGAAGTCGTCGGGCTGCGCGCGCAGCCCGACGACTTCCTGGACACCCGGTGCACAGCGCATGCGCGGCTCCATAGAGGAGAACGGAGCCGCGCGTTCATGAACGACTGTGAGGGGAGGCAGCAGCAGGCGACCTGAATGATTGACAAGAGGAGGCGGGTCGGAGGAGCGCGAAACCCCGCCTCCCGGTCTTAAGTGTAAGGCTTTATATAACTTCATATTTGACTGAATATAGGGCATCAAAAGCATATAGCCACCTTCCCTGAATGCAGCCTTAGTGCTGCAGAAGGTGGCTATTATAGCTTTTGATGTCCACGGGGGGTGACAGGTTCGCTTTAAGGGGAAACAGAATGATTTGGCATTCACTCGTTTGAGAGTGAGAACAAGAAAAGCCTTTTTAGTGGAAACATAAAGATTTGGCAATCACTTGTTTGAAGCCAAAAATAGCATTTTAGGGGAAACATAAAGATTTGGTAATCACTTGTATGAAACAAATGTGGCTTTGGAATCACACTTATTCTCAGCAAAATAATGCATATGTGAAGGTTGCCATTGTGATGGAATTTATGACATCCATATGTCATAAATCCTATTGAACACCTGTGGAGAGATCTTAAAAATCCTGTTGGGAGAAAGTACCCTTCAGAGATGAGACACCTGAAGCAGATTTCAAAAGAAGAGTGGTCCAAAATTCCAGTTGAGAGGTGTAAAAAGCTTGTTGATAGTCATAGAAAGCAATTGATTCTGGTTATTTTTCCTAAGGGTGTGCAACCAAATATTAAGTGGAGGTGCAAACAATTTTGTTTGTACCATTTTTGGAGTTTTGTGTGAAATTATGACCAGTTGCCTTTTCCTCCCTTTTTTTTTGTGTTGCTCCAAAACGCACAAAGGAAATAAATGCATAGAACAAAGCATGTGTAGTTGCAATCATTTTCTGGGAGAAATAGTTCATTTTCTGGAACAATTTCAAGGGTGCCAACTTTTTCGGCCATGACTGTATATCACATCACATTACGGTTCCATGTAGGAGCTGTATATTTACAGTAAAAGATGGGATCGGATTCCGTTTTGGTATTGTAGAATACATCTGGAAACCGATCCATGTCCATGAAGCCTGTGTCTTTTTACTCTATTAAAGATCCAAAGTAAACTTCCTCAACAACTGTTCTCAAAACATTCTCACCAACTGCTTCAAATTACTTTAATGTTTTTAATACATGAAGGACACAATGGGCTTAATTATCTTATATAAACTGCTATTCACTAAATTCAGGAGCTGGATGGGAACGCAAACAAGTCACTGAAACCCATATGTTATGTCATGATGAAATTACTGTACAAAAGAAAAACATGCACATGCCCAAATTGAGAAATATACATAAAAATTGTAGACTGACAATGTTCCTACGTATCCAGGTGCATTATATAGAAGCAGCACACCTTAAGAGAGGCATGGTCTATTCTTTTCTCTCCTGGTATGTACCGTATGCTATGTATATAACTAGCAAAGATAGAATTTTGCTTATTATATTTTACTGCAGCATCACTGCAAATGTAGATAGATATGGCAGCACTTGGTGCCAGGCTATGTAACGTGCCACGCCCATGACACCTAAATTAGCACATTCAATTGAATAATATGATAGAGCTTACATGAACATAATATAAGATAACATAAGATAATAATCTTTTATTATTTTAGGCCTTATTACTGGCCTTTTTTTATGGGATTTATTTTTCCCATATCCGCAATGCACATTGTTTTGTACCAGTATACATGTCCATTTGTATAGTGATAGATAACTATGGTTGAAACCCACATATATAAAAATGGTATTTTCAGAATTTCATTTTAGCTGTTACTAAACGGGTTTATCTATTACTAGATGGCGGCCCGATTCTAAAGAATTCGGTAGACTAGAATCCATATATAGTTTATTTACTAATAGTTAGGGGAGAGCGGTGAAATTAATTGTGTGAATACAGGTGGCTCAGTGGGTAGCAGAGTATACGGTGGCTCAGTGGTTAGCACTGCGCGGTGGCTCAGTGGTTAGCACTGTGCGGTGGCTCAGTGGTTAGCACTGCACGGTGGCTCAGTGGTTAGCAGTGAGTGCGGTGGCTCAGTGGTTAGCAGTGAGTGCGGTGGCTCAGTGGTTAGCAGTGAGTGCGGTGGCTCAGTGGTTAGCAGTGAGTGCGGTGGCTCAGTGGTTAGCAGTGAGTGCGGTGGCTCAGTGGTTAGCAGTGAGTGCGGTGGCTCAGTGGTTAGCAGTGAGTGCGGTGGCTCAGTGGTTAGAAGTGAGTGCGGTGGCTCAGTGGTTAGCAGTAAGTGCGGTGGCTCAGTGGTTAGCAGTGAGTGCGGTGGCTCAGTGGTTAGCAGTGAGTGCGGTGGCTCAGTGGTTAGCAGTGAGTGTGGTGTCTCAGTGGTTAGCAGTGAGTGCGGTGAGATTGGTCAGCGCAGCACCATGGGCAGAGTGGTCAGCACAGTGCCGTGGGCAGAGTGGTCAGCGCAGCGCCGTGGGCAGAGTGGTCAGCGCAGTGCCGTGGGCAGAGTGGTCAGCGCAGCGCCGTGGGCAGAGTGGTCAGCGCAGCACCGTGGGCAGAGTGGTCAGCGCAGCAGCGTGGGCAGAGTGGTCAGCGCAGCGCCGTGGGCAGAGTGGTCAGCGCAGCGGCGTGGGCAGAGGGGTCAGCACACACATACATACATACACACACACACATACACACACTCCACTATAGTTACCACCGACCCTGCGTCTTCCCCGCCGCCTGGAATCTGAGTCGACATGTCGCCGCCCCCGGACGACTGGATCCAATATGGCATCCGGGAAGTTTGGCGAGACTTCTTGGACGCTATATTGGATCCAGTAGTTCGGGGACGGGCGACATGTCGACTGAGGATCCAGGCGGCGGACGCAGGGCTGGTGGTAAGTATAGCGGAGTGTGTGTGTGTGTATGTGTGTGTACAAAGTGAGGGAAGTGTGGACAAAGTGAGGGAAGTGTGGACAAAGTGAGAGAAGTGCGGACAAAGTGAGGGAAGTGCGGACAAAGTGACGGAAGTGACTACATACACACATATATACACATACTGTACATTGCATATGGAGGGGTGAGGAGAACGGAGGCTGGAGGGGTGAGGAGAGTGGAGGCTGGAGGGGTGAAGAGAGCGGAGGCTGGAGGGGTGAGGAGGGGTGAGGAGAGCGGAGGCTGGAGGGGTGAGGAGGGGTGGGGAGAGCGGAGGCTGGAGGGGTGAGGAGAGGGGAGGCTGGAGGGCAGAGGACAGGGGAGGCTGGAGGGGAGAGGCTGGAGGGCAACGGCTGGATGGGAGAGGCTGGAGGGCAACGGCTGGAGGGAAGAGGCTGGAGGGGAGAGGCTGGAGGGCAGATGCTGGAGGACAGAGGCCGGAGGGAAGAGGCTGGAGAGGAGAGGCTGGAGGGCAGAGGCTGGAGGGCAGAGGCTGGAGGGGAGAGGCTGGAGGGCAGAGGCTGGAGGGCAGAGACTGGAGGGGTGAGGAGGGGTGGGAAGAGCGGAGGCTGGAGGGCAGAGGCTGGAGGGCAGAGGCTGGAGGGCAGAGGCTGGAAGGGAGAGGCTGGAGGGCAGAGGCTGGAAGGAAGAGGCTGGAGGGGAGAGGCTGGAGGGAAGAGGCTGGAGGGGAGAGGCTGGAGGGCAGAGGCTGGAAGGGAGAGGCTGGAGGGCAGAGGCTGGAGGGCAGAGGCTGGAGGGGTGAGGAGGGGTGGGGAGAGTGGAGGCTGGAGATCCTGGGGAGAGGCTGGAGGGGAGAGGCTGGAGGGCAGAGGCTGGAGGACAGAGGCCGGAGGGGAGAGGCTGGAGAGGAGAGGCTGGAGGGTAGAGGCTGGAGGGTAGAGTCTGGAGGGGAGAGGCTGGAGGGCAGAGGCTGGAGGGCAGAGGCTGGAAGGGTGAGGAGGGGTGGGAAGAGCGGAGGCTGGAGGGCAGAGGCTGGAGGGGAGAGGCTGGAGGGGAGAGGCTGGAGGGGTGAGGAGGAGTGGAGAGAGCGGAGGCTGGAGGGGAGAGGCTGGAGGGCAGAGGCTGGAGGGCAGAGGCTGGAGGGGAGAGGCTGGAGGGCAGAGACTGGAGGGCAGAGGCTGGAGGGGTGAGGAGGGGTGGGGAGAGCGGAGGCTGGAGAGGCTGGGGGGAGGCTGGAGGGGAGAGGCTGGAGGGCAGAGGCTGGAGGGCAGAGGCTGGAGGGGAGAGGCTGGAGGGGAGAGGCTGGGAGTAAGAGGCTGGAGGTAAGAGGCTGGAGGTAAGAGGCTGGAGGGCAGAGGCTGGAGGGGTGAGGAGGGGTGGGGAGAGCTGAGGCTGGAGAGGCTGGGGAGAGGCTGGAGGGCAGAGGCTGGAGGACAGAGGCCGGAGGGGAGAGGCTTGAGAGGAGAGGCTGGAGGGCAGAGGCTGGAGGGGAGAGGCTGGAGGGCAGAGGCTGGAGGGCAGAGACTGGAGGGGTGAAGAGGGGTGGGAAGAGCGGAGGCTGGAGGGCAGAGGCTGGAGGGGAGAGGCTGGAGGGGAGAGGCTGGAGGGCAGAGGCTGGAGGGCAGAGGCTGGAGGGGAGAGGCTGGAGGGCAGAGGCTGGAGGGGTGAGGAGGGGTGGGGAGAGCGGAGGCTGGAGAGGCTGGGGAGAGGCTGGAGGGGAGAGGCTGGAGGGCAGAGGCTGGAGGACAGAGGCCGGAGGGGAGAGGCTGGAGAGGAGAGGCTGGAGGGCAGAGGCTGGAGGGCAGAGGCTGGAGGGGAGAGGCTGGAGGGCAGAGGCTGGAGGGCAGAGACTGGAGGGGTGAGGAGGGGTGAGAAGAGCGGAGGCTGGAGGTCAGAGGCTGGAGGGGAGAGGCTGGAGGGCAGAGGCTGGAGGGCAGAGGCTGGAGGGGTGAGGAGGGGTGGGGAGAGCAGAGGCTGGAGAGGCTGGGGAGAGGCTGGAGGGGAGAGGCTGGAGGGCAGAGGCTGGAGGGCAGATGCTGGAGGGGAGAGGCTGGAGGTAAGAGGCTGGATGTAAGAGGCTGGAGGTAAGAGGCTGGGGGGCAGAGGCTGGAGAGGTGAGGAGGGGTGGGGAGAGCGGAGGCTGGAGAGGCTGGGGAGAGGCTGGAGTGGAGAGGCTGGAGGGCAGAGGCTGGAGGACAGAGGCCGGAGGGGAGAGACTGGAGAGGAGAGGCTGGAGAGGAGAGGCTGGAGGGCAGAGGCTGGAGGGGAGAGGCTGGAGGGCAGAGGCTGGAGGGCAGAGACTGGAGGGGTGAGGAGGGGTGGGAAGAGCGGAGGCTGGAGGGCAGAGGCTGGAGGGGAGAGGCTGGAGGGGAGAGGCTGGAGGGCAGAGGCTGGAGGGCAGAGGCTGGAGGGGAGAGGCTGGAGGGCAGAGGCTGGAGGGGTGAGGAGGGGTGGGGAGAGCGGAGGCTGGAGAGGCTGGGGAGAGGCTGGAGGGGAAAGGCTGGAGGGAAGAGGCTGGAGGGCAGAGGCTGGAGGGGAGAGGCTGGAGGGGAGAGGCTGGAGGTAAGAGGCTGGAGGTAAGAGGCTGGAGGTAAGAGGCTGGAGGGCAGAGGCTGGAGGGGAGAGGTTGGAGGGCAGACGGAACTTCCGAGAGCGGAACGTTCCTCCGCCTGTCCCTGTGGCCGGGCCACGCCCGGCTATGCCGCACTGGTGACGTCACCACCATGGGTCCGGAGGCCATCACGGAAGTAACCTTCGGGTTTTCCGGAAGTGGCCTTCGGCTTTTATATTATAGATTATGGATATAGTGTTCTGTTGTGTCTACTGCCTCCTCTGGTACCTATTATTATGACTGCTCTTTTGGAAACTAATGAAACACCATGCATGGGTTAAATGAAATGTTACCACATGAATGCCATTTGTACTTCTCACAGTTGTCATGCTTTTGTATATATTGTAGTTTTACTTTAACATCACTTGTCACGGAAGAAAGTGTTTTACTGAAACGCGTCTGACAACGGGCTTTGGCCTCAGGATGCTTTTATTCATGTTGTGAGTTTTGCCGAAATAAAGTTTCTTATCATTGGATACGGGTGCCAGCTCCTACTTTTCCTCTTTAATGAGTACACTAGCAGTATAAACTAGAGATAAGCCACTTTAAAAAGAATCTGTCATCAGGTTGTTTTCTACCTCCTCTGAGAGCAGCATGATGTAGGCAAACAAATTCTGAATCCAATGATGTTTAACTTAACTTGATCTATCACAAAGCAGTTAGCTTTAGGCATTTAGCAGAGCTGGGAGAGCAGCCCCCCCCCCTTCCCCCCACACCAGCCTTGTAACAGAGATTGTACATTGACAGTGAGGTGTCAATCACAGCTGACGGCGTGTCGGACTGTCATGCACATGACAAAGTAATCTTGTAATGGTGATCATCAAGTGATAAAGCCATTAATTTATGTAAATAATAGCACACACCCCGAAAAGAGAGGCACAATTAATTTTTGTTTTTTAACCCATGCAGTATGATGTCCTCAGCTTAAATAATTAAAACCTGCTGACAGATTCCATTTAATTCTGTATAAGAAGGGTGTTTCTTTGCATGCCAATAACTTTGTGCTGCTGGATACAAAACTCACTATACTTATTCAAATTCTTTATGACCATTGGATTTCCTAAGACTATGCAGTTACAGGTATATGATTTTGGCCTCATGCATGTCGTATTATGGCTCTATAACCTCAGTGCTGAAATCAATCATTCTTAGAGTGTTAGAAATGGTAATGAACACTATTATACCTCATAGTTCATTTGCTTGTTTGATTCTTTGAGAATTCAATAAAATGAAATGGCCTCTTAACACTGGTGTAGCTTGAAGCTGATGGGCCCTGATGCAAAAGTTTCAATGTGGCCCCCAATTATTGCAAATCTCTAATATCAATAGTCATTTTCTACAGGGCAAAGGGACTTTTGGGGCCCCTCAGGCTCCAGGGCCCCTGCACCTATCGTAGTCACACCCCTGGCCCTAAACATATGAATGCAAAATTCTAGAGGAGAATAACCTAGTAATACAAACCTGCATAGAGAACTGTACGGTGACACATGGTATGAGCTGAGTGATCGTGTATGTCCATTGAGGAGAGCGGAGTAAACAGCAACTTATTTCACAATGAAACAAAAGAATCAGTTCTTTGAATCCAAACTGTTCTGCCTTTAAGGCTAGGTGCACACTGGCCGG
Source organism: Allobates femoralis (assembly GCA_033576535.1). Lineage (NCBI taxonomy): Eukaryota > Metazoa > Chordata > Amphibia > Anura > Aromobatidae > Allobates > Allobates femoralis. The sequence continues at coordinate 575,489,211 of JARQOC010000003.1, forward strand.
CGGGTTGGTCGGCGGCGGCTGGGCGGACCCGCAAGGAAGCTCCGGAGCCGTCCACCGGCATCCTGGCGGGTATGTGCGGCGGGTGCCGGGCGGGTGGCCAGCGGGTTAGCGCCGGCGGTGTTGCGGCGGCTGGAAGCAGTACATGATTCTGCTTGCAGCCGCTGCAGAACCGGCCGGTTTATAGAACATGCTCATTCGTTGCTAACCCGCTGGGAACCCAGCGGGTTAGCAACGGATGAGCATGTGTAAACCGCCGGTGTGTGGACACCGGGTGTCGGTTTACATAGGTTTTAATGTTAATCCAAACGCCGGTTTGGATTAACATAAATTTACATGAAATTTATGTAAACCGACCGGCGGTTTACACACCTAAACCGACCCTAACTCGGCCAGTGTGCACATACCCTAAGGCTGCTTTCACATAACGATTTTATCAGTTCCGATGCTGTCCGATAAAAATCGGACAGCATCGGACCGATTTTCGGACCCCATGCAGCTCTATGGGCA